>JAODUO010000009.1:340000-472500 GCA_025642075.2 Ridgeia piscesae | reverse complement strand
ATGTTCTTTGGGATGTGTGACAAGGTCGGACGTGATTATATCAGTCATAAATGATACGATGTTGATACTGTGAATGGCTCTGTAAAACACGTTGTATTTGGAAACGGCTGGGGCTATACGAACTTAAAGATCTGCAATTACTGTGTTATGGTCCGTCATCTGCAAATGTGGGTGTCTGATGATTTTTTACAAGAGGAGCGAGTTATCAAGATGTCGAGCCAATGTCCATGTATGTGTGTTGGGAAACTAACATGTTGTTTTGTGTCAAATTATGCCAGAATATCATTCATTGAACATGGTAGTTGTTGAAGATGGTGTATCCAGGTGAAGATTACAATCGCCAACAATGTAAAATTATGTGTGCAACATTTTCCAAAAGATCCTGGAATTCTTCGAGGAAATTAGCTGGGTGACCTGGAGGGCGATAAATACAAATGAAATATCCAGAGAATCACGAATTTGATATGTTAACGCACCTAGATTCAAAGTTGGTATAGTCAGGTCTGGTGTGCAGGTTTACGTTGAACAGTTTTGAAATGAGGAAACCAACACCACCGCCTCGTCCAACTGGACGTGGTCGATGGTAGAAGGTTTAACAAGGAGGGAAATGTCGGCAATACATGCAGCTGTGTCATGCGGTCTGAGCCAAGTCTCGGTGACAGCAAGAATGTCTATTGTTTTGGAAATTATAAGATCGGTGAGAGGCGGTTTTTTCTCGAATGGAACGAATGTTAGTGGTGGCCAGGCGAATGTTGTGCCTGATCACAGGTCTGAGACTGACATCTCCCGCTGGCAGTACGATCAAGGCCAATTTAAATGTTGGCCTGGAACGGGGGTATTGGTAGTAATTTTCGGTTGAAACAAAGATTAAGGCATGGCAGACTGTGTAGATATGTCAAGGATTCTTATGTGCTCATGTATTTTGAAGGTGTTGAAATTACATCCGACCACTCTGTCAGTGTGTTACACAAGGTAAAATCATGAGAACAATGGTGACATTTGACAAAATCTGCTCAAGTGATAAAATTAATGTATCATAAAATAATTAGTGACTGAGAGTAGCCAGATGTTATAAAATAATGTAAATCTTTTCAACAGCAGAATAATAATTATTTTATTCTTTTATAAGGGCGTAAGAATATCGTTCAACCCAGTGCACAAACCTTCAGTGCACAAACCTGGTATGTGCGGACATATCAGGTTTGTGCACTAAGCATATTTGCATTGATGGACGTATCACGAATTATAGAGCATGATGGACATTGCGTCTCACCACCTGGAAACCCTCCGAAAGGAAAATACCTAGAGGAAGACTGGCGAGAGAGTGGACAGACTACAACTACTTGAAATGTACTATCTGACATAGGATAGCGCAAGATAGGCATATGTGGAAGCAGCATGCTGAGGCCTTCACCCATGGATGGATCGATGGATGGATGGATGTGCTAGGAAGCTAAGGAGTGCAGACAGCATTAAAGAGATAGGTTTTTAGACGCCGGCGGAATGAAACTATGTTACCATCTAATTTAACATTGGCAGGAAGCGAATTCCACACAGTTGGTGCGGCAACTGAGAAAGCTCAGGTTCCAGTTTTCGTTTTCACCCGAGGAATGTAAAGAGAGTTACTACTGGTTGAGCGTAGCTGTCTGGGATTTCTGGCTGGAATGAGCATCGAATTCAGATACGCTGGTTGCGTCGATGAGAGGGTTTGATAGGTTATTGTACAAATCTTAAAATTAATGCGATAGTGCACAGGAAGCCAATGCAATGATTTTAGAAGCGGCACTGAGCGAAAAAATCGAGGAGAACGCGTGACTATCCTTGCCAAGCAGTTTTGGACACGTTGAAGTGTTGCTATGTCCTTGTTTGCAAAATTGTAAATGAGCGAATTGCAGTAGTCGAGTCTGCTGCTTACTAGAGCTGTTGCAATGGTCTTAGCAACGGAAAGTGATACAAACCGGCGAATTCGGCGAATATGATTTTTTTTAAAGCAGCGACATGTTTTCGATATATGTTTGAAAATGAAGTTTTCATCAAACGTTACTCCGAGATGTAAATCAGAGGCGGCTGGTGTGATACTCTGATTCAGGACATGTGTCGGGAAAAAGCCATCGAGTTTTGCACACTGCATTGATGAAATATTATATCTTATCTGCATTTAGTTTTCATTTACCGTTTTTAATACAAAGGGAGACATATTCCTCCTTTTGGCTTCTGGACTATGGATATTCGCAGAATCAACAAATTACAAATTTCAAATTCTAGTATCCTAATTTGTAGACCACAATCATTGCTCTACTTGACACAATTTTGTCTGCCAAATCTGGGGAAATCGGATTTGGTGGACATTTTTAGATGGCCCGCCAAGCCAATATACTGTCCAATGGTTATCATATCGTAATTATGTTCAGAAGACATGGATTTTTTTAAAATCATTACTAGGTTTTGTCAATCAGGTGGTACCGGCATCTGGTCTGGTCCATGGACCTTTACACAAAACTCCCGCAAACCTCCATTTATAAAGTGGGGGCTTATATTTGCAGTATGCACCACTTGCTAAACAAAATGCACAACGTAGGTACGTACGGTTATTGTTTTTGTTTTAATGTGTTTTATATGTTAAATACTTCTTAAAACCGAGTTTTGCTTATATGCGATGTATCGACCTCTGCATGATAATCTTCTAAACTCACTCTTTGCAGTGAAAATAGCTGTTATCGTGGTAGTTGTTAACGCCAACGTTATCCTTGATACACGACCTAAAATCAAATTGTCATCAGGTTACCTCATAAGACATCGTCTGTCATTACTGCAATTATTAATGTACATGTACTTGAACGAACGAACGAACGAACGAACGAACGAACGAACGAACGAACGAACGAACGAACGAACGAACGAACGAACGAACGAACGAACGAACGAACGAACGAACGAACGAACGAACGAACGAACGAACGAACGAACGAACGAACGAACGAACGAACGAACGAACGAACGAACGAACGAACGAACGAACGAACGAACGAACGAACGAATTAAAGTGTATTCAGAATGTTGTACTCAAAACGTTATACTCAGAACATTGTTAGCAAAAATGAAACACAATACAAACAAACAACGTTAATTACAATACTACAAACTGCAATGTTTGCAAGGGGTACCTTTTAAGTCAATGACTTGTGTCAATTTACCCCTGACACATATTTAAATAATGGTTACAACAATTGATATAATGTAATGGAATATACATTAATATTCAAAATTACATTGTAACATAAGTAAACATCTGTACACATATTAAGGTTTTCTCAGTGGCAAAATTATATTTGTTGGTGGTCCAAAATAAAAGATTCTTGCATTTATGCTTAAATGCATTAACAGTATTAACAGTTAACTTTATTAACATGTATTAATTGTTTACCAAATGTCACTGTCGTTAACTTTATACAGTATGCAGATAACTGGTTTCCAAGGTTTGGGCTCAAAGAAAGTTCTTTTATTATAATTATAGCGACAATATATTATGAATGTTACATGTATAGAAATAATCAGTAGTGGAATACAATAAATGATACACGGAAAGGCTCAACACCAATACATTACAATTCAGATCAGCAGATATCAAACCAATATATAATTGTTGAAGCAATAAGTAAAACAGAATCGGCAGCCAGCTAGCCAGCCAGCCAGCCAGCCAGCCAGCCAGCCAGCCAGCCAGCCAGCCAGCCAGCCAGCCAGCCAGCCAGCCAGCCGGCCAGGCCAGCCAGCCAGCCAGCCAGCCGGCAGCCGCCAGCGGCCGCACGGACGCACGGACGCACGGACGCACGGACGCACGGACGGGCAGGCAGGCTTTAGTATATATTACTATTGTTTACATAGCTATTCATCACGAGAAGTCCATATTCTAATTTGGTGTTCACTCATAATGACGAATGTAATAATGTTATAATACAAAAAGAGGAACATGCAGATGACGAAGTTTAACAGACTCTCCAAACCTGAGTATGGTGTGTGTTGAATTTATGTTTTATTAAAACACGTGCATTATTTATAGTATGCGGCAATGTGTATATGAAAATCCGAAATATGAAATATGAAAAACCCTTATTTTGTGCATATTGTATTGTATTGTATGGTGAATACTCTCGTTGTGATGAAGTGGTAACATTTTTATATACATGAAGCTTGAAATTCCCGAATGCACAATGCAACTTTAGTTCTAGAGATTTCAATGTTTTTTTATAATCGAAGACTTTTAAACAATTGTTTGGTGAGAGCATTATATTTGCTTACACTGATAATGTGGAGAGTATTAAGAGGTAATAACCGTCTTAGTCTAGTTCAGACACGTAGCATCCTTCAAAACATATATCAAATTTGTCATTGTGTCTGTTCCAGTTGTATTTTTTATTAAAAAGAAGCAAAAGTCAACGCTTTGGTGGTATGGGCCTAATAAGCTTAATAGAAAAGTAACAACTTCCAACAACAATCATATTTTAATGTCAGGGGTTTACCAGAAAAAAATAGAACACATAATCATCGAAAGTCTGTGGCCTACGCCACATTAGAAACAGAATGACGTAACGAAGTAGACTTGGTCGGCCTGAAATGTGCATACTGTCTTTTACTTTCTGACCAAACCATGAAAACGACCACGTATAGCCGCAAAACTCCTCACATATCTTACATACAAAATCACTTGCATTCCTCTAACGAAGAAAATTCATAAAACAAACACGCAGATCTCGACAATAACTCGACATTACAGTCCGCAGCGACGTCTATCGAGTCGATTGGAACCGACCTAGGATAACAAAAAATACAGCTCACTGGCACTGTCTTTCCCTTTACTGTTGGTACAACCGTATGAGGAACAAACAGTGTGGCATATTACTGTCGCGATTTTGTTGTAAACCGACATAAGGAACCGCTTGGATCTCCTTTCTTATGACAGCTGAACCAGCAGTCGGCACCGTGACGTATTATTTTTCCAAGGTGCCATTAGAAGCTGGGTTTTGATTGGTTGCATCGACCAAGATGGTCCCGTTCATGGTGTCGGTGGTTTTGCTAGGTTCTACTTTCAGACTACTTTTTGAATAAACCTTTGCTGTAAAAAATAATTGTAGAACCAAATGGTTAGTTTGTGTAAACTCTTAGGTGTATAGCAAGAAACCGTTGACCTTTTGCTCTTTAAATGTTATTAGAATAAAATGTAATTCTGCCACCTTTTCAATGATGGTTATGTACTATGGTTAGTACTGTTGAGGTCAGACACAATTAATCAACGCAATTACATGGTTATTTCTGATACTTATCTTGATGGTTAAAAATTTATATGAAATCAATTATTAATTTTATTAAATGCTAAATCGTAATTTGCATCGCCATTATATAAATAATGCTAACTTATGCCATTATCCCGTATTGGTCCTTGCTTGCAAACCTTACCTGTATAGAGATACACCAGAAATGGGTCGCACTTTAAACGTGTTTTCGACGTAGTCCCCGATTGCTGGTATAATAACGTTCTGCGTGTGGAGATACATCGATTAATGCAAACGTGGTGATGCTAGTACATATACAATACATATACTGGCATAATACACAGACATTGCTATCATTTAATATAATCGACTACACAGATGTACTTACTTACTTATGCCTGTTTGCTCGCTGGGAGCATAGGCCATCGCCCAAGGAAAGCCACTGTTTTCTGTCCGTGGCCATCCTGTCCATTTCTCTCCTGGTGTAACCCATCTCTTTTGTTTCCCTCTCTGTATCTCTTTGCCAGGTGTTTCGTGGCCTACCTCTTCGCCTCTTCCAAAAGGGGTTCCATGTGATAGCTTGACGGGTGATGGTTTTTGGAGGTTTCCTGAGTGTGTGTCCTATCCACATCCATTTTCTCTTCTTTATTTAATTTTCTATGGGTCATTTTTCAGAGTGTAGTGTCTGTACACTTCAGGCGTAAGATTCTGCGCAGGCATTTGTTGATGAATGTTTGTATTCTTTTTAGTGTCTTCTGTGTACTTCGCCATGTCTCCATAGAGTAAATCTGCCTTGACATTTGAATTGAATATTCTCAGTTTGGTGTCAATTTTGATTTGTTTTGCTCTCGAACGTGGTGAATGCAACTCTTACATTCTGTATCCTTCCTTTAACATCTTCTTCTGTGCCTCCATTTTGTTGATTGTACTGCCCAGGTATGTGAACGAGTCTGTCTCTTCCAGTGGCTTTCCTTTCAATGTAATGGGGTTGTTGTTCTTTGTGTTGGCTTTCAAAATATTTGCCTTGCTTCTGTTGATGTTGAGTCCTAGCTGTGTTGACACTGTGTTTAGCAGCTCTATTTTTTCCTGCATCTGTTGATGGCTGCATGAGAGGAGAGCGAGTCAGCAAAGCCCAGGTACTCCAACTGGCTCCAAGGTGTCCACTGGATCCCATTTCTTCTATTTTGTGTATCTTTTTCATGATTTCATGATTAATATATATATTTCCATATGCATACCAACAAGCGCCTCCACGCTGCAATTACTGCACGAATAAGTACATACTCATCTATACAGTTGCCTTACAATTATATTTTGTTTTAACTGTATTTAGAGCAATGACGGGTTAGGGGCTAAATAGGAACAGGACAAATCTAATAATAGTGAGCGTTCTTTTTGAAGGGATTGAATGTAAGCCATTGAAAGTGATCTAAGTTATTGGTTATAAATATAATTGCATCCTACCTTAAGGTGGTTTTGCTTTTCCGGTTTTAGGTTCGAAGTCGTCGATGCTTCGTATTTAAAAAATATTTTCAGCGGCTGCTCAGCGCTGCGTTTCTTTATGACGTGAGCTTGATTCCTTCCAAACTGAATCAAACGGAATTCACAGTATTGGTTTTATATGCCTAAACATTCTTCGGGAAATTACCGGATACGGTAGCCATCTTTCTTCAATTTAGGCTGATATTGCTCTTCTCCAAAAATACTACTATTAGAAAATAGTCGCAATACAGGCGAGCACGTCATCATCAATTGTATAATTTACGGTACCATGTTTACGGTGTACCGTATTTTTTACGGAATAATACTGTATAATTTACACACACACACACACACACACACACACACACACACACACACACACACACACACACACACACACACACACACACACACACACACACACACACACACACACACACACACACACACACACACACACACACACACACACACACACACACACACACACACACACACACACACACACACACACACACACACACACACACACACACACACACACACACACACACACACACACACACACACACACACACACACACACACACACACACACAAACACACACACACAACACACACACACACACACACACAACACACACACACACACACACACACACACACACACACACACACACACACACACACACACACACACACACACACACACACACACACACACACCACACACACACACACACACACACACACACACACACACACACACACACACACACACACACACACACACACACACACACACACACACACACACACACACACACACACACACACACACACACACACACACACACACACACACACACACACACACACACACACACACACACACACACACACACACACACACACACACACACACACACACACACACACACACACACACACACACACACACACACACACACACACACACACACACACAATTTAAAGTCACAAACCATAAACTTTCACACAAAAACAAAAAAGAGGTGGGCCGGGAACCTTAGCTCATTCACTACATGAAGACACAGTGATTGGTGACACAACATTTTATTAGTGGTTCCAACAGAGCAAATACATGATGTGATAGCTTAACAACTAATACAAACAACAAAAATACTCCACACGAAAATCGATAATAAAACGATTAGAAAGTAGCAAATGTTGAGAAGTTAGCAGTCCCACACCATACACTTATATCAGCATAACAATTGTAATGTATGTAGTCACAAAGATAAGTTTCATGCAGACCTAGCGTACATGTATCTGAAATCCACATTTTATACGGAAACTTCTAGATACAACATTATACACAGTGCCAAAGAATACTGCATAGCTATAGTAAATGCATTGGAAAAAAAATATATACACTACAATCTAAAACCTCCATGCAAAACATATATATTTTATATATATGCAATGTTGACATTTACTGCTTTGTCCATTTGTACTGCATGAGTCGGTCCACTGACTAGACCAAGGATCTTGCTTCTAGTCGTGCTGGCCTTCGCTTGTCGATCCCGTTGCACTTTGCTGCCAGTGTCTGGGTTCATGTGCATGACGCATCTGCACCATATATTGCAAATCATGAATTTGTTATTATATAAAGCCTAAGGGTTTACACTAATATTTATAATATATAGCATATGCAGCTTCATACACCTGTCTATCACATCTTTAGACATATTGCTACACAGTCAATGTTTCTTTTCAAGTGTCAGTTCATTGAAGTCAAGTAAATTAATTCAACCCCACTCATTGACAAAACATTTGACAACACCACCCAAATGACACACCTTCAGCAGAATAAACACTATCGTTTTGGTACAAAGTCAAACAATAAAAAAGAAATAATATGTATTTAAGATTTAAGGGATTGAATCAGAAATATAATGATTGCTCTTTAAAGAAATTAATTGTGAACATATTTCTGAATAAAATGAAACACAAATGTACAAAATGAGTACAAAATGAGTTACTTGTAGTATAGAAAAATCCTGCACTACACATTTTTCAGCTGAGAAAAGCATATTTCAAAAGGTCTGATGAGGCAGGCTCCACACAGATTCTACTAACTGATGACTAAAGTCGAAGTCAGAACAGCGGGATACCTGCATGACCAGTCAGACCTTATCTTATTGGCGTTAGCGGAGGACCAAGTTTGTTTGCACATGCCTGCAATTAACTTTAAGCCTTTGTTTGAGAGGGAGCTTGACCTAATTGGCAAACCCCTCTGTGTGCACTGCGCACAGAACCAGTGTTTAGCCCATGTCTGTAACTAGCTCACTTACTTGTACAGTGTTTTTGGCTGTGGAATTGCACTTGCCTCAACACTGCGCTGACATTTTATAACTTAAATACGGTTGATCAGTATAACAGTATAATTAACTATATGAGGTATCACATCTTTTATGACAACGCATGTAGTTATTACATACAAAACCGGTGTCTGTTCGTATTCGATCGATATACAAACCACGTGCTCTTGCGATATTTTGCAATGCGGTGTTGCAATTTATTTTATAAATTGTGTTCCTTCGCAATGTTGCTTAATGAAAAACTTGTAAAAATGCCAACATGACGCTAACTGCCGTACTTCACTGTAACTAGTGGATGAAGTACGAGTAAAACGACGATTGAGAATTAAAGATTTCGATTACTGAAATATCTATCCTGTGTACATGAGTAAACAAATCAGTGAACCTAGTAAAACGGATGGTTTACTTACCAGCAGATATTTCTCGATGACTTGGAAGTTCCTTGTGATCTGACTCCCTTCGTATGCAAGTTCAATGCGTCAGTACGTCTCGCCACTCGCATGGCATGCTGGTATTGCATTAAGTCGGCATTATAAATATTTGGTGTTGTGAAATAATTTTGTAATAGGCCTAGATTAAACACTCAGGATCGATCGACTGGACCAATATACTTAATTACTAAAGTCTATAGAACTATCTTACAAATAATTTAGAGCTTACTACAGCTGATAAAGCTCGAAGTATAACACATTTGACAGTGTTACAAATTACCTCGAGGCAAATTCAGACTACATTGTTATGTCTGACCGGGATAATATCATATACGGTATATATATATATATATATATATATATATATATATATATATATATATATATATATATATATATATATATATTTCAGTCTCTATAGTCCGTTCATGCCATATTGAATATATGAACATTTGTATTTGATAACATCAAGTTTCGACGTCCTTATAATGCTAATGAACCTAAAATTATTCGTCAAGTCGAAATATTTGGTGGTCGACGCGATTTAAACGTTTTGATAATGTCGCGTTTCGATATCTTTACAACATCGACGACACGTTGTTTATACGTCGGATTTGTTTGTCGGTGATATCAACTTCCTGACAACATAAAGTCCCGACGTTCTTAAAACATCGAAGATACAACGTACTGCAGACGTTCATATCCGCAAGCTGTAACGGATGGGTAACGTCAAATAGAAGTCAGAAGACATGGTGTTTCAACGTTGGGTTGGGCAATAGGTACCCCAGACAACTGCTCAACAAAGCCGTCCACAGATTAGAGTTACCGTCGGGTTTAGTCAGGTTGTAAATACTGACCACTATCACAGTGTACAGCACGCCGACTTGACAAAAGAAGACGATTTCCGCTTTAGGACACGAACTTCCAAACAACACCCAACGTTTGCAGGTACTTCCGGTATCTTCGACGGTGTCTTCGACGGTTTCTTCGACGGTGTCTTCGACGGTGTTTTCGACAAGAACCCTCACCACCACCGTCGTAACGTCCATAACAAGAATGGTCGTCCGAGAGACGGCCGTTACCCTTTATACAAGACCAACGACGACTTGTCCATCCAGCTGTTAAACGACTCGGGGTAGCCTAACCATTTGACTAGGACCTGTCTTTCTTTCACGCATGCGCTGCATTTTGTCTTTGGTTACTACGTGAGCCTTGGTCGTCGATCAAACGATAAACCGGCGGATCCGTGCGATGCACTGATTTAACAGTAAATATCTCGTCACTCCAATTGGGTAAGTAACCTTTCTTGAACGTTCTCTTGGCTTTACTGATACGAACGCGATCGTCAACTTTTAAACCAGGTTCGATTGTGCTGGTTTTTCGTTTCCATACAATCGCTGCCACACCCTTTCTTGATTGACAACGTTCACTTCCATCGGTGACATTCCGATACTTCGGTGATAACTGGCGTTATATGAATCCACGAGATGTTGTACCACGTCTAGGTACCTCAACGTCTGATATTTCGTGAAATATTTCCACATGCGGGTCTTGAGAGTACGATTAAATCGTTCAACAATGCAAGCTTCGTTGTGCGTAGTGAAATGACGGATGCCTTTTTGTTTATAAAAATCTTGCAATTGCCTATTCAGAAACTCTTTTCCTTTGTCCGTCTACATTGTCTGTGGTCCATCGTTTTTCCTTAGCAGGCGTCGAAATGCCGCCATGAGTGAGGACGCCGACTTATTTGTTAACGGAATAGACCAGGCTTTCTTCGAGAACACGTCAATGACGGTCAGCAGGAAAGTGTGGTCGTCGTTGTACCGATTCAAACGCGACATGTCAACGAGATCGGCTTGCCATTGATGATTTATTCCACCCACAACAACACGTCGACGTCTGAACCGATATCTCACAGGTTTGTGTAGAGTGTACGTGTCTTGTTCCGATAACCATTGCTTAACCTCTTTCGCCGACGCCCCCAGAGCAAGGTGGGAAGCACGACGCAAACGATCGATACCCCCAAAACTTTCAGTTTGTTTAGTGTCGTAATAAATGTTATTTAAAATACGGCTATGCGAAAGTGACTTGTTATCTACACGTCCAGCCATGACGTAATAACATCGTGATGTAGTGCGCGACTGTTTAATACGTATCCCATCGCATGTGTTGCAAAGGGGTGGAGACACGAGGTATGTGCGCCAACGAAGATGAAGGACGTCTACCACTGCTGCCCGCGATGGGAGTGGTTTCCTTTGAAGCGCCGCCTGCGACGGAGGGAGTTGTCGTCTGTATGTAAATCCAACGTTCCGGGTTACCGATTAAATCCATAGGCGCGTTCACGTCCTTCAGACCTCGAGCGAACATTTTCCAGCCCACCGGTTGAAACGACTTCCGTTTTCTCAGAGCGTCGTTCACGAGATCAACGATGTTACTTCCGGGCACTGGCACATTTCTGTATACCATCTCTCCGCGATCGTTCCAACTCACGGTACCTTTTATTTTATCGAGGAGACGACGTGTTTAATGCTTCAATCTTTTTGGTACGTTATCTATGATTTCGTTTTCCAAGCCAGATTCCGTTCTCTATTCTTTGTCTTCTTCTTCGTCTTCTTTTACGGGTGGTTTATCAATAGTCACACGAACAGGTTGTTGAGTAGTCTTGTCGAAAAATATATTATAACGCATCAACACCTGGTTGTACAAAACGACTTTCTCCGTGTCGTTGAGGTCACTACGGTCAAGAATGAATCACATTTCGTCATCGAGTCGTCGCATAACATTTCCAATGGGATTGGCAAAAAGTGGTTGGGATGGAACGGACTCCAACAAACGGGGATCGACCAGCGCCATTTTCTTTGCGTATTCCATAGCGGTATACTTACGACTGAAGCAAGGCAGTGACCAACGGAGCTAGAAGTTGTTGTGAGCACACTCACACAAACGTTTGACCAGATTTTAATTTCCCTTGTTTATGATGACCCTAGCTAAATCAGGGTCAACCTTAGCCAGGAGACAAAGGCACAATGCGTTTCTCTTCAATCGTGCCGACATATCGAATGATGAATGTGACTACGACGTGTTTCTATTTATATCTTGGGAATACTGATACGTCGCCGAGTCAGGTAGGATATTACTCCGAAGACGCAGGTGTTCCGGTGTGGACTGATTCAATCCACGAATAAGTAGCCGTGAGGTAAGGACGTTGCGTCTCTGAATGCGTCCTGCATGTACTTTACACGACCCGGATACATATGTTTCGCTAAATTGACTACTTGTGTGTTGTCTCGAGGATTCTTGAAGAGAGCCATGTATTGCGCGTTAATGCTAAAGGTGCGACTCTCTTTGCCTTTGGGAAATAAATTTTGCACCAAATATATAACCGACGTGTTGCAATGGTGACTCTTCTTCGTGAACAGTTTGGTCACCCTCTCGTCCGTTTCCGACATGAGGTCGTCGATGACCACCAAGTTTCTATTCTTAGAATCGAAAGACAACACATCGGGAAGACCCTCGACACATTCTAAGTTTGAACGTATGGTAGAGAGGGTGGAATAAAATGGCTGCCATTCTCCGTAACACCACGTGATCTTTTCGGGTGGAAAGTTTACCAATGTGAACGAGTGACGTAACAAAGGTAGTTTTACCACAACCTGTCGGCCCGGCAACGATACTCGTAAACGGGTTAACTAACCTTGTGTCCATTGTTTAAACAACTGTCCAATGGGACCAGGGTGGCTGGTATTTATACTTATACTGAGAGAGAACACAATCAACCAATAAAGTTTGCACATTTTTATTAAAACACAAAACAACACATATATTTACAGGTCATTCTCAAAGCAGCTAACTAACCTAACGTTAAACATTATGTCGGCGTCGCTCTGCACAACACATGTATTTATTTACAGGTCATCTTCCAAAGCGGCGAGTACCATACGTTTAACGTTATTTCGCCATCGCTCTGAATGAGACTCCACCAACCAACTCTTGATGGCATTCAACTGTTCGGGTGACACGTCGGATTGGCTAAGATTTACCTCGAGTAAAAGGGTCAACCAGTCTCTAATGACTGCAATGGAGTTAACTTTCTCCACAACCTCGTCAAAGTGCATGTCAATTAAAATGTCATCAGACAAGAGACAATCGTGTTGGCGTTGACTAGGGTGATCTATCTCGCAACCGTAGCAGCGTAGTTTAGAAAGATCAGCGACACCACGTACAATGTGACGTGCAAGCATCTTCTTCATTTGGTTAACAGTAGTAGTAGTAGTAGTAGTAGTCGCGCAGTCGGACGAACTTGGAACAGGAGTTGTAGAACGTACACAAGTCGACGCTTCGTCGCCAGTTTGAAGTTTGGCCTGAAACAACACGCACGCACGCGGTCTAATGGAGAACATCTCGGTGAGTGACGTTGTAGTTGTTGTAGCCGTTTCGTTTACATTTCTTAATGGTGAGAGACACACGTGTCCCTACCAAAGTGTTCAACTTGTACATCTGCATGCTTTCGTGCATAAGAGAAAAGTATTTTGCACCGACGTCTAACAGACCGGCCATATACTGGTCGAATAAATTCAACCATATAGAACGACCCGTGGCCGACTCGACGAAGCATACTCCGACAAAGAAGTAAGTGTTCCGGTTCTCGCATGCGTGTCTTTCGCACCGAAGATTGCCGTGGTCGTCGACAATCATTCGCTTCTTGCAATACGCACATCCGACGTAGTAGAAGGAAACATCATTGCGTACCTTCTCAACGACGAGGCCTCCAACGATGAAGGCAGTGTTGTCGTCTACCACCTTCTGCTCCAAGGTGTCGACGTCGACAATCTCTCGACCCGCCGCTGCACCGACTCGAGATGGGACCCGGTCGATAGGATGACTGGTTGCCTCGTCGCTCTCGTCACTTGTGTTTTGCATTCCGACGACGGGGTTGTAGTAGCAGTAGGATGGGTGGTTGAGCATAAGTTAAGCCATAGCAACAAGGTTGAATGTCGGAGAACGAATGACAGCCTAAAAAACGGACGTCTTATATAAGTTTAGAGATGGTCGTTAGAGTCACGTGGGGGTGCCGAAAAGTTCCAACCAATCACAACTCGACAAAACGCACGGCGACACGAAGATACATTGTTGCAAGAATGGTATTTTTGCATCAGCGCACCAGTTTATTGTAAAATTGTATCGAGTTGGCTGACAAAAAACAGTGAAGTCACCGAGTACATCAGTTGTATCGGATGTAATATTAAATCACGTGACCGTGCCGAAATTAATTGTTGTAGAAAACAACGCCGACCGCTTAAACCTTACCCCTAAAAAGCACGGACTTCTGAGTAACCCCCTTGCTTCGCGGCGGGATCGCCTCTTTGACTATTTTTAGAAGTGGTTTAAACATAAGAGACACATATTTTGAGGGTATTCACTGACGACGTATTCGTCAGATGGCCCCACTTGTTCGTTTACCAGGAGCGTTGACCACCAGGGGGCGCTACATGAACTCTAACCCTTTTAACGTAATTTAAAAAAATATTTAACAATATTTAAAAATAAGACACACGTATTTGTGGGGTATTAGTTGAGGACGTATTAGTCAGATGGCACCACTTGTTCGTTGACCTAGTTTGGGGTTCACTACCAGGGGGCGCTACTTGACACCTTTGACCTAATTTTTAAAATATATAATAAGACTTCCGCTAGGTGGCGCTACCAATTACCCTGTTATCCACCAGGGGCGCCACTTGTCCTTTGACTTCCGTCCCTCCCTCCCCTCCCCTCCCCTTATTATCGGGACAGTCTTCAGAGCCACCTCTCCTCCTCTCTCCCTCCCCTCCTCCATCCTTTGATTTGCCCATACTATACTACTGATATATTATGCGCAAGAATATTAAAACAAATAAAAGTTTTTCAATCAGTTCAGAGGATAGCGTTGATACAAAATGTCTTCCGATTGAGGAAGTTCAGTGTCGGAATCCCGTACATTAGTTATATAATCATTCAGGAGGACAGACTTGCGGAAAATTATCGGGACAGTCTTCAGAGCCACACAGTCTTTTCTCGGCGAAATCACGCAGCTTGGTGAGAGTTGATTAAACTAGATAATTTTTCGCGCATGCGCTGAAATGTAGCAATCGTGGTTTTACTCGCAGCCGCTAGATGTCGTACATGTTTTACAGTTATTATACCGTAATTCCATTTTACGGGGCTTACCGTAATTATTTTACGGTAGATTTCTGTTAATTATACGGTAATTTCTAAGAGTGCACATACACGTACACAGAGGCGTATATAAACACACAAGCCCCATCATCGAAAGAAGAATCGCCGCAGATACCAAACAACGGGCGGATGGGAGCATACATATCTACATTATACCCATTGCACATGAAAATGTCCAAAACAGCCTCTGATAGCCCAACCGAGCTCTTTGTCTTCACAGGCACTAACCGGACGTTCTAACTGACAGGAGAAGCGACTGATGGCCATCGCCTCAACACCTATCTAAGTGAAGGAAACGCTTGATTTCAAACCTTGCGGAAACAATCCTTCGAGAAAATGTCCTAGGGACTACATCATGTATCGAAAATCTGGAGCGGAGTCCATAAGGCTACGTATTATGACGTATTACGTAACTCCCTGAAACTGCGCTGATACGATATTTATTGGTTATATTTTTCATCTGGATCCTATCAGCAAAGCAGAGAGGGCGTTTTTTGTCTGAGGATCCAAAGGCATCCATATTCACTCGCCCAAACTTGTTGTACACTGGAGAGATCACTCCAGCGTAGACAAGCGACATCGGCACAAAGGAAAACCTAAGGACGAACGAATGCGAAAAGGCATGGGTTATGCTGTGAAGAGCTCGCTCCTGATTGCTGTTGAGCTGCCCATGGGGACATTCCTGTTACCATCGGCAGGCCCAGTTAACCTCCTCAGCGTCACCGCACCCACTCTCCGCTCAACCTCGGAAAATTACCAGTTTTACCACCATCTACGTGAAGCGACATCCAAAATAACTATTTATTGGAGACGTCAACATTAGAGTCGAAGTTGACCTTAACGGTTTGTCTACGTGTTTGGACCCCGACGGCACTGGCAAGTAACAGTACAGTGCAAGGAACGCCGTAAGATGCACCCTCGGTTCCATCGCTTGCACCAGCTCTATTATCATCACCAGGCGCGCGCATCTCAGAAGCATCATTAGTATGCAAGAGGGAAGCTCGGAGCACGTTTCCCGCAACCATGGTGTTTTTAGTAAGAAACGTGACGTCTATTTTGTTTTCTTGAGCTCTCCAGCATCTCCTGGAGTAGTTGGTGCCATTTAGTGGTGGTGGTAGGATGGAGACCACACCAGGGCCCGAGTTTATAAAACCGTAATCAGTACTCCGTGTTCAAATTCCATGCTCAAGCCTCGTTTTCACACCGTGCTCATATTCAATGTGGGTCACCAAACTTTCTGAATACGGTATCGTACTCAGACTTGAGCACGAAACGCCAAATCCCGAGTATGCTCAAAAGCGTGGTCAACGCCGTACTCACATAAACAGGCCATACAGGGTGGTGTAAGGTTCGTTTCAAGACTACGGATTGTAAATTGAAAACATTATTTATGACGGATACAATCTTGTGAGTATTTCCCGTCAATAGCACGGCTTTTATTTAATGTAACCTGTCAAGTTGTATTTGTGCCTGCGGAGGGAGGGGGCGATTTTTACATAAATCTTACCTTCTAGCTTGGCGTGTGTTAATTTGTTTCCACAGCATTTAACACGTATGTAAAAGAGTTAGAATAAGACTACATTACAGACGGATTATTATCAGGTCCTGTTTTGTACCTGGCATACTGCCCACGTCAGTACAAAATGTGTTTATATATATATATATATATATATATATATATATATATATATATATATATATATATTTTTTTGTGCTATATTTATTATTATTATTATTATTATTACGCATATACATTTATACCTATATAAAATAATATATGGTAATATGCAAGGCAATTTGTTAATTTTCAGCAGTTGGAAGCCAGAATTATCAACAATTGTCTAGCTGTATTTTCTTTCAATAAATGTTTTATTGAAACACTCAAACATTAATTGTAGTTGTATCTATAGTTACAGTTGATTGCTCGCAGTACACTGTAGGCTCAACACTTCGTAAATAGTATACAGCTGACATGACATAGACACATAGCAATATTCACAGTTGATTGTGCCATCAATCCATGGAACGGTAATATATATTCACACAATGCTGCAAACGCTCTTCAGGGAAAGCAATGTTCATAGTTAGGTGTTTCATCACGTCATTCGTGCATATGCTACAATAACTGAAACGAATGTGTTCTGGTCAAGATAATCCTTCGAGTGCAGCATATACGCAAAAGTTTTCTTTTTAAAGTGTGGTTGCTCTAATAATAATAACAACAACAAGACACTTTATTTAGACATTAAAATCGAAAGTACAAACTCTCTTCAGTAGTGTTTACAACAGTAGTTAAAAAATTATAAGAAATAAATATAATGAAAGTACAAGTGAAATCATATGAATACGTATAACCAAATCATTGTTGTACGAAAAATGAACTAGGGAAACTATAATTAAATCAGAGATGGCATTGTTGTAATTTATATTATATGTCAATGTAGTCAAGAAATAGAAGTATATAATATATGTGTATAAATATTTTAGGTTGTATACAAAATATCTATAGACCCTATAGGCAATTATAGAATAAATAAATATATAATAGCATACATAGTAGCTAATTAATAATAAATGACTATAGCAATCCAATATGTGTGTCAACTGTAATTTATTAATAAAATATATGTCAACTAATAAACTATTAATTAATTAATAGTAAAAATGATATGCTACTTGAGCAAATTAAAAATGAACATAAAGGGTGAAACGTATAGAAAAACTAGGCATTACAAGTAATCTTGAAATAATATTCAAGCATCAGACATGTGTGACAGACGCCATCAATTCAGCAGTTGTAGCTTGCCTAAACAATTCCCATTTTCTTCCCGTAACTCTCTCATCACGTTTCCTCAGTTCACATTTCAGATGTGCTAAATACATTTATTCATACTGCGGCATAATGATGATAATTTGTACTAAAAACAAATGAAAAGGCTAATCTTATTTACGTCGTGCCGGTGGTTTCTCGTTTACCGCGAACCTCCTAGACCCGGTGATGCCTGGCGCCACCTGGCGAACATAGCCTGGAACTGACTTATAAAGCCTCCCATTAACCACTTTAAAGACTTCGTTGTGGGACAGTGTCCATAAACTAGGCACCCTTAAGACCATCCAGTTGCAGCCTGTTCTATTGGCTCTATGATTGGGTGATGTAATAAACTGATGTTATTGACAGGATGAGGTATAGTAGTAGTTTAAAACATTGTAGCAAGGGAGTCGGCTGCACTTCCAAGTACTGGAAGGTCAATTTCTATGTAATCCATTTGTATTAGATATGGGGAAACTGTTTCTGTTGTACATGACAAACGTTTTTGTAATTTATCTAAACCGGGGACATTTTTAAGAACTGTTCACATAAAATACGTGCTAAAAGAAAATAATATGAAGGCCTATCTATACTATAATAAACAGTGATGTTTGTGCTATTTATTCAGTATATTTAAGAAAATTCGTCTATCGACTAATTCCTAATTGTTTTTAAGTAATAATACGCGTAAATGTACACACACACAATTGAGTAATCATTGCTAAATTAAATTAATGATTAATTATCAATGTTGTATTGAAACTGAGAAATTGCCCCGATATTTTTATTTATTAATGTACAGTACTATATAAGTTAATGTTAATATTATTCAATTTGGGTATGTCAGTTTGCACGTTTAATGGAAAACAAAGTATAGATATCTTTCATCAACAAAATAACTGGAAACTTACAAATACATGTTACATATAGTAGAACATTTACCAAAAAATATTAACTGTTATAATACTGTGTTACACATTATAATATTTATTAGAAAGTAACAAATATATTGGTTGTTAATTGACAAGTAATGGCACTAACAATTAATGCCCACTAATGTTCATGAAACCATTTGCCAAGTTTTGCAGTTGACTCCTAAATTGCAACAGTGGTCCCACGTGGAGAATGGCTCATCAAATGTGTCCCTTGTATGTAGAATAGTAGGCCTATAGAGGATGCGTTGCAAATTGGAAAATGAAGATAGTAAAAGGTAAGTGGACCTCAAATCCTTTGAGAAGATACTAACACTTTGCATACAAATGTTACTGCTAGTTAGCGATTTATATACAGATACAGGATTAAGGAATTGTTGGAATGGACTGGTTCTCCAATGTTTTGCACACTTGTGTTGCCAATTACACACCTTGTAACCTATTAATGTTTGTTTGATTGTACTATACTGTTACTACTATACATGACATAATTTTGTAACAGCTATGTCAGTGACAAGTAGTTGCCAATGTAGGTAGGCTGGATACAATTGAGCTGGGTTTGGGATGTCTGCTATATGTGACTCTATTGGACAACACTGAGTTACATAGCTAGCTGTAATTGGTCAGTATGATACTGCCACAAGTTCAATTTCATGAAAATTAGCTAAATAACTAATAAAATATTTAAATGACGTACCCTCAAAAATGTCGTTCACGCATAAAAGTGCCCTCCATCTACCAACTGCATCCTGTCCTTTTTTAAACCTAGCTGGAACACTGCAGTTACTCCAGGAGACGCTGCAGAGCTCAAGGAAACAAAATAGACGTCCTGTTTCTTACTCAAACACCATGGTTCGAGAAATTAGCTCCGAGCTTCCCTCCAGCATACTACTAGCGTCCTCCTCACTCGAAGCTATCGCAGCGCAGAATGTGACACGGATCACATCTGGGTTGTCAGCAAAACAAGGCTTAAGCCCAAGACACTGTTCTATTACAGAAATAAGAAGGGGTTATGTTGCTGAATCCACGAAGAGAAGATGCACACGCGGTACTTCGCCCAAAGTCTTGACAAAGCTATCGAAGCAAGGTGGTCCCACTGTTGCGACGTCATCTACAACTCGGCAACCTGCGCCTATGACTAGAAAGAATGCTAGAATAATTATCCTGAACTGTATGACGCCAACTGGGAAGAAATGAAGAATGTGACTGAAGCCAAGAAGAAAGCCGTAATTGCGTATAAGGCAACACCTAGTTCTAACACTCTGGTCTGCTAGAAAAAAAAGCCCAGCACTCGTGGGACTTAAAGCCCTCGATTTCTCACCATCATTATCGCTACGTAACCCGGTGCACTGACTCCCGGTTGTAAATCGAACTAAATTCAAACTAGCTGAGCACTTTAACATCCCGCGCCAATTCTATTCAACAACCTAATTTTTCATCTCTTGCATCTTTATGAACTTTACATCATCCGTTTCCCAACAATGAGAATCTTTAGCAGCACCATAAATCTGGAATTCACCAAGCACCTTTCATATTAATACTGGAAATACTTATTTATTTGAAATCGCATTCCCACTCTAAACTTTCGATGACCACAAGGTATATTGATGACTTAATTACCTGTCTCCATTACCTGTCTACGCTAACGATTATTATACGTAAGGTTGTGCCACTGAGCTCGGTTTCCTAAGGATATGGGTTTGTGCATGTGCGTGTGCGTGCGGTTTGGTGTAACGTATCAATGGTGATACATTGAAAATTGAAACACGAACCTCTCCACCCGTTTTGGAAACACGGTGAGCATTACCCACCTCGGCTGTCAGTCCTTTCAACGACGTGACGATGATCACAACACTCAATCCGACGATCCACATGGTGTTTTCGACGGGTATCATCGAAGGTCGACCTGCCTATGTCGCACTATTGCACGTCGACGTCATCAGCGACTTATGAACACAGAGTAAATGCGAAGATGATAATACGATTGAGAATATAGAAACTACATTTTATCACGTTCCTGTAAATAATTATTAATAAAGCGTTATCTCATGGTAATATAGCAAGCTAATAGTTCATCGATATGCATACTGTTACATGCATCGGTCATTATCTGAAAATAATGAGGAAATATTATTGATAATCGCAAGCCGTACACTGTAACATTTCGACGTTAAGGTGTTTATAGTGTTTGGTTAAAAAAAACATAAATGTATACGACATTAGTAAAAAATAAGTTAAATAATATTTTTGAATTGTTATTAATGGTGTTAATGCTAATAAATCAATGAGTTTTAATTATTTAAATAAAAACACACTTAAATTACTCATCCACGGCCGCGATTTTTCTCAGATATTTGTTTTCGACGTCCTTAGAATGTCGATGATACGACGTTGTAAAGACAACGGGTTTGGTCATCGACATGATTGCAACGTCGTTACGCCGCAGTCCGACACCCTCACAACGTCGACGGCATAACGATAAAACGACATCGTCGTTTCTTGATGGTCAACATAATTTCAATGTCATGTTGACGTCGAATTTCGATGTCCCTACGACGTCGACGACCCAACGTTATAACGACGTCATATTTGGTCGTCGACGTGCTTTTAACGTCGTGACGACGATGCCCTTATAACGTCGATGATACGACGTTGTAAAACGTTGAATTTAGTTGTCAATGTGATATCGACGTGGTTACAACTTCAAATGTCGACGTCCTTATGACGTCTATGATCCGATGTTGTAAAGACGTTGTATGTACGTTGTCCGACGGCCGCTGGAACAACGTGGTTGCGCTAGCATTCGCCATTCATTCCGTGCGTCATATCTTAGTTCTCAGCATGAGCTCTCAGTTCATGCAACAAGAATATGTTCATACGGTTGAGCAACATCGCAGTTTTTTGACGATATGAAGTCATATTTTGCCAGACATTCTCTACTCTGGACATAACTTATTATAGGATTCAGTAGCCCAAACCCATTAACGGTGTCATTAATGTCTTGTATAGGTATGGACATAGCTAAAATTAATCACACCACTTGTATTTAAAATTTGCATGATGAAAATCAGGTATTCTCCCAGTTAACTGACCTAAATTATTAGGGCCTTTTCAAAACGGTTTTACCACCTTTTTCGATATGTATGTGTTCGGAATGTCATTTTACATAAGTTCCGGTACAAAAAAGTCAGATACTTTTTGTGTGTTTTATATCAATTAAATGCCGTCTAGTCGACGTAAATAAGCCGATGTCACAGAGCGTGAGTAGTTAGCGCATCCCAGACGCACTCTCGAAGAAAATTACATAGAATGTTCGTAAATATGGCGGATTTTTACTTAGCTGCAAAAATTCGTAAGTTCGTTCGCAGCAAAGAATTTTGTATCTTACGGAAATCTCGCGAGGTTTTGTTTGCGTTGCAACGAGCACGCGATCACTGATTTTTGGGACGTTTTCCCGTTTTAGTTCTGCTCACATGTTCTGGCAGTGATTGAAAAATGAACAACACGGATAATTATCCAAGGAAACCTTGTGATTAGTCAGTGTGGATGCGATATATAACACAATGAAGCTGAGCCACTGAGAAATATTCATGCACATAAAATAACGGGCATAACACAAGCGAAGCATTTGATCGGAAAATAAAGATACAGAACGCAAGCAAGGACACACTCGGCTGTCACACAGAATGCTGAGTTGACAGTCAGTGGAATGTCAAGGTTTACAGTTGCAGTGATTGCGACTTTGTCTTTGCTGATACGCGAGGACTAACTACGTTAACATATACTGCCTACAGGTCAGTGTGAGTAATGCCGGTTATTATGCAGACTAAGTCTAAGGTCTAAAGCTAAGCGACAAATCAACAAATGCCAGATTTAAATAATAAGACTAATCACCTGAGTCAGTGACTCAGTGTAATTTGTATCGCCAGGACTAGGACCTAGGTGTCGTAATGCTAGAACAACTATTCTAGATGCACAGGGAAAATTATGACGCAGGTGTGCGTCATGGGGTTTCAACATGACCTTGTAAATTATGTTTTAGTATTTATTCATTTAACGCAAAATGTTTGCGCTACAAACTGGGACAAATTCAGAAATATGATCTGAGTCAGATGGTGTTTTAATGTATGAGACTAACTGTCTAACACATTGGTGAAGTATAAAGAGTTTCTCAAAGATCAGTAGTCCATATACACAGTACATATATGTTATAACGATATATAATTATATTACACAATTAAAATACACTGTCACTGTAAATAATATAATTACATAAGTACTTTCATGTACAATTTTGCATTGCATATTCTATATACTTACAGAACACAGCACAGCATAATCTACTAAATAATCAAGAGGACACACCCAGACTGAAAACTGGTAAGAATAACAGGTGAGTTACAATATGTTGTCATTGTGTGATGGTATGTGCATCTTGGCACATACCCATAATTTGACAGATCACCTAACCCACACCATCCTACTTGTATATTAGTGCAGTACTGATATAATAATCAAACGTCATAATGCCTTGTATTAATACATGTACTTGTTTGTCACATGCTGCTTACAACTCAGTTTACATATTGATGGTTTAACAATAAAGAAAACTGTTTCTTAGAAATTACATGTGAAAAGTTTCTTTACCCAAAAGGTCTGAATAAACAAGCTGTTATATGTTGCACCTGTTTACAACTTGAATATTGCGTATCATACACAGTTTTCATTGTATTCTCTGTATTTGCCTCTGCACTTGATTGATGACAATGTGTGACCTCATTCTTATGATTTAAATTACTCATAAAGTTCTACTACCCTCCGTGGGGTAGTTAGTATCTATCTCGCCCAAGTCTCATAAATTATTATATGTATCTTAAAACATCACTGCATTGTATGTGTAAACAATGTGATTGTTTCTCAGCTATAATATAATAACAAAAACTGACTAGTATGGCTTGTATTGATTAACAAGTGAAATATAAATTACTTATGATGGGTTATATAAATCACATAATATGTATATTTTCAGAGAGACAATGGATGAGAATGACTGCTGCACCTTGCAATTTAAAATATGCATATTATAACTGAATTTGCTGCAGCAACAATATGACAGTTTCGCTTCAGAACATTTTGAAGTGGTCAATAGTTCTACCAATAACGCACAATGTGTGCAGCACCATGGAGTTGTGCAGCAATAACACCAACATTTTATTACATCCACTTGGTTATCCATTGCCTGTAATACTATCTGTGGATGTGACACATTTATTCCCAGTGCAATGTTTTTGGGAATATGCTGAAACCTGAACATGCTATGAACACTAGAAATACTATATTGAATTAGTGTATATATGAATATTATATTGAATTAGTGTGTCTATTCCTATCAGTGGTGTTTTTCTGATAACATATGGAATTATTATAATATTACAGTGTTCTTTATAGCCATAATTTTCATATAATGTTAATAATGGTACTTTTTTGTAAGAAAACAAAAAAGGATTTATAGGATGCACATAAATCATACATAAAATTATACAAATATCTTATGTGGTATTCTAAGCAGGAGTAAGTTAATAATCTTCTTTATATTGATCAGAATTACAACTGCTGATCTGTAAAATATAAGGTCAAACATATATATATTTGTGTCGCTGTCAGTTGTTTTGGAGAGACAATCAATGAGATTACTGGCACCGATTACACAAAAATACCATTCAAATACCATTGAATGGTGCTTGAATTGTACCAGGGGTATTATGACCAAGGGTAATTGAATGGTATCTGAATGGTGTTTGAATTATATTTTGGATTCTTTGTACCGTTCAGTGATATTGAATGGTATTTTAAATTACCATTGACAGTACCACTGGGTCCTACGTAAATATCATTGAATGGTCCAATGGTACTGAATGATACCGAATGGTATTCAATGGTAATCAGTGGTATACCATTGGCTCTTTGTTGTAAGGGGCCTTCAAATGAATACTTGCACATCACCACATCATGCTCATTTTTTGACACAAAACTAGGTGTATTTGCATAACTACAGTACTGTCATTATTTGACAAATTGTGTTTTGCTTAATGGCTGGTCCCCGTTATTGGTATTTTATTGACGCAATGGATTTATGCGGAATCTGCTTTCACGGTATTTATGCAATTACAACGGCCAATAAAATAGACACACACTCATAAGTGTCACTGTAGCATACATTATTTATTAAATATACGTTGTAATACAATAATAATTGAGAAATGTACTTACGAAAACACTTACGAAAAAGTTACGGGATCTATCTCGATTTCGTAAGTTACGATGAAATATACGCCATATTTACGAATATTCTTATCATAACTGTTTCGAGAATAGCATTTACGAAAAATCGTAACTTACGAACAAATGGCGCTAAGAAATTCGTAAATCATTTGAAAATACCGGCCCAGGGACCGGACCACAAAGACGACCTGTTGCGATTTGCGGATATGTCCCCAAACCTAAAGCTACATCGTTAATTGTTATTCTGTATAATGCAGATTTAGTTGTTTTAAGCTTAAATTGAAAAAATATTGCTACCTGTTTTGTTATTTCGACTTCGCTATGCACACGAAGACATCGCCTTGGCTTAATTGGCTTAACTTCCCGATTGACCTTGTTGCGCATGCGCGATAAATGTAAAATCATCATTTTGCAGCGAAGCGACAAAGCATTTTTGGTATAAATGCCACGGCTTGTTCGCTAACTCTCCTGTGATGATTACTGTGAAGAGTTGTTTAAAATGTTGGTCAATATATATAAATATTACGTTTGTTTAAATCACTGTCACGGATTATGGCGCACTACAGTGATTTGCCATCAAAACATGCTTCAAAACTTGTTTGCCTCGTGTTAATTTGCGATAAATAACTTTGCTGAGAGGTTATATACATCCTAACGAACAGCCATAGTATATATCATAAATGCTTTGTCGTTTCGTAGCACGTTGATGATTTTACATTTATTGCGCATGCGCAGAAACGTTTATGACGCCGGGAAAATGTAAGCGCTACAGCGTCTGTGTCTGAGTATGGGATGCGCTAACTGTTCATGCCCTGTGATATCAGCTTGTTTACGTCGACTAAACGGCATTAAGTTGATTTAAAACACAATTAAAAAGAATAGTTGTACCGGAAATTATATAGAAAGACATTCTGAACACATACACATCGTAAAAAGGTGGTAAAACCATTTTGAAAATTCAAATTCAAAAGGCCCTAAAAATAGGCCAGTTAATCATAATGGAATACTCGAGTCTTGGAAACTATAAAAAAGACATTAGTAACAGCGGAGAATCCTGGCCCGCTCCAATTCGGGGCCTACTACCGTCGCAGTCCCAGATTCGTGTCGAATCTCAGGCCGGCCGAATGTGGGACCATCACCATGACGCCGGTATACAGTATTTCGCTGCCATAAAAAAGGCATCACGATTAAACTCAACCGCTAATACATCGAAAACAAAACGTCACAATTACATAAAATTAGGGGTACATTAATGCATAACTAAAATATAGTGTTAAACTCACCCTCGTAATCAAAATATGCGTTTAGAAATCGGTCACAGCTATTTTAGCGTATTCACTGACTTCGTTAATATTCATAAAGCAATGACGCGCGCCGCGCGTGCAGCTAGTAACCAACGACACCAGAGCTAATGGGGTCAGCACACAGTTAATTGGCCACCATGTTAGCGTTTTGTAGGATTATAAGAAAACCAGATGCAGAAAAATTCTAAAACTTATTGCCTGTTATTACCATCATCTCATTGATGTGTTGGTCGAGTTTAGTGAAATTTCAATATTTCGCTATCTCGTAAAATGCTGCTGTGTATGATACCCGTCAATATTTAAGAATGAATGTAGGCAGTAATACATCAGAGTTGTCAACAAGCCAGTTCACTGCCAAGTACCAATTCGCTTAGTAAAATCAGATAAAAATACACCATTTCATTGTCAACAGCTTCCGCAATCACACTTGGAAATCTGACCGCTCAAATGCAACTTATGTCACAGCAGATGAATGTTTAACAAATTCAAAATAAAATAATATATTATACTATGTTTCATAACCAAACAGGAAGTATAACTGTGTCATGATCCCAAATAGACATGGCAATTTTAGAGAGAGAAAAACTCAAATTAACATATTTTACAGGCACTCTTATCTGAAACACTGTGCAGTAAATTGTTTTCATCAACACATTTATTTTAGATATGTTTAAAAAGTGAGTCGTTGGAATGTGTGAACTGTGAGTTCAACAGAACCATCGAGGCCATTCCAAATGTGAACGAAATAGTTCAGTTTTATGTCGGCCGAAATCACGTTAACGGTCTCACTCCGCAAACATGGAATGTACCTACAAGGTATTCTAGAACATGCACGCCAGAACGCATACACTCTGCTCATGTGCTTATAGTGCCATATACCGCACATACACACACGCACGCACCTTTCATATCTCTCTGATAAACGTTATGGTTCGGGTTTTTTTAAACAAGTCTATTATTTATAAGTTTCGTGCCAACTCGATTAATGTTCTGATATAGATATTAAATAACAGTTAATTTAACAGTGTAATGCGTCATAATCCAAAGGCTCTCCTGGTACTCCTCCTTGTTTTGTTTTTATAAGTACCTAGTTAAAATTTATATTATATCATGCAGCTATACTACCTTGTACATGTAGTTGAGACACTGTGGCTGATGTATGTAAGACTACATCATGTATTTTACATTGCTACAGCTTAAAACTACTATTCTTGAAGGCGAGTACATCCCGGTGTTCGTCGAAGCTGTTGACGTCATGGAAAACAACGCCAATGATTCGTTGTTCATGGGTGTTAACTCGAGTCCGCCACGATATATTGAGCGCAAACTTGATAAGACCGTCAATTGTAGCGACCCGCAGTTGCCTCACAGTTCCAGATTTGTGCTGTTAGTGCGATTGGGCTCTATCATATGATGGCCGAGAAGGGTCATCGCGTTGTTCTATGGTTATACGGACCGGCAATACGATGCGCGATGCGATGTACGAAGCACGATGCGATGCGCAAAGCGATGCGAGATACGATGAACGATGAGCGGTACAATGCGCGATGCGCAATGCGATGCGTGATGAGATGATATAAATTATAAAGATGCGGTACTGACCATGCGTATGCCAAAACCAGACTTTGGCAGCCATTGGTAGGCCTATCTTATTAAAGACATTTATTTTTGTGTTCAGAGCATATTTTAAGCAGAACGAATAAAGGTGACAGTGTTTTTTTGTAGTGTAAGCTAATTGTATTCTATACTGTCCAGAGAGGTACGGCGGCGAAATGGTTTGACCGAAAAGATTAGATAGAAAGAGGCACTAAACCTCTGTTTTAGTTAAACAATTTTTGCAACAGCGTCTCCGGCGCAGCGGTGCTATCTTTTCATTGCTATAAACCACTGACTTCATTCAAACAGCGTACAACTCTACGTTTGTATGTACACAAATGTGTGTTTTTAAGGCAATTATTCTTCTGGGGATTTGTATTTGTAATTTTAGACTAATATATATTACTATTAGAGGCAGACGACAAGTGTGTAGTTGCCCGCCGAAGATATGTAATGTTTCGCCTACTAGCTTACTAAAAGCTTACTCTTTACCTGTATATGCGACAAGGGTATGTTTTTTAAACGTATGATATTTTGCAATTACGTTGAAAGCCTAACAGTAATTTTAGTTGACTTATTAAATATGGTAAAGTGGAACTAAGCTGCGCTGTTTTATATCGATATGGTGTTATAATGGGACACACTGTTATGTAACATTAATAGTACGCAATTTACTGCGTTTCAATAAACTCGATGTTGTTATTAGATTAAATGTGTGTGGAAACAAACAGTCAAGTAACATGCATCTGGTTGTGAATGAGTGAAGGACTGATGTGGACTATAATGCCTAGTATTCGCTAACAAGAGTCATCAATCATGTAGAGAGAAGCCCAAATATAACGCAATTGTCACGTTTGTGTCGTGTTGCTTAAATCAAGCTCAATAGCGCGGGGAAAACGTAACATAAATAAATATGCGGGGTGGAGCCCAAGCTTCAGCACACTTCGTGCTGTCACGCTCTCTTGGAAGATAATGATGATGATATCGAATGAAAGGGGAGGGGTGCTGCTGAAGAGTTGTCGCGGCTATGTTCACATTTGTTCAACTCAAGGAACCCAAAAATCTCAAATTGCACCAAACAATCTGTGACAGCTTTTCCTATATCCAGCTACCCTCGACAAATTATCAGACTGCAGAATGCACACCACTTCCCTAACTATTCAGGGTTGTTAATACGACGTCCAGCCTCCTCCCCAAATTGTAGAAGTTCAGGCCCCACCCCGATTAGGACAAATATGCATGTTTTGTTTTTGCAATTGTTCCCCACTTGTAATGTTATGCACTTGTTTTGGGCAACCTGTTTTGGAACAGGTATGATTAAGTTTAATGTTACAAAACACCTTACGAGCCACCAATCAGATTACTTTATTGTGTGCTTGAAAGATGGCGTCACCTTTGGCTAGACTGTGTGACGTTTTTGTTTCAACGCTTGTGTCAGCGTCCAGTGACGCTGACTGTATATATATATATATATATATATATATATATATATATATATATATATATATATATATATATATATATATATATATATATATATATATATATATATATATATATATATGATACTACCATTTATTTTGCATGAAGAATTGAGTGAGTGTACTTTGTACTTTTAAACATCGTGATGGAAGTCTAAAAGAATTTTTATTTAAACTAGCAACCAAGTTACCTAACATAGGCTAGGTACACGACACTAAAACTGTTATAACTTGTCTATACTATGGATAACATTCTCGGTGCCGAACATAACAACTTTATTAAACATGGCAGGCTGGCTATGCGGGAACTAGCTCAGTTCCGGTGAGGCGTATACAAAAGATCAAATAGACCTACGATACATTATCGCATTCCCTTCCCTCTAAAATGAAACATAATGAAGTCATGGTTAGTACCGTTAGTTCTCCATTATAATGTATAATTAAGGGAATGTCACTTTTCTCAAATGTTCCTCGCCAACCTGCATTGAGACGAATTGTGCAAGATCAATTGATCATAACAATTAACTTCGGGATTGGAGGGTAGACTACCTCCATATTCCCTGTGTGACCAAGGCCGTTATTCTGTTGGCCGTCAACGATTAGTCTCACAGTTCACTCAGTCCATGACATAATCTGCTTGCCGTGCTGGTGCTACACGCGGTCTGCCAGTCTTCCTAGCAGGTGTAGTAGTAACACGTGGTAACCCAGGTGTGGGCATAAACACTGCGTTGTCGCGAGTCTTTGTCACAACATTGTCTCGCTCGACCTGAGTTGCTTCGGGTGTCACGCTCGACATAGGTGCATCTGGTATCGATGCAACGACATCCGTCTCTCTGTTCGGTAGAACCGAACCGAATGGTTGGTAGGCGTTCTGCGATGTGATCTCAGCGTCCGTGTCCACGTGCTCTCTCTCTCTCTCTCTCTCTCTCTCTCTCTCTCTCTCTCTCTCTCTCTCTCTCTCTACACCAAGGAATCATTGAATCGCTATCCCCACGACGCGATCGAAGATGATCTACGTGTCTTCGACACTCTCTTCCGTCCTGGGGTACTACCGCACATGACACAGGACAGATCACATGAATGATCGTCCCGATCAACCAGTTTAGTTCTGGCCCAAAGTTCTTGACATACACACTCTCTCCCGGAATGAATTTTCTATTGTCTCCTTTGCGGTCGTGAGTCTCTTTCATCTGAGTTGCTTCTTGTGAACTTTCCCTTGCAGGCTTGGGTGAAGGAGATCCAGCCTAGATCTCATCTTCCTCTGATTTAACACTTCCATCGGCGACTTTCCGGTTGTCGTCTGAGGGGTTTGGCGGCAGTCAAACAAGAATCTGTGTAGCTTCGTTTCAACATTGTCTCCCGCCGTTTTAGTATGCCCGATTTCATGGACTGTACGGCCCTTTCTGCAAGGCCATTAGAGGCAGGATGGTATGTAGCAGATGTAATGTGGGCAATACCATTCTTCCTCATGAAGGTCTCAACTCTTCACTAGTGAAATTCAGAGCATTATCTGAAACCACGATTTCCGGCAATCCATGCTGTGCAAATGTCTCCCTCAGTTTACAAGCAGTTGCCGTCGACGTTATTCAGTTCATGATGTATGTCTCGATCCACTTTGATGTAGCATCCACTGCTACAACGAACATCTTACCGAGAAACGGTCCAGCATAATCGATGTGGATGCGAGTCCACGGTTTTTCCGGCCTCTCCCAAGGATGTAGTAGAGCAGCGAGTGGTGACTTGTTGTGCACTTGGCATGTGTCACACTTCTGAACCATTCTTCCAGCTCTCTGTCCATGTTCATGTCGATCATTAGATCAGGCCAGCCCCGCATCAGATATTCTCTGACAAGCGCCAGCGTAGGATCACGATCAGTGCAGTGACTGATTTGAGCTGCGCTCATAGGCGAAGAATCCCATTCTTCTATCAACAAGACGCGTTCGTCCGGTTCCTCCTTCACCGTCACTGGCAGTGGCAACCTACTGAGACAATCCGCATTTCCATGGCTTCTGCCAGCCTTGTAGTGGATCATGTACTCGTACCCACGCAGAATTGTACGCGGGGCGATGCCGTAGCCGGGACTTGCTTAAGTTCACCAAACAGCGACACTAGTGGCTTGTGGTCAGTCATGATCACAAAGCAACGTCCATAGATCTGCTTGTGACATTTCTTCAATGCAAACATTATTGCGGCTCCCTCCGTGTCGAGCTGCGAATAATTTCTTTATGCAGCGTTCAGGGTCTTTGATGCGAATCCAACTGAACGCTCGGTACCATCTTCCGTGATTTGCGAGAGCACTGCACCAAGTCCATATTTCGATTTCGCACTGTAGCAGTATTGGCTTATTCCGATTATAGTGCGCCAACACTTCCGCTGACAGAAGGAGTTCCTTGCCTCGGTGGAAACTCCGCTGTTGTGGCGGTTCCCACACCCACTTCTGTCCCTTGCACTGTAATGTGTATAAAGGCGCTAGTACGGTCGACAGGTTGTACAGGAAACTTCCGTAGCTCCTGCACATTTTCTGGAGATATCGCCTTCAGAATGTCCTCCACCTTACCTTGCACTGGATGTAAGTCCCTGTTTGTCAACCATGTGTCCGAGGTACACAACCTCGTCTGCGAGAAATGTGCATTTCTTTCTCTTGAGCCGCAATCCAGCCTCTTCCAGTCTACCCAAGACCATGTCCAGCGTTTCCAGGTGTTGCGCTTTTGTCGCATCCGTCAAGATGATGTCATCTAAGTAAACAGCGACATGCGGTATGCCCTGCAAGATATTTTCCATGGTCCTATAGAATATAACTGGTGCCCAACTGATACCACATGGCAATCTGTTGTACCGAAACAACCCCTTGTACGACATATTCTTCCGATTTCTCATCCAGTGGAAATTGCGAATAGGCGTGGCTCAAGACCAGTTTCGTGAATTATTTCCCTCCTGTCAATTTTTCGCAGAGGTCATCCAGCATAGGAATTGGATACTGCTCCAAATGGGAGACTCAGTTCACCGTCAATTTGTAGTCTCCGCAAACTCGAACCTTCCCGTCAGCTTTGAGAACTGGCACTATCGGTGTAGCCAAGTCAGAGTAGCGCACTGGCTCAATCACCTTCGTCTGCACTAACCTGTCCAGTACTTCCTCTACCTTCTTCTTCAGTGCATACGGAACTGACCTTGGTTTGAAAAACTTGGGTGGTTGGTCGCTAACGACATACATCTTGGCAGTGGTTCCCCTCAACATACCCGATCCTTCCTCGAACACTTCTGTGTGTTTCTCCAACACTCCTGATACAGATCCTTAAATGCAGCAGCGTACTTTTTGCCAGTTCAACTTAATATGTCCAACCACTGCAGACGGAACAAAGCCGCTTTGTCTGCGCCTTTGACTTTGATCAACGGCAAGTTCACCTCTTGATCTTCATACTGTACATTTACCATGATTTTTCACGCCAATACACTGTCTGATTCTCATACGTCTTCAGGACTACACCCGCCGGTAGTAGGGGGCAAATGGCTCAGATGTTTCCTGTACAAACTCTCTGGCAGCAGCGACACATCTGCTGCAGTGTCCAGCTGCATATTAAAAGTGGCGCCATGAAGTCGTCATCTTGTTCGCCTCAGTCACAGAACGCACCGTTGATTTGCCTTTGCATTTGCAGACCTTTGACTTCGCAATATGGCCTGTCTTGCCACATTAGAAACATCTTTCGAATTTGAACTTGCATGCCTATGGCGCATGCTTGCCGCCACAACGCCAACATTGTTGTCCTGGTGCCTGCTGACTCTGTTTTCCGATTCTGTTGACCTGTCTGTGATATCTGCCCTCACTCTGTTTTGGGAAGAATCTCACTCGATTAACGGTCTCATTGGAAGATGAGCCAACAGTGGCGCCCCTTGGCGAATGAAACTGCTGTGCGTGTTCCTTTACCATCGTCAATTTCCACCGGCCGCTCGAAAGTTAAATTCGTCATATTGCCGAGTTTCTCCTGAACTGCTGCATGACTGATTTAGTCACGTCACAATCCTGTCACGCAACCAACGATTAAGGTCTGGGACATTTGCATGGACAGTCAATTTCTTATTTGCCAAACTGTAGTCGGTGATGCTTTCGTTATCCTTCTGTACCCGTGTCCAGAAATGTTTCAGCCATCTCATTTGGCACCGATTCAAAATTATCCTTTAACTTATTCAATAGTTGGTCTAACGTGTTGCTAGCCGCCTTGTCAGGCTACATATATATATCGGACGGTACCTGCAGATAAGTGTCCCTTCCCACTTCACTTATAGGAATATCGCTTTGCGCCTTTCCGCGTTGTCATCCGCAATGTTATTTGCCGTCATATACAACAGCAAACGTTCCTCATAACGCGACACCGTCTCTGTTTTTGGGTCAAACTTTCCCAACGTCCCGATCAGACCCGCCATCTCGTCTGGCTTGCTCACGTGCTGCGTCAGCTAAAGCTCCCCCCCCAGGGACATGCCACAAACATGTTTCTAAGTGCAATTAAAGTTTCTAAGTGCAACATCTGCTCGACAAATAACGAACCACAGATCTGCTCGATAAATAACGTAACTATTCGGCATTATTTCTCGAACTGCTCGATAAATAACTGTCTGACTTCGCGTTATTTCTCGAACTGCTCGATAAATAAGGACTCGACTGCTTCTTATTTATCGAGCAGCTCGGGAAATAGCCTGAGCCTAATGTTTAGTAATTAAACGCCGCACAACGTCGTCACACACATAATCGTCTTTGGCCGCTCAATGTCACGTTTCTTACAACAGACAGCGCCTCTGATATGTGCACTGGTTTAAGGGGAACTTCCTTGTCAATCCTCGTCGCCAGTAAATGTTATAAACTGTCTCTAGTAAGGATAACATAATATTCTCGGTGTCGAACATGACAACTTTAAACATGGCAAGCTCGCAGACGACTACGCAGGAACTAGCTCAGTTCCGGTGAGGCGTATACAAAAGATCAAATCGATCATACATTATCACATTTAGTTTTCAAATATTTCGTTTTAGACACATTTTGAGACCTAAAGTAGTGCTTCGATTTGTGTGAACACTCAACCGCAAGCGAGCGGCCATGTGTTATTGGACTGTATATTTGGAATGAGCAACACAGTTTGTTTTTGCCGACGGGACCATATTTTTTGCCTCAAACGTGGCTATTATGGTAAATAAAAACGTACGGGATGACGTTAAATGATGGAATTGACAAAATGAAGCATCACATTTTCCACTATTTCTGGGATTGCCTCCCCCCGGCTGCGCCACTGCGAATGGCAAGGAAGATTAGACACACAACAAAACCTTTTCGATTTCTTCATAGGCAGCATTTATAAGCCTCGTTGCGTGATATATTGGTGAAAACGTTTTCGGCACTCTGAATGTATTGATCGATATATTTCGTAATGGGGAGACTTACATTTGCCATTTTTGTGCGGTGTGCTCTAGACGTCAGCTTTACTTCAATTTCAATAAAGGTATTGACATCATCGACAGGTCTGTCGATGATGTCTATGACAACACCCGCCATCTTTAATAACTATTATATACAATATTTTTCTTACTCCTAGTAAAAGAACACATTTGAATGATTTTCTTGGAATGCATTCGAATATTCCTAATACTATTGCGATTGTTCTTGCGCTTTCGGTAGATATTTTATTCCTAATAACACGATATATTCAACACTAGGTCGTATATATTTTACACAAACTAAGCCAAACATCACGTGATAAGCCGTTTTCCTGAACACAGGAACTAGACGTAGAACTTTGTCTAAGCCACTTTGACAGAATGCGTACTAGAAGCCTCGAGATCATCTTTCAATGTCCAGTTTACTTAACTTAACCTTAACTCGACAATTAATCAACCTCGCAAGCCACGGCGGTTCGCCAAGCTAACTGTCACCGGTAAATCCCATACGCGAAATATGGAAGTCAGCCGAGTCTAACTAGTTTATTAACTTCTCCAGACCTACTCCTTCACCCGTAAGAACAGCTAAAAAAACGCCCCAATCTGAAAACGGATATACAAATTATGGGAATTCCAGTATATAACGACCTGTTCACCCAGTCGCGTGGGCAGGTGAACAGCTGTACGTGTATATTAATATTCAAATATTGTCTTCTATAGCCCAGAGATTGCCTGGACTAGCTGGGTATGACTAACCTCATCAAAAAATACATCGCACGGTCGAAGGCCGACCACACACCCCGTGAACGATTTTCATTGACGTAGCTAACAGGAGTTTTGCAAAGGAACTACAATTATTGCTCTGCATGTCGTATTTATTAAGATACGGGGATATTGAATTTGGCAGCCATTTTGAAAAATGGCCGTCGCCACGTTATGACCAGATTTTGAAAATTATACCCAGTAGAATTTTAAAGCCATATGTAATTTTTATGTATACAGTATTCAATTCTCCCGTCAAACTTTCTTAAGTACGAAATGTCTACGGGTCTATAGGGCAGAGCCTGGACTAGACGTGCCAGGTTACCGAGACGGCTGCCTGATTCTGACGGAATCAATAGCGTCGACCCCTGGAGCGCGAGAACGCTAATAATCGAAAACGATAAATTAATACATGTGTGTAAGCCGAGTTTACTGCATCAGCCTAGATTCCTCGGCAGGGTCTCTGCGGTTTACCACGTCAGTACCATGCAGCTCTTCTCAATCTCTGGCACACTCCTGTCAACAAATACTCTTAGCGTCAGCCGATGAAATATATGTCGGCCTCCGGTCATGTGATGTAATTTCCTGGTTATTTCAACCACATACTGTTCATGTTAAATGCAATGTTTAGGACGTGCATGTGTCATTATATATATATTGGGATCCCACCAGTCGTGTATCCGTCTTCAAATTGGGGGTGGGTATTTGCGCTGTTCCCACGGCTGATGCAGTAGCGATCACAGTTCGACACCGCATACTCCCCAGCGTTACGGAAACGAACGGCCGGGGATAGAAGCGTACGAAACTACCATCGTCCGACGCTAACACAACGGACCAGTTATAAATTACTATAATACTATGCTGGCCAAATCCGGCTAGAGACAGACACTCTAGCTTTGATCAGTGAACATTCTGTTACGTCTTCAGTCTTGCAGTCAGTGCGATACATACATAGAGATATGCAAAACCAATCTTTTGACTTCCAGAAACATCTTTGAGATGAACCGTCGCCTTTAGACGGACATTTTACCTCCTCAGTGACAGTCTTGGGTGATGTGAGTAACACGTATGAGATCGCCCTTATCTGATCATCTGCGGTGCCGAGTCTTGTTTTTGAGTCGGTTTTTACCGATTCATGCCACTATAATCAAATTATAATAATCATGAAATGACAAATTACTTTGTAAAGTCCCATAGAATTGTGAGTGAGTATTTATTTATCTGTCAGTGCTATCAGGATCTCAGTTATGTCTATTATTGCACGTGACTTCAATGATTTAGAAAGTTTTCTCCAACTGCTGGCGACCATTTTGAAAAATGGCTACCACGGCCACCAAGGTGCGAATTTGCGATAGTCCAATATCCACTTTTGTTCCCAAGATATCTATCAACACATCTGCCAAATTTGGTGCTTGTATCACAAAATGAACAATTGGTTTGATATGTTCAACTATGCCACCCCTCTATTGATCAATGCTGGCTTAATCTATTTACATCTGGATGTGGACTTTGGGATATACTACTTGAGAATCCCGGGTAATGATTTTTTTCAACAAAGAGGTATTTCTTTATAGCTCATGATCTAATGAATCTAAATAAGATAAAATCAACATTTAGCAATGTTGTAGAACGTTGCATATATCATATTATATGTAATGTGTTTGTATACGCATTGTTGATGTACACAAATAACTAACACCCTGGTACACTGTCCATAAAGCTCGCTTTATTCGAGATTCTTATTGCGCTGAACATCCAACAACGCACAAACATCCACTGTAGGTTTATCTGCCTACAATTTACAAACATCATACGACACGCAACTACGTAACATCTACATAAAATAGTCTTAGTCTGGTATCGGTGGGCATGCCCTTTCGCGTTAATCAAAAAGACAGGTTATGCCAATAACTGAACTCTACGTATTCATAAAGAAAATAATTAACAATGCCAACTGCCTTAATTAGGTACGTGGCTGCATTCGCAATGTTACATTTCATGATTTACGGACATTTCAATGGTAAGTCACATGGTCATAAATAGAGTAAGAAAGTCTGCTATGATCTTTAAGATGGTTAAATTTCACACAATCCTGGGAATTCAACGCACAAACAAGTTACTGAAGCCTGCCGAACGTTAGTCTTTCAGAAGGGGGGGTCAGTTATCTACGGTTTTATTCCGCGCTTCACGGTGTATTACCTACAGGAAGCTGCTCAGTAGCTGACACTTCCAGTTGTGCGATCTCCAGTAGGTGTGCTGTGTCAATAAATAATTTAACACTGGTCTACGAGTCAAACACATCATACAGGGTGCAGAAACCTTTCTCGTCGTAACAACCCATTCTACAAAAGCGGCCCGTGGACAGCGCTGTGATATGCACCACTGGCTCGAGTGTCCTTCAAGGTGACGCAGGTATCGTGTGCGCTTGGTGTCACTGCCGCCACTGTGGTGACAGCGAAACGACGCGTCCTAAATCGTCTCTATATATTTTAACAAACTAAATTGGTTCGTGTCGAAAATTTGCATCTAGTCTCCGTAGCGTTCCTTCACCTTGGTGAGCAGCGAATCGCAGGTCTTCTTGGCATCGCCCAGCAACATTGACGTGTTCTCCTTGAAGAAGATCGGGTTGTCAACGGCGGCATATCCAACTCCGAGTGTTCTCTTCATGACAACAACCTGAGGATGGCAAGGAACATTATTCACAATTAGCCATGATGCAAAGCGGCAAAATTCTTACAATTTTTAATACTGTTCCAGCTTATCTACATTAGTCGTCGATCAAATAATGTATCAAATTTAGCATATCCAATCATTCATAAAAGACAATTAAGCCGTCATATTCTATCACCAAAAATAAACCTAGATTGTGCTTTTATGTTAAACATCAGGCTGATAAATTAACATAAATTATGATACTGAATAACCACATCTCTGGTATACAAATTTGGTTGTGAAACAAAAAAGCAACTCGATCATAATTGTTAACCTGGGAATATTTAGGTAAAAAAGAAATAAAATCACTAGGACTTGTTTAATTGGTATATGAATTAGGAAAAGCATGCCATAAGAATTAATTAATTAATGTCCAATAAATTGTGATTATTTGAGAAAGTAAGAAAAATGGTTGACATTTGAAAAAAGGGAGTCGAAATAATCATTGGGATTTGACAAGTGTGAAAAGCGTGAATTAAGAATGAACGAACCTCCTTCGACAGCCACACGCGGATGACGGGCATGCCAGCGATGATGGAGTTCGGGTCGTCCTCAGCGGCCGAGTTGACAGTGTCGTTGGCACCGATGACAAGCGTCAGATCGACTTGTGGCATGTCATCATTGATCTCTTCCATCTCGTGCACAATGTCGTACGGCACACCAGCCTCCGCCAGCAGCACGTTCAGCTGACCTGGCATGCGACCTGCGGACACACAGCATCGTTACGTTGGCCCCAACGGAAAGGCTTTACACACAGTTAAACAATCTGTGAAGGTAAGTTCTTACATGGCGCAGTATCCAGTCCTAACAGGTGGCAAATCTGTGAAATTTAATAAAAGCAAACGTCAATTCTTATATAGCGTAGTATCCAATCCTTAGATTTGCTCAGTGCTTTACACTTTACTCACAGGCAGACCTGTTCAATCAAACACCATCTCAGCTTCTTTAGCGAGAGTAAAATCGCATTTCTGACAAATTCTGTTCTGTCTGCGGTGAAAATCTCTAATCTATTATGGTGCAGAGTAAAAAAAAATTCTTTAAATAAAAAAAATCACCGGAATGTCTAGATTCCACTCACGTTATTATATTCTCCATTGTTGGCACATATAACCTAGCAGTGGCAATGAACCATGAGTGACCACTCACCAGCGACGGGGTGGATTCCGAAGCGCACATTCTTGCCCTTAGACTTGAGCAGCGTCACCAGCTCAGCGATCGGGTATTGTGCCTTGGCCACACAGAGACCGTAGCCAGGAACAATCATGATGTTTTGAGCCTCCTCCAACAGGTCCACTGTGCCCATGACGTCCACCTCCTTGTGGGTTCCCGTGATGGTCATAGCAGGGCCGCCGGCGTAGCTTGACGTTCCGAAGCCACCGAGGATCACGTTTGGCAGGGAGCGGTTCATCGCCTGTACACAGAGGTAAAGTTTTAGTCCAGTGTTAGTCTCACTGTAGCTCGGCTGTGTAATTTCTCCGAGAAGACAGTTGGGTCCCTTAGCCGGCTTTAGAATGTTACCCGTGAAGGGATAAAATATGCCGCCACATCACAGAACCTGGGTAATTAAGGTTAATCCTGCCGTCGTAATTCCTGCATCATAAACAGCTGCAATTTTGTTAATTTTTGTGTTAATATAGGCTTACTGTTGAATACTTTTAATAGTATAGTATTATCTTATAAAAGTGTATCCTTATTTTAGTTTTATTTCATAGTTGGCCTGAGAGCCAATCAGTGTCTCAACCTTATTCTGGGGTAAGGCTGCCCTGGTGGCAACATTGGCAGAGCATTAAACTCCCAGGCGGATATGAGGGGCTAAAAAGAGATACCATCTCATGGTAAACGAGGCTAGTCTAGTGTATGCGTAATTTACACTTTGCCCTGGTCAATTCGGACATCAACTTGGCTTCAGCTGTGATTACTCATTCATTTATGAAGTGCAGAATTGAAAAAGCTACTTGGAATTGCTTATTTCGAAACAACTCCCACTCTGCGACACATTTAAAAATGGTTGCGAATGAATGAACACAAATATATGTCGCTACACATCGAGTGACGAAAATTGTTTTTATTTTCAACATTTGTTGAAAACGATATAGTAGCGAATGCACAGAGGCATCACTTGCAATGGCACTGGTGAATGAATCAACAGGAACTACTAACTGGAACATGGTGAGATTGATCAAATTAGGTGATACAAGAAGTGAAGCTGGCAGGATGAGGCCAGACGTCGTACCTTGCACATGATGTAGGAGAGGATGGCACCAGAAGATCCGATGAGAGCGCCGACGATGGTCATCACGTTGTTGTCCAACATGAAGCCCTCGGCACAGAGAGCCCAGCCGGAGTAGCTGTTGAGAACCGTAATCACGACGGGCATGTCAGCACCTGTAACCATGGCAACAGCCTGCATCAGGGGCCGGTCTCCCAGTTCACAGTCCTAAACTCAAGATGTACAGGTACACACAGCACTAGTCTGTACCATCACCGTCCCCATGCCGTTTTTAGTTCAGTTTTAGGTGGTATTGTGAAGTGATATAAAGTGCTAGTTTTTAGATGGCTGTAATTTCTTGCTTTGTTAAAGGTCCGAATTTTAAACTGTAATTCACGCTGTTGCTGGTTTGTTGAGCCAGTTAGTTTACACTCTTACGAATTGCACACACTAGTGCTACATTTTCCCCTTTTATTAGTACAGACATGATGCTGTATTACATACAACTACACGTGCAGTGTGTACTGTGTAGTACAACAGCACAATTAAGATTTCATGATTACACATGTACAATTGTCAGTAGAGCTATTTCGCTAGGCCATTATTATTACATTCAAAATCCAACCATTCAGCTTCTAACAGTGGGTGTGAATTGGCTCAATTCAATCATTTGGAGTGTGAAATATACATTAAGTGGCAGTTGTGTGACAAACATTCCACCGTAATTGTACTGGTAACTGGAAACAGTCAGTGGCCTTATGTTCGTGAAAATGTTCATCAAGTTGGAAGTATATTTTTCAAACAAATTTCATAATTTCACAACTAGGGAGGGAGAGAAAGTGATGGATAGAGAGACGAACAGGTGTGCGCGTTGGATAAAAGAAGCCATCTGGATTAGGAAGACGGAACCAACTATGAGATGAGGGGAGAGATGAGGGGAGCTACAGACTAAGTCACGTGTGGGAGTCTGCTCGCCACGCCATCTAGCGAGCAGTGACCATTCAGTTCCTGAAGAAGGCCGCCGATGGTGGTTGAAATGTTTAAGCGAATAGAACATTGCTAGTTGTGAAATTTGTTTGAATAGTCAGTGCACTTGTCTGACAGTATTCCTTATCTAGCGCGCCAACATCTCATTAAATTACAGAGTACTGCTGCACACATTCACAGACGGGCCTTTTCACGCAAGTAATCACTTCACATAAATGAGTTTGTAGGAAGGTGAGAGATGTACCTCCAATGGCCATGGTCAGGGTGACTCCCATCACACTGGACAGGGCTGTCGTTGTTCCGAGCATGGTCAGACCAGATAGGTATTCGCTGCCCATCATGTAGTAGCCCATGGCACCGACGTTGCCGAGTGCCAGGGCACCGTTCATCATGTGTCTGCCAGGCAACATGAGTGGATCAGACTTCAGCACGCCTGTAAACACATCGAACATTGCCTTTTAATATAATTTCATGCTGTTTATCAATAAACAGATATGTTACAGAAACTCAATAGAATATCAGTTAGAATAATGGGAAAAAACTACCAGTGGGACTCGAATGTTGCAGAGGATCTTGCAGAAAACGACGATGCCTGTTTATAATATAATAATAAATCATTATTTACCATTTTCAACATGCAAGTGCATTTCATGTTAAATAGGAATGTGTTCTTGCATTGAGTCACTACATACATTAAAATGAAATATGATAAATGTATACACACATAGATGTTTTTTAAATTTTTATTTTATATAATAAACGATTATTAAAATATATTATTCTAAAATCTCGTTACCACTGTCGCCATCACTCAACTAATTACAATGATGCTTTCAAACAAACACAAGATGTTTTAGATTTTGAAGATACGAACGACAAAATGTCTGTCCTTGACGTCTCCCTACCCCACCCTATCCGCAACTCACCCTGTAGTTTGCCGAATGCCACCAGGGATCCAGTGAGCGTGACGCCACCGATGAAGGTTCCCAGGAAGAGAGATGTCTTGATGACGTTGGCGGCCGGGTCAGTCGCAAAGTGCGAGAACTCTGCCATGTAGTTAGAGATGCAGGTGATGACAGCGGCGGCTCCAACCAGACTGTGGAACAGTGCCACCATCTGGGGAAGATCCGTCACCTCGATACGCTTTGCAGCGACTGCACCAATGGCGCCACCTAGTGGGAAACAAAGTTATTCACTAGGTACGCTTCGTCGTGTGTCTTTAATGGCGACTGTTCTCCATAGCTCCTTAGCACGTCCGCTGGGTACTTTCACACGGCACGCGGTTGTGAGAATGTCCTTTCGTTTTAATGTGTCACTGAGGTTGGGTTTTCAACTGATATTGCCACCAAAGAAGTGATTTGACTGTAATTACTATTAAGCGATCTCTTTCAACATGCAGTAGCTTGACTCATGAGGAATAACACGTAATTTATTCCCGGCAATCCTCTCAACACAACTAAAAACAACAACAACAGAGACATTTCAAAGACACTGTTTCTGCATTTTGGCAGAGATGAACTAAATTAACGAATGCAGCATGAGTGTGCTAATTGACAGTATCACTGTAGAAAAGACAGTTCCTTCATGTCTTGTCTAGTCACTGTTGTAGTCCCAGGCGATGCTCACCTGTCCTCTTTTATCTCGTTTTCTTTGCTATGTCGCTGGTCAACCCTACACTGCTGCCACCCCTCACGATCCATCATCGCTTCCCGCCCCATCTCCCCCACATACAGTGCTGCCACCTACCTGTGCCGACACAAGCAGCCATCTGGGCGAACAGCTCCGGCGAGGGTTTGATCATGCCAAGGGTGGCAGCGATAGCCGAAGAAACGCCAATCATTCCGAGGGTGTTTCCTGTCGGAGGCAGTAAATACTAGTAAACAGACTATTCCTTAATTTAGTGCTTGCAGCGATGCTACTTTTGATAACATTACAGTTTCCTGTTTCAAATTTTACATACGACTTGAAAAATGTTTATGATAGTCAAAACTTGCCTACACAACTTTTACAAAGCAATCTACTATCAATTATAATTTAACTGTTCACTAAGTTAATTGCAACTGCATGTGTGTGGTAACCTTTTGTAATATGCATTTGACAAGTGTGAAGACTTTGGTGATGATAAGTAGCGAATGAACTGTGTGATGGGTCAATACAATGTCCCACGAAGACCTGGTGAACTGGTGTGCTCATGTGTGCATGCATATATATATATATATATATATATATATATATATATATATATATATATATATATATATGTATGTTGTAAAATTAGAAATAACATTTCATAAATGTAACCTAACCGTAGCAGCACATTTTCACATTAAGGTTCACACACAAGTAAACTCAATTTTTTGTCCTATGACCACGTTTTATTGCAGGACTTTTTTAAACCATGTGGACACAGGATGCCATGTTTTAGATCTGAGTCAGTACTAGCAACGAATCATGTTTAAAGTCATGCGATAAATATGCATGAAAATATCACAAATACATGAAAAGTACAATGTTCATTCATTCTGACATTTCCCACTCTCAATGAAAAAATGACTAAACCTTTTGAAAAAATTCCAAAAAATCGTTACTTTTGCTGTCTGTATGCACACAAATCATTCCACATGTACAAGATACAGACAAATCAAACCACTCACCAAGTCGACAGGTCGACTGAGCCGAGAGGCCGGTCAACGAACCGATACAGCACAGGGCGGAAGCCAGGTACGCCATCTGGTGGATGTCGGGGTAGTTGCCGGTGGTGGCGAGGCCATAAGCTCCGAGGAAGGACAGGGCGGGGATGAGGTACAGCTTCGTGTACTCTGGGGGGTCGTCTGGAAGGAGAAAGAACACATGACGCTACGCCAATACCAAGTGTAGTACCCGAACTACATGCTACGTATGCTACATATCATGATACCCACTCAGTGTGGAACCCACAGAACTAATCATCCAGGTGGCGCCATTACGTAAGGTGCCATCAACCACCGGGGTCCCGTTACCTGGTTCATTCATTACATCCAGCATTTATTAACACACGTACACATATCTGTTGGGAGTCTAAAAGAACTCAGATGAACTAACAGCACACGCATGCGTAAAGAACACGATTATGTCACTGGAGCAAGTTGTGTATCAGCGCCCTCCAGGAATCCTGAAGGTTCCCCATTATCGCAACACAGGCCTGATGACAATTTATTGTTGCCACTTGAAATATTCTAGTCTTGATGTGCTTGTTAACTCTCACACATACAGAGCAGTCAAGAGGTGTGTTATATATCGAAATAAACAAGAAACACATGTTTCACAGCATAAGTGACAATAGAGATTATTTCTGAAGACCTTTTTTTTGCTAATTTTTACCCGTCCTCAGTTAAATTCCTACCGATCAAAAACATTTATCTGAAAATATTAATATCATTTTTTTGTCTCAACAAATTGTATTAATCAACATAATGTACTGTATGTGTGATGTTGCTGTTGGAAATAAAACACTAATAAAATTAAAAACTATTCAAGATTTGGATACGTACAATGGGAAACAAAATTTTCTTGACCAATGAGGTAAAGGTTACTGAACAGTCTAATCTCGATTTATGGTCAATTTGCTATTACAACCACCTCACAATTAGGGTCACCAATGCACATTCCAAATGGCCTCCATGACAGCAGAGTACATAGACCTTGCCATTCAGGTCTGTTTTAGTCCAAATAATTATCTTAATTATTCATTATTCAACATGGTCACTCCCACAATCCAGTTTAACCAGTTGAGCTGTTGTTAAATAAATGTATTTGCAGTATTTGAGTTAAATGTGCAAACTGTTAGACTATCAAACGTTGTCTTTATGTAACCGTTTTAATAATCCACAAATTCCAAGAAAACTAAAGTGGGCCAATCTCGTTCAACAACACACCAGCTGCGATGTAACCGAGAAAAACATGTTTACCACTGATGTGGAAAGTGGGCCAAAGTTCAGTGTTGCGTTTGTTCAGGACCCATGTGATTAGACTTCTAACGCTTCTGGCCCGCGAGAGAATGCAGCAGAGTGTAAAGTTCACAAAATGATTCAGCAAAGAGCCACACTGTGGCTGGGTCACCCTCACAGTGGCTCTTGTCTGGTCACAGTGACTCAGGGCTGATAACGCTGATAAGAACACAACCCTGAGTGGAGAGGGAGGTCACAAAGTTCACAAACCCGAGTGATTCAGCAAAAGGGCCTAAGCGATCAAATCGATTGTGACTGAAGAAAATTTAGAAACCGTCTCGGTCCAAGGAATCCAGGCTGTGACTGCAGTTAGATTTCCAGATATGCTTGATATGGAATGTTTCCTGCAAACTTCAACTACCCGTGCATCGTTATGGACGACTGCTAATGCAGGATTCAGACCACTAACAGAGGAGAATCATCTCCTGCCCGGTGGCTACTTTCAAAGTTCTTAGTTTTGACCAAATTTCTGCTGGGTTTCTGAAGTAAGCCAGTGAGCTATGCCAACTAAAATCAGGATTCATAAACAAAGCAAAACTTACCAACTCCCCGACTAATCTGCTATTTTTTCTGACAAAAAATTACAATAAATCAATTTGTTTTTACAATACATCACCAGCTCTTCTACAACCATCCAACTTATTTCAGGTCCTGATATAAAACTAAAAAAGACCATAGAAACTTTGATATAAAATAATTTCCAAAGACTACATAAAATGCATGTTTCTCATTTTTTATAATCAACCGATTTTCCCACACTTTATCCTGACAAGAACAGTTTGCCTAACAGTACAGTGAAATATTTCAAGTTTCTGACTTTGAGAATATATGTGCTTGTAACATTTTCCCCCGACTTTAGTAGACGTATCCCTTCTGAGTTTTCCCTGAACTGAGTTTCCCCTGAACTAACCACAAGACTCACCGGGTCGTCGGAACATGTTGAGCATCCTCTGCGTGACGGTGAAGCCACCGCCGATGTTGATGGCGGAGATGAAGGCGGCAACGGCAGCCATGGTCTGCTGAGTGTCGGTGGGTAGATAACCCCCTCCCATCAACAACATGCCCCCTACTGCCGTGATGCCGGAGATGGCGTTTGTGACAGACATGAGGGGTGAGTGGAGTGCGGGAACTACGCCCCACACGGTGTGGTAACCTGAAAGACACGATCATCTAACATCATCTGAACTCGGTGTGGTCTAAAATTTCAGTATGCTTAAAGTATTTTAAACTAAAGATCAACAACTAAAAATGCTTTTTTGTGACATTCCACACAACATAAGAGTGACATTTAAATAACATCCTCAAATAACTAATTTATTTGCCCGATCAACAAAGTTATTTTACTCAAGATTTCGCTTCGCAATGTTATTTTTGTCAACATTTAGATCAGTCAAATAACATTATGTTCAAATGTTTACAATCTTCTCATGGCTTTAAAAAGAAAAATTCAATTTAGAACCCATGCTTAACTGTACAACAGATAATAAAGTGTTCTTGCATCTATCATCCTCTTCTGCTTGTTCAAATTTCTGATACGACAGTCATTGCCTGATGTTGTTGTTGTTGTTGTTGTTGTCAACAACAGCTAAAATGAGATTGCAGACTTTCAAAGGAGCAGATTACACTACTGCCTTCTGTACTGGACACTGACATCTTCAACAAGGAACCTACCAACAATTCCAGCAAGGCCAAAGGTGGTAACCATCTGGGCGAATGCTGGATTGGGCGACGCCATTCCCAAACCTAAAACAGACATGTACACAGAGATCAATGAGGAGGCAACCAAAATGTACCAAAATTAATTGCAGAACTGACAACCAAGATCTGTACTTGTTACAAATACCATCATTTCAAAGAATGGAATTATGCAAAATGAGTTTACACATAAGATAAAGATACGCAAATATAACTTACATCGATATAATTGTAGATCTTCAATAAAATTAGTAAAAATCTGTAATGAAAAACTATTTTGCCAGTAAAGGAAGAAAATGCGAACAAGAACAGACAGGTTGCACCTGTACTGCCTCATAGCATTCAAACTTCATCCACAATGGCCGCCTGCCCATAAACTGATCCCAACATGACCATCTATCATTCCAAAAACTATCATTTACCCAGGATTCCCAGCACTACCACTTACCCAGAATTCCACTAAGTCCTGTGGTGTACATAAAAGCATCAGTGAGGGTTTCCTTGAAGTAGTTTCGTGGGGGTGGGGGCTCTACCACCTTGGCAGCCTGGGCTGACGCCACTGGGCTGGGGTCGGCGATCTTGGGTGGGGGCCACAAAAGTTCTCCCTGGAAGACAATGGGATGATTACAAAATTTCCATTTATTCCTTGGTATGTTCAAATTTTGTGTAGCTAGTTTGGAAATTTCTAACTGTACACCTGTCACATTTATTATTCAAATACAAATTTTGACATTAACAAAAGACAACAATCCTTAGTTGAACATCGACATGAAGGTGATATTTTGAACATTTCTCACCTTTTCAAAGAAACCAATTAATTATCTTATAATTAGAAGCTGCAAAATTTGCTCAATAAACACAATACTAAACACAACTTTAATCAAAATGTATACCTGTTAGTAAGTACCGGCACATGTAATATTAGCAAAGAACTGCTTAACTAACTCATACTACCTCTTGCGTTATACTCAATCCCTGAAAATAGCAGACATATCCCTTAACAATGCAATGCTACATTTAACCACATGGTGCATATGGCGAATGATTTGTAACTTTTCTTGGCCCCGTTGTATAAATTTACAAGTGGCAAACTTGGGGAGCTCACCAAGTTGTATTTACGTTACAAACAAGTCTACTGTAATGGCTTTGTCTGGTCAACAAACACGAGTCCATGACAACAATGACACTGCTTGTGAGAAAGTTGTATTTACGTTACAAACAAGTCTACTGTAATGGCTTTGTCTGGTCAATAAATACGATTCCATGACAACAATGACACTGCTTGTGAGAAAGTTGTATTTACGTTACAAACAAGTCTACTGTAGTGGCTTTGTCTGGTCAACAAATACGATTCCACGACAACAATGACACTGCTTGTGAGAAAGTTGTATTTACGTTACAAACAAGTCTACTGTAGTGGCTTTGTCTGGTCAACAAATACGATTCCACGACAACAATGACACTGCTTGTGAGAAAGTTGTATTTACGTTACAAACAAGTCTACTGTAGTGGCTTTATCTTGCCAACAAACACGATTCCACGACAACAATGACACTGCTTGTGAGAAAGAGGAATACATTTGTTCAAGTGGATACAACAAGAGGATATCATTAGACCGATACCTTAATGAAAACTGACTCGAGTTCATGCAACAGGTAGGTAAAACTATCGACTGCACAATCATCATTATCAGTTACCAATTCTTAAATGTAAATAACAGAAACTATCACATCAGACGGAGAAGGTCATGCAAAAAACAAGAAACACAAAACAGGATCGACAGGCTGAGTGGAAAGAAACAGAATGTTAGAGCTTGTTACAAGGTTGTGGCAATGTTGTGACAATGTTGTGTGAACAGGAAAGAAAAGAAACAGGTGGGTAGATAAGGACATCCTCTGTGGTCCAGGTGTCTGACTAAGCTGAAGACGGGAACTGGAGAATGACAGTGGTTTATGTGAGCAGTAGACACACTGGTTACAGTGACAGAGAGGACAGCAACTGACCTTGTTGAGGATGATGGAGCCACGTGCGACTTCGTCCTCCAGATTCACATAGAAGTGGTCCTTCTCGCCTGAGTAAACACCGGAAGATATTACACAGAACAGAACTGTCATCCCACATTCGTACAATGCTATCATGTTAGTGTTTTTTCTGCAAGTGTGTACTGTAGAATGTACGCATTCATTTATTATTTTCATTTTAAAATAATAAATTTAATCACATTTCACCCGGCGGTAGCTATGTTAGTTTTTTTAACATTTATCATATACTTTTAATTCTTTGCACACTTAGAAAAAGAAATCCAATTAATGTTTTATTTATATATTTAATTATTTTGTATGTATGCCTATATTTTGAATGCTTTTTTGTTTTTAATATATTATCCAATCTTAATTAATATTAAATTTTGTACAAGCATGTAGAGTGCCTGAAAGCAAAGCTAATGATTCAGACGCTGTACAAATGAATTGTATTATTATTATAAACTAGTCACAAATAGTGGACTAAAATTGATTCTGTAGACGTAATTTAAAGTTATTAATCACACTTTTATTTAAATAAATTTATCCAGACCCAAACATAATTTTGCAGTTGCCTGAAAATTGTTAGTATAAAAATTTTAGTGTGTAAAAACACAAACGGTTACTGTGGTATTGACATAATTCATTTTTGCAACAAAACAAAAGGGAAGTGTGTGACAGACCCCCCGAATATTTTAATCAATTTATGTCGATTTATTTAGAGACCTATACATGAATTTTCTGCTGCCTAAAACACACAGTATTAAAAGTTGGGTGTCCCAAAAAGTGTAAAAATACAAACTGTTACTATGGTAACCAACATATAAAAATAATTTTTTGCAACAAAAAGGTAGATAACAAGGGAAGCGTGAGAGACTGACCGAATGAGAGGAGAAGCTTGGAGACGTTGTTTGAGTAGAGGGTGCTGGACTGTCCGGAGAGGCGGCTGGGTAAGTCCGTGTAGCCGATGTGTGTGACGTCATGGTACACTGTCACCTGACCTGGCACCGTCGTCTCGATGTTACCGCCGGCCTCCGAGGCGAGGTCAACAACGACTGAACCTGGCTTCATGCTCTCAATCATGGCCTACAACACACCGAGTCCATCGTCACTGACGGCTGGTCTAGTGACACTGAACTGACTGGCCTAGTAACACTGAACTGACTGGTCTAGTGACACTGAACTGACTGGTCTAGTACACTGAACTGACTGGTCTAGTGACACTGAACTGACTGGTCTAGTGACACTGAACTGACTGGTCTAGTGACACTGAACTGACTGGTCTAGCAACACTGAACTGACTGGTCTAGTAACACTGAACTGACTGGCCTAGTAACACTGAACTGACTGGTCTAGTAACACTGAACTGACTGGCCTAGTAACACTGAACTGACTGGTCTAGTAACACTGAACTGACTGGCCTAGTAACACTGAACTGACTGGTCTAGTAACACTGAACTGACTGGTCTAGTAACACTGAACTGACTGGTCTAGTAACACTGAACTGACTGGTCTAGTAACACTGAACTGACTGGTCTAGTAACACTGAACTGACTGGTCTAGTAACACTGAACTGATTGGTCTAGTAACACTGAACTGACTTACACAAAGCAACAAACCAAAGGTAACAAAGTGATCACCATATCATTTGTCTACTAAAATGGAAATATTACTAAATAACTCTTTGTTTTTTAATGGGAGGGTGCGAGCTCGTCTGTCCAGAATTGGACAAGCAGTAATTTGTACCGGGGTTATGGCAAAACTGCTGTCTAGAACGTGAGAAAGTTTACCATCAAACGATATTGCGGTTAACTCTGCTCGCCTTGGTATTATTGCCAATCAATTTTGTTTTGAAACCGGATGTTTTGTTTGCCAATTGAATGTGTCGCAGGCAGAATCTTTCAATTTGCGAACATTGTTACGAGCTTATAAAGTAACTAAACACAAACTATCCTAGTTGTACATGGGGTGTCAGGAGCTACAAGACTGTATCAAAACAGCCTGCAACAAGTAGTGCTCAAAATCAACAATTATTTCCAATAAAACAAAATATAATAACATGCCATACTAAAAATATCACTTGGTGTTATTAATGGCAACTGCCAGGCATCAAGCGGGCTGTAATTCACACAAATAAGCTGTGAATCCATCTACACCCAACATTGTGTCTTTCTGTTTCTTTATTCAATTACTCGCCACTTAATGTTACAATGATTCCATTCTAGAAGATTGATTTCTAAACTGTTTTAGATTAGAATACATTACCTTGGTGATGAGCTTGGGGGCGGGTTTGCCAGGAATGAGGGCGGTGGTGATGATGATGTCAACCTCCTTGCACTGCTTGGCAAACAGCGCCATCTCCGCCTCGATGAACTCCTTCGACATGACCTTGGCATAGCCGCCACCTCCCTCGCCAGACTCCTGCAGTACCATAGCAACCACGATGTAACATAGCAACCTCGCTGTCGCATAGCAACCATGCTGTAGTATAGCAACCATGTTGTAGCATAGCAAGTATGTTGTAGCATAGCAACCAGTTCATAGCATAGCAACACATCATTAGTCAATGACTGCCTGTGTAATTACTGTTTTTATGATTTTGTACTCACCCACCGTAAGACAATGTTCTTTCTTTTGAGAAATTTAATAAACTATTTTGTTTTGTTTTAAACGTTCGAGTTTGGGAGCTTATTTTTTGTACATATTAGCAAACTCAAAAAATGCAATTGGTTGTTACAAAGACAGAGAAGCATTGCTATGACGTTACTTTTCTATGCTACCTCGCCCAAAATCACTACCTCCCAACTAGTTCCGTCGTCCCTGGTGACAAGTTACAAGTTTTGCTACAAATAAATTTCTTCCCCCTCTACATGCCAAAACACTTCATAATTCCTCATTTGAGACTAATTTGTTTAAATAGTTCTCCATAGCTTGCTCATCTCGCCCTCCATCCTCATCCAGCATTTTCCCACGACAAACACTGACAGAGCAAGTTGAAGAGATTCCAGAAAAAAACTTTAAAAAAAACACTTCAAAGTATTAAACTGGCACCGACCTTGACGGAGACTTCGAGGAACTCTGCACCAAACGTCTGCACCTGCTCCCTCACAGCCTCGCGAGTGTCAAAGCACCGAACGATGGCGCCCATGTTCTTGGCCGTGCCGACTGCTGAGAGTCCAGCAACGCCACCTCCAATGACCAGAACTTTGGCTGGGGGGACCTTGCCAGCCGCCGTGATCTGACCTGGTATAGGGAGAAAACACACAGGTGTGAATCATGTGACTATCGCAAGGGATCACTCAGTAATTGTCTTTAAGGTTTTCACTGAAGTAAATGACACATACGAGTAATGAAATAAGACATCTGTGCATCTGAGCTCAGAATCAGATTCCTTAAAACAAAGGGTGTGTGTGTGTGTGTGTGTGTGTGTGTGTGTGTGTGTGTGTGTGTGTGTGTGTGTGTGTGTGTGTGTGTGTGTGTAACGTAAAAAGTAAAGGTAAGTTCTTATATAGCGCAGTATCCAATCCTCAGGATTGCTCAAAGCGCTTTACTTTACTTCCCCGACAGACCTGTTCACTCAGACACCATCTCAACTTCTCTGGGAAGTATCCAGCCGTATGCTACAATTAATGTGCGAAGGCTGCTCGTACACATATCCACCACTTGTCTATAGCCAGGTACTCATTTATACAGCTGAGTGAACTGGAGCAATGTAGAGTGAAAAAACTTGCCCATGGTTTTAACACTGCAGCACAGGATTTGAACCCGGATCCTCTTAGTCGAGAGTCCGATGCCCTACCCCTGAGCTACTGCGCTCTACATACGCAAGCAATGTGTATGTGTGTGTGTAAGTTTATTATTATATGACTAGTGGCATTACTGGCATATGTCTGGTGGTTTAATTTGTTGCAGAATAATGTTAAAATGTTTATGTGAAAACATATCTCTTCATTACATTATAACCAACATTCAACAGTTGATTTGCTGCACTATCACCAGGTGAATCATTCCAAACGTTGACTCCCAACATCAACACACTCCATAAATGAAACGCAACTTAAGTTAAAACCACAATTACCACAACTTACTCGCTCACAAACCCACCTGTGAAGAAGCGACCAAAGTGATTGGCTGCCTCAATAACCGCCTTGTAGCCAGAGATGTTCGCCATTGAGCTAAGAGCATCGAACACCTGTGCTCGACTGATGCGTGGCACGCAGTCCATCGCAAACACCGTCGAATGCCTCTTGGCCATCAGATCAATGAGTTCTTTGTTCTGTGCTGGATACAAGAAGCTGATAAGCGTGTTCTCATCCCGTAATCGCTCGATTTCCGTCGGCGTCGGTGCTCGAACCTTCAGAACAATGTCCGACTTGAAGACATCCTCGGCACTCCTCAGACTGGCGCCTGCCGCCTCGTAGTCTTCGTTGCCGAACTTCGCGAGCACGCCTGCACTCTCTTCCACTGTCACCGAGAACCCCTTCTTGATGAGATTCTTCACTGTGGCGGGTACTATGGCGACACGGCGCTCGTTCTTGAAGACTTCCTTCGGGACGCCGATGACGAGATCCTTGTATGGGATCCCGCGGATTGTCTCCTCGACTTTCTCTTCGTATCGGACGGCGGAGCTCCGGAAGCCATTACTCTGGAGGTTGATTTTGTGTACCTTGGAGCCAAGGCCCTCAATTAGGCTAGCAGCCCTGTGTAGTCGGAACATGGTGGCTATGTCCCACCTGAAACAGACGGCACACGGCCGGTGACAACACAGCTTTGTCTAGGGCAATGTCCAGCCATCACCTGGCTGGGTAAAGTGTGGCTTGGGTGGGTACAAATTAGCATGGACAGGTAAATAGATGTGCTGAAAATTGAGGGGAACAAGAACAGTTTATATATTTACTCTAAGCATGTTTACACTTGTTTAGACATGTATGCAAGAAGGTGCATGGCTAACTACACATTTTGGATTGGTAAAAAATGTATGCTGTTTACAGGCTTGGATTACTGTGCATAATGAATATCTGAAATCTGAATATTTAAGTACAATAATGCATTGTATCTTACTGAGAGAAATATAAAACTTGTTTGGAGGTCAGTTTTAAATGTTCTCAAGAACGGCACAACAGCAATATGGAGGGTGGCAATCTAGACACAAATTCTGATGTTGACATTTAACCATATTAGTGTCAATGGTCCTTCAAAACTGCCAATGATCCTAAGAGCCTACAACTACTATAAACAACTGATCAAGAGTGGCCAAGTCATCGTGGTACAGGAAAACTTACAAATTTGCCTTTATTTACACAGAAAGATAAGTGTTGAATCATAATGGTGACAAACACATGGATCTTACATCATGAACTGTTAAGTCAATTCATAATACTTCAGCCACGTCTTGTTGTGCTTATAACAAGTGCTGTCTGATTAATGTAGCACAAAACTGCTCAAGGTGCTTGGTACACACAAACAGTCATTACTACCCTACAGCCCAAAGGTGTTGACATTAACCAACACCTGAATGATAATCACAGTAGTGTGGATCACAGCAAACTGGTCATAACTGGCCAACATTATCAAGAGAGCCTTATCAACATTTACAGGGGGGTCACTCTCAATTTTTTTTTACCTGGCAACAGTATTTTACTTTGAGGATGAGACGAATCTGGAATTTCACTTGAATTGAATATTTTCACAAAATTTCGAATATGAATCAGATATAAAATTGAATACAAATTTTCTGTGGCTATGAATTCATTTAAAATATTGAATGGTGTTGAGATGTCTTGCCAGGACGCTGTGTCATCCCGTGGCCAATTGCACGAGTTGACATCGTGGGCATACGCATCACCACCATTGATCTTTTTGTTAACTTTCTTCTCACCTAACCATGAAAACAACTTCTTACAGCCACCAAGCTAAGCCAGTCACACTTTTAAAAAGATATATTTTACCTGCAATTACACACTGCATAATAAAATGAATTGTGAAAAATTTGAATCACAACTAAGGGTTGGGTTTACCTCACCTTGCCCGAGCAATGTCATCAATTTATTTCTAAAGCTTGTTTTTAAAACTGAATCCCTTGAACATGCTGAGGGGTTAATTTATTCAAACTGTGAACACTGTTATGTGCCTGCTAATAACTAGGCACAACTTGGCAGGTTGTACAGCTTTGACATAACAACTTCAATAACTGTTTAAGATGTTTGCAATATACCTGACAACTGAGGTGGGTTATGACTTTTACAAGTATTCTAGGTTAAACTAACAACTGCTGTTAAACCAACAGAATTCCGCTCGTTTTTGAACCATTTTTAATGCACTCTTTTTAGCAATTGATAATTACTATTACCATCACACTCCCTACTAGGAAAATGAAAAATGGTTCTTTATGCACATACGTGAGTTGCATGCACTGACACTTTGTCTGTGACGGAGACGTCTGCCACTCCTCAGTGGCTAAAGTACACTCCCCCAAGAAATGCACGCTCCACTGAGCAACAAGAATCAGTAGTCAACGTTCTGCATGACTACACCCATTCTCTACCTGCATAATCGTCTTATCTGCCTATGCAATATGCCAGTGACACAGTGTACTGTCTGGCCTGTGTGACTTGTAGAATGTATCCAATTACACATGGACATTTCCTTCTCTAACTAAATACTTACATTATGTACCGTGCATTACTACACTGCACAGGTAATTATTTTCAATTGCTTCTTTATAAATTATACCAAAGTAAACCGGACTGATTCAGCATGCATTGCAAATTCTATAGATTTAATTATTTACCCATATCTGCATACAAGACAGACTTCCAATACCAGCAGCTCTCATGTAACATTAGACTCAATTAGTTATACTATTATGCTCATAAATAGCTGTCTGCTATGGCAGCTTTAGCCGTTTCCTGTGCAGCTGGTTGTGACATTGTCTCCATTACATAAGCCTAAATATAGAGGTCACCTCAGACTGGGGTCACTTTGGCTCATGCAGAAGTAACCTTATGTCCATCAGGGTCATAAACTCAAGTTCAGCCTGCAGCTGCCATTTCTTATGTGGGGTGTTTCACTATCACAATCTATCACAGTAGTAAACTGGCACAAAAATGTTGGTTACATGATGTTACACAACTTGTTTCTTATTGGTTCAAATTCCAGTAACTTTCCATTTGATATGCCTGTACAGTGTATCATATGTGACCCCAACTTGTCAAACATTACAAATAAGATAGTTAAAAAAAATGATACTCCCAATAAAAGTACCTGTAATACTAGTTTGGTAAAATTTATAAACTGGTTTGAGGGAGAAGGGGAGTGTCTTTCAAACAGCCCAAAAACCTTATCTATATATTTTAGCAAATTTATGAAACCATGAACTGTGATACTAATTTAGTATTACTACTGCTCAGTAAGGTCAATTTATTACAGAAATTAACTATAGACGCTGAGATATTCTTTCCAAACCAATATAAAACACAATTCTCCCCTCTCTCTGTGCTGTCCATTATGTTCAATAATGTCAGCAGTATGGGTTATCCCCTAACATTCTGATATTCAGTTGTGTAACAAAACCTTTGCTGCAGTCGTCACAGAAGACGCTCGATGGACCGCACACACACCCAAAAGATAATGTCCATGTCAGATTTTGTTACAATTGTTTTTTCATATTTCCTTGGTATATAGCCTCCATGACTACCCTCAACTAATTAGATGTAGACAAACCAACTCTGCCAGACTGGCCCAGACAAAATAACATACAGGTGCAGAAGGGGTAGGTGAACAGGAAAGAAAGGGCATTCTAAAAAGATACATGTATGTTCGTACGTTTTTCTATTACAATTTAAACATGGAAAGCTGTAATATAGAGCCAATGACTTAACTTAGACAGAAGTCGTCACATGATTTGGTTTGCTTGATATACCATTAAACCTCGATGTAGAAGTCGGTGCAATATGCTCACATAAAACTCACGATTTTCATCTTAATATTGTAAAAAATACGAAGCCAATCTGGCCCAGTCAAGCCGATTACTACTCATATTTAATTAATGGAACATTGCCTTCCTAAGTCTGTTTACTACAACTTTCATCCAGTGAAACACCATAAATACGAAAGTAACAGTTTTATTGGCCATTACTGGGAGGGACCATGACCTCATGCAGCTTACAATGACAGAGGCCAGACTATTGTACAGAGAAACTAAGCAACTGTACATGCCCTTACAGTAGGAGCTAGGACATTACTAGAGGTAAAGTGACCTTGACACATGCACTGGCTGGGTCTCCACGTGGCTGCTGTCAGTGCTGTATGAATATAGAATGTCCGTGAATGTCAGACATTGCAGAATGACTCAGAAGATCTACTGGAGAAAAACAATCAAGTTCATGACCTTAGTAACATTAGCTCCAGGATGTCAGCATTTGCAGTAGACCTATATGTGTACATAATCTGTAATGACGTGTGTACGCTACGTTCAATTTTTTTCTTCAAAATAGATTTTATGGCTGAATAGGAACAAGCAGACTGTCTAGCTATGAATAACTTGTCACAAGTTCAATTTTACCATTTTTGTACGGTTAAGAATAGGCCCCGGTTGCATGTGCGAATTAAGAATGAGTTTTTGAAAATATGTGAAATCAAAACAATTACGTTGAGCACATAACTAAGGGCATCAGAAAATTATGTCTATACCTGAATCTGGAAAGTCCTTGTATTATGGCACATATTTTGTATAATTTATGCGAAGGCAAATTTTGTGTGATGAGAATGTCTATAGCTTTCTGTCTTTACTATTTTTTAATACAACGCGATTCTTCAGGTTCTCCCAAGTTCCAACTCAAGCAAATGCTTGTGCCATTAACGTACATTAGTCAATTTTATGGCCCTACTACGGCCGAATTCACTCATCCATGTGACAGATACCGTCTACTACTACGATACACATTCAAGTCCAAAGTATGGTGTAGGGCGCGCACGTGTGCAGTCGTGAATGTATGCACGCACGAACACACGCCTGGGCGAGCACTCGCACCGCACGGCGGGTTACTCGCATAACATTAGCGCAATAGCCTTGTGTAGGTCTAAGTAATCCAAGTTAGGGTGACTGGCTTCTACAGACTACATGCAGACAATGTCAATGCCACAATGGCGTTCTCATCGACGAATTACAGCTCTTGCGTTAAAAACTCACTTCTTTCTTCTAAAAACAATATTCATTCATAACAAACGATAAATAGGTGTATCCCCTTTGTTATCAATAATTGATTTTTAACACGAGTCATTTCTTATTTATGCACAAAGGCCTAGGTCCTGCCATGGATCACGTCAACACTGGCGCAAACGCTCACGTCAAATAATGAACGACCCCTTGCCGTCCTTCACAATATTTCTGTTGTCCCCACGTGCACTTCGCCGGTAATGTGTAAAATTTGCGGGGTAAGGTAAATTCGCATCGTGCATATATCCAAATACCGATGATGTACTTCCACGAGTGTTAAATATTCCACTTACCCAACAGCCCTTCCTGTGGATAAACCCGCAAAATGTATAAACAGTCCCGTACAGGACTACTCCGATGTGAGCTGCTCCGACCTGATCGGCCAACGATGACAGCCCGACATGACCGCGGATTGACCTGACCTATATTTACTTATTTGGTAATAGTTCATTGGACGGCGCTCGTACATATTAATTGGGGCAAAGGGCAAAGGGCCCTGTCTATCGTAAATAAACATATATACGAGAAGGCGGTTTTTTAGTGGTGAGGCGCACGGCATCCTACACTATACACAACCGGGATGAATATATTCAGTGCGATAGCATTGCTGAAGACTGGCACAACAAAGTATTTTGCAAGACTACTAATGCGAAGATTTATCATGTATTATTATCTCTGTTATGTAGCCATTAAGTTATATTAATTCATATAAATGGAACCGAGACACTATAATATGTGAAATCATTGTTTACAATTATAGTTCTTTTGTTTGCAATATATTATAGTTCTTTTGAGGATGACGGGGACCAGTTTACTTATCTTATTCATTATAATCGCACATTGAAAAAAATTAAACAAACTGGTCAAAGCCTTAATTGGCTTCGCTGTCACTGTATATTATTTTGTCGGTTCTTATGATTGTTTATGTTGTGTGAAATTATATAATTCCAAATAAAGCTTACTTACTTACTTACTTACTTACTTACCTACCTACCTACCTACCTACCTACCTACCTACCTACCTACCTACCTACCTACCTACCTACCTACCTACCTACCTACCTACCTACCTACCTACCTACCTACCTACCTACTTACTTACTTACTTACAATGTACATGCATATACATGTACAGATAAGTTTTGGACATACTCATATATAGCTATTCTCGCGTCGATATAAATGCAAAATTTGTATTATAAATTACATTAGGGTCTTTAGGTAGCGTTAATGGGACCAAGCAGCTAATTTTAAATCTTTCGGGGGGAAAGTGATCAATTGTAGCCTAGCTATAGCTGCTGCATGTGGCAACTCCACAATTTAAGTGGATAGCTACATCGATTTTGTTGATAAGACATACTTCTTTATTTATTGTATGTGTCTATTTACTCACATACTAATTAATGAACGTGCTGTTGAATATTTTCGGTGGAAAGATGGTACATGTGTTATGCTGCCGTTCTGCTATGGGTCCAGCAGTTGGAAACTGATTCATGGTGCCCAAAACTTCACCTTTCGTGTTCTAAAAAAATGTATACCAAATAGGTTCACCTGATATATAATCCATTGTACGATTCTGTATCCAGACCCCACCATAATGGTCGGGTTCATGCAGCTCGATCCCCAGTTACTTAAAATATTATGATTGAAAATAATAGTCTAGACTAGACGCCTTTACTACATTTTCTTTCTTACGGTAATTGATGTCCTTATCGGATCTGGAATAATTCACTTTCATGGGGGTAGTTTGGCCTAAGTTTTCCAACGGTTACATATGGTGATATAGTCACCAGTATATACTTCTGATTACACCCGTTATTTTATTAATTCAGTGATAATCAACATGCACGTTAAACATGCATGCATGAGGTAACAGTGCGCAATGCAAATTAAATATAATCGACCCTTCCACCCCTACCCATTTAACGCAGTGAGCGAAGCTGATAGGCACTTACGGACTGTGTAAGACGGGAAAATGGCTGGTGTGTTGACGAAGTGTGCTAGGTTTGTGGTCCGTTCTGGACTGGTTCAACAGGAAGTGTCTGCTCCGCTCGCATCCAGCGTACAACACACCAGGAATTGTACGTATAAATGTTATTTTGTTATCGCTGACATATTTTATTGAAAATTAGCGCTAAAGGAAGGGGCCGGGTCCATGTGACATTGGCTAGTCATTGGAGAGGGGAGCAGTCGTTATCACACATACGACCGTGACATTGAGAGGGCATTTAAGTCTAACACAGCAGCTGCAGCTAATGCTCGTTACACGTGCTGGCGTGGATTAATAATGACCATTAATAAATAATGCAGTTTGAATGTAACATAAAACAGTTCAAGGCATGCCCAGTTCAGTTAAAAAACAGGATGTTATGAGAATGCTGAGTTGAATATGTAATATGTTATAATATTGATTGCTGTACAATTTATAAGATGGTTTCATGGCTATGCCTATGGCTATGGCTGCCGGCATGCACGCATCACTGCCAGTGCCGTGGAAGTTCCCATCACTAGCTCACCTTCAGCAAAACTGACTGTGGACAGTGGATCTTTAACAAATAGGCCTACTTGCCAGTAATATCATTACATGGGTCACTAACTAAATTATGTAGCAATCTAATTGTCGCTCAGGGTAATAATGATGCCCCACTTTGATACGAGCAGTTGCTTTATTGTGCAGTTTGATACTGTAGCTAGTGTATGGGGCAAAATAAGTGACTTCACTATTCATAGGAGTTTGTGAATCCATTGATCTAAAACTCTGTTTTATTTTTAAATTCCTTTACATACTATTCAAGACCATGATATATATATATATATATATATATATATATATATATATATATATAATATATTTATACAGACAGTGTAAATACAGTGTTTAAACTCAATGCATGCAGACAGGCAACTGTCTTTCATACCTAAATATTATATATATTCGGCTATCTTGATTAAATTCCAAGCTATACTGAGTGGCCATACATGCTCAGTTCAGAAATACCTGTGAATGCATGTCATCTCACATTTGAATCTAGCAACTAATAATATATTGGCGCCACATTGTGGATTGCTGTTGAATCATGGAGTATTATTAATGGCAGTATTGCATCTGGATATGTTACTACACTAGCTTTCAAGCATTGTAAAACTATCTCTTCTCATCGTAAAATGCAGTCAGTTGCTACTGCATCAAATGAGCAACGTGTGGATCTGGGAATGTCAGTCGTGGCTTGTGATGATGAGAGGCCGTCTTCAATTCTTTAAGCTGTGCCAGAAATAGCAAGAACAAAATTGCCTGTGTCGTAAGTAAAACAGGGCCTTTATTTCTAGTGTGACTGTCGCAGTTCAATACTGATTTTCAATAGCAACAACTACTATGCAGTTTTTTACATTTATTTCTTGCCCTGGTTGTTGACGTCATCGGTACTCTTATCGACAGATGGCACGGACAAGCGACTCAAGGTGGACAAGCCGGTGGTGGAGTTGGATGGAGACGAGATGACCCGCATCATTTGGCAGTCCATCAAGGAGAAGGTAAATAGTCCACAAGTTTGTTACTTGTAATCTTACCTCAAGATTTTACCTCAACACCAGTCAATGCTTGCCCAAAATTGAGCACCGTGGCTTTCTCAAAGTTTATTTTCTGATGATGCATTTTCTGTATTGATGTATTTTATAAGTTTTTATCTGGCAGCAGCAAAGTAGTAGTTTGTTGCATGTTTATTAACAGTGATGCCTGGAACACACGGTACTTATTGAAACGTTTGTGTTTTCAGTTTCAGCTTGATGTGCTATTATTTTAGCCAGTTTTATGCTTACAGTAGAACCAGTTTTGAGTTGCTGCCCCTTCTGCCAAGCGAGTGGTCTCTTAAGAGAGGTCATCACCTAAGACAGATGTCATCCGAGACAGTTTCATCTGTGTAATGCCTTGATTTGAGTAAAACTACTGGTTTTAGTCAGCTTTTTATACATTTGTTTAGTAAATCAAGTCTGCTCTGAGACCTTTGTAATGTTGAATGCAGAACATATTCAGAAACCTGAACACTTTGGGATTTAAGATACTCTGGAGTGAGAATGAAATATGTTTACCAATTCAAAAGATTTGCAGATGAAATTTATTGTATCCCTGCATGTAATATATAATGTGAAATCAATATCATAAAAATATCAATAAAAGTAGTGTGGAAAAAACTAAGTGACCCTAGAATTGTCAGAAATGTATCTGGCTATAGTTCTGTTATGTTGGTAAAGAAAAAACTGAACTTACAAATCAGTTTAAACGACTGTAATTATATATATAGGTCATAATGATAACTGTTACTACAATACTAAATAAAGTAATAAAAGTTTCAAAGCTTCTAAAGGTGGACCACAAATCGGCAGCATCTTTGTGAATGTGGTTTGCCCTTTCCGCATGGTCTGTCTGTTTGTGGTCTGCCTTTTAGTGTTAAGTGCTCCCTAAGCCTCCCTTGTCTGTATGTGCTGCAGTAGAGCATTGTCCTGAGGATCAGACAGATCTAGTGCCATTCTTGCACCGATTACTTACCGACGTAGCCAAGTGACACACTTTAATGTAGGTGCAATCAGATATGTCCAGCCAGCTGTTCTTATTGTTCAGTCAACCAGAACATATGCAATAAACGCAGTCATTCATAGGCGCTGATGACTAATGATTACCTGGGAGTAACAGAGTTCAAGTCAAGGTGATTGGCTGTACTTTTTCACAAAGTCACCTCCGCGGTGGAGGGTCATGTCTGCGGACCTGCGGACCTGGGGATTAAGTGTCTGAGGGATTATGAATTAATGAACAACATGGTTCATTCACACCATAGCAATTATGTAGCCTGGCAAATGTTGATTGTTTACTTGCCACAAATTGGTGTAGACATTTAGATAAAAGTACGATTTTGTTTTTAAATTTGGGCAAAGTGCATAATGTGAACAGTCATCAGTGTTTATTGATCACACATTGGTCCTTTCTCTCACTGGTATGTCAGTACCGGTAGTCTGCTTAGCTGTTGGGGCATTTACCCATGTGTACATTCGTCCCACAAGTTCATTCACCCTTACTCCAAGCTTATTCACCCTTCACCCTTCATGCAAGTTGTTTTTATTCCTTTAGACTGGTTGCTTGACTTTTTCCATTAGCTTGTTCTGCTGCAAGCTATTCGGTGTCTTTTTTTAAAGTAGGTTTTAAGTAAAAAAAATCAGAGTTGCAGGCCTACTGTTGTCTAGTTGTACTGTTCTGTCTAGTTTCACTGGAAAGGAAACACGTTCTTACTTTTGGCACACGTGTTGCTTAGCATGTAAATCAGTACACAGTGGCTTACTCTGACCTCCACATCCAGATGATTCGCTATGACTGCCCTGTAGTTAGTTTCATGCTTAAGAAGTTAAAACAGAATTACTGCAGATTACACCAGTTAATAGATGTTGGCTTCGAACTCGGTGAATAACAAATCAAGCAGTTATGTTTACACATTAGCAGATTTTCTAAGAAATTAAATTTTATGGTGAACTTGTAGTGAAGTTATAGGGTGCAAAAACGATCTACACTTTCACAACATAAGCAATTCGGTAATAAAAAATGTACATTCCTTGTTGGATTATTCAGAGCTCTGTGGATGCTGAGAAATTTTTTTGCTGTGTCCATTTTGTTGCAGAATATGACGTTTGTGTTTACCCTTGCAGTTGGTCTTCCCATACCTTGACCTCAACTGTCTGTACTATGACCTTGGGCTGCCCCACCGAGACCAGACCGATGACCAGGTCACCATCGACTCCGCTGAGGCCATCATGAAGCACAATGTCGGCATCAAGTGTGCCACTATCACTCCCGACGAAGCCAGGGTCGAAGGTCAGTGAGGCTGTCGACAGGTTTGTCAAGTTGCAGTACAGAATTGTGTGTTTGAATCACATTTTGACACTGGTATTGGTCTGATGATTGATCATGCAGAAGGTTGCGATTTTACATAAATTGTTTTGGGACTGTTAATGTTCAATTTAATAAAATGAAAAGAAAAGTATTTTATATTCATGTTGATGTTTCATTTAACCACACGTTTCATGTACACACACGGAATAGTAGTCTAGGAATATCTGATCTGAGTACAGCATCTAATTGCATTGATATTCACCGTTGCTCCTTCATCCAAAATGAGCACTCAGGCAGTTTACAAATGCACAGAATACTTTTAACAGTCTCGTTTTGTAACAACAAAACTGAGCCTGTCATTGCTTATGACTGTGTTTTCACTCGACAGAGTTCAAACTGAAGAAGATGTGGCTAAGTCCGAACGGAACGATCCGTAACATCCTCGGAGGCACCGTGTTCCGCGAGCCAATCATCTGCAAGACAATCCCCCGTCTAGTTCCCGGCTGGACACAGTCCATTGTTGTTGGCCGTCATGCCTTTGGAGACCAGGTTCTTATTGACTGTGTTTCATGTGGAATCGTAGTGTTTAGAACAATTGACTGATCCTGTTTTCAAATCATCCTGCTGGTGTTTCGAGGGTGGGTTTGTTTACTCTGTTTTGCTCGAGATCACTCATACAGATGAGTGAGCACCTGGCTATAAACATGGTGGATATTTATGTAGAAATGGTCACACAATATTTCCATCATGGCGACTATTTGTAGTAGAGCCTTCATTTTGTTTCTAATCATATATGGTATCTGAATAAATATGACTTATAATAGGCACCTATACAATATGTTTCACTTGCGATGTGAGACATTACTGTTGTATTAACGGGACAGGAGTCACATGTATTGTCCTAGACAGGTTCACTTACTCCTGCCTTTTGTTGCTTTATCTTCTGTCAGTCATACCCTGGCTGTCCACCCTGTCAGCATCTCTCTTGACAGACACCCATAAAAAGAATGAAGCAGTGATACTCTGATATATAGTTATACTCAAGTCCTTATGACAAGTTGACATCAAAAAGTGATAACGTCAGTGGTTGGTGTAAATTTTTGGCAACTTTGTAAATTGCTTGATTGTATAATAATAATAATAATTACATTTCATCAGATTAGTAAGATTGTTCGAGTCCATTGTTACCAATGAAAGTGCTTTAGATAATAAAAACTGTACATTAAATTCCCTGATACTCCGCACTGTATATATAAACTATAAAGACTGGTAGTGCAGGCAGAATCGGTGAGTTTAAGTTATCTTAAGAAGGCTCCTGACGCTGGTCCTGTGTTGGCAGTACAAGGCAACAGACTTTGTCGTGCCGGGCCCAGGCAAGCTGGAGATGATCTTCACTCCATCAAATGGCGAAGCACAGAAGATGGAGGTGTATACCTTCAAGGATGGCGGTGGCGTTGGCATGGGAATGTACAACACAGACGAGGTTGGTGGTTGCCATGGTTACGGCAAAGTTTACCGAATTATAATAATTAGAAACATTCGGTTGCACACTTTTTGTTACCAGAGGTTGTCAGAGTTAGTGTTGCTGATGCTTTGTATGAATACCTACCCTTGTCACTTGTGGGCTTTTCTTGAATGACTGTAATTAAGTTGACACATACCAAAAAACCTATGATTGTTCTTGTGTTATTTCAAAATAATTATGACATCTGCTGTTCTGATTTCAGTACTGTCGAATGCTTCTCTCATTGCACTGTGTTGATCGGGTTTCATACGTCCTTCTCTCTTTCAGTCGATCACAGGCTTCGCCCACGCGTGCTTCCAGTACGCCATCAAGAAGAAGTGGCCGCTGTACATGAGCACAAAGAACACAATCCTCAAGCGATACGATGGACGCTTCAAGGACATCTTCGAAGACATCTACGAAGGGTGAGGATTTAGTCGGGGGTTAATGTGGAAACCCTCATGGATAAAGTAGACACTCTTTTAACGTTGCTCCCAAAATCCACAGAGCTCAGTTGCAACAGATAGGTGGAATGTCTGGTTCCGATATTGCTAATAATCGACTCCAGTGGGGAACCTACATAACTAATAAATCAGTTGGCGTTGTTGCACAACTCAGGCACCGTGCCGTCAACCATCAGCATCCCATTAATTCGTTATGTTGCATTCATTCATTATATCCAGCATTTGTTAACACACATTGTAGATTTGTGTTTTATTAATAACAGTGGGAGTCTAAAAGAATTCAAAGATGAACTGAAATAAACAGCGCATGTGCACGTAAGGAGCGCGATAACATCACAGGCCTGAGTTGTCAATCAGCGCCCCCTAGTGATCCTGTAGGTTTCCCATTGTGAATTGGTTGCCAGTCAGCGGCTGACATAACCTTCATGACATGAATATGAAAACTGGAGGCGAGTTCTCTTTCATTTTGTGTTCTCCGTGCAATGTAAGTGGCTTGATTCTGCCGAAAGGAATGTGGTGTGATTGAATGCCTTATTTGCGTGGTGTGTTTGCAGCAACTACAAGGGAGAGTTTGAGAAGCTTGGCATCTGGTACGAGCACCGTCTCATTGACGACATGGTCGCGCAGGTTCTCAAGTCAAATGGAGGCTTCGTGTGGGGCACCAAGAACTACGACGGAGACGTCCAGTCTGATATCATTGCACAAGGTCAGTGTTTTGGCTGGACGTAGGTCTGATTCTAGGTCAGGATTAATGTAGGTCAGGTCAATCAGAAAGAAAGATTTTGAATTGTGGTTAATATCAGTCTAATGTTAGGTAACGAGTAAGCTATGTTACACTGTATATTGCAGTTTAAAAAAATATATACACAAATATTATTTTGCTAGGGTAATAAGGAAATTAGAAATGCTTTACTGTAGAGTCGAAAATTATGTGAATAAATCACATTTTTGTTGTTAGACGTCATAACTTGTAAATTACGCCATAGGAGACACCACTGCTTGTTTATACAACATGTAGTTTAGATGTTCATACAAATAGTTGAAGACTGGAATATAGTCTCGAAAAATGTGATTGGTAAATCTTCAGATATATAAATAAAAGGATATAAAAGTAAAATTTAGTGTTTTTGTTCACATTTCCATAAGTGGCTATGCTAGTTAGTGATTACAAATAAATAGTATTTGCATTATCTATCAGGGATTTAAATAATTACTTTCAGACATGACACGTGATGTAGGAATGCGTGCAACTTTAGATCACTGTCTGAACTCATCACATAGTTCAGGTGGTTTTGCACGGTTGCTATAGAAACCAGGTAGCCATGCATATTAATGGTCTTGTCGCCATCGATTCGTTGGGATCAGATTGTGTCAGGCTGCCTACATTTTCCTCATTGGTCAGTGTAACTCACTATCCATAGTCCTCACAACTACACTGTCTGTGAAGTGACGTTTTTGTGAGAATGCTCTAATTAAATATTGTAGTAAGAATTGATTTGCACAACTGCAAGCATGATTTGTTTCGACACATTCCACATTTCAATGAATGCTCCCTTGCGTTCATCCACAGGTTACGGCTCACTTGGCCTGATGACGAGCGTGCTCATGTGTCCGGACGGCAAGACAATCGAGGCAGAGGCTGCCCACGGAACTGTGACACGTCACTACCGTGAGCACCAGAAGGGAAACCCGACGAGCACCAACCCCATCGCCAGTATCTTCGCGTGGACGCGGGGGCTGGAACATCGCGGGAACCTGGACGGCAACAAGGACCTTGTTCGCTACGCACAAGTCATGGAGGAGGCGTGTATTGAGACCGTTGACGCGGGCAAGATCACCAAGGACCTGGCAGGGTGCATCTATGGAATCAAGAAGTACGTGTTGTCATTGGGGTCGTGTGGCCCCGATGCAAGCTTTAAAATGCTGTTAACGAAATGGCGGTAGCGATATTTTAAGCCCTGAAACAACCACATAGTTCATATTAAAACAAGATTTCTTATTTGACAGTTAATAAATATTGACGTCAATGTTTAATTTGTAGTTTGTTAATTAGCTTTTAATGCAGATGCAACTGAATGTTATATATATATATATACACATATATATATATATATGCATATATAATATATATATATTTAAATTTAATTCATAAATTGTGCTTTTTCATATTTTGCATAAGAAGTTGTGGCAGAAGTAGACTTATATATAAAATTACATTTAAGATTGGGCGTGTACAAGGTGGTTGTAATCTCAGATGGTTGGATTAAACAATTTGTAGAATTTAAAAAGAACTCTCCTGTTGTATCTTTGGCAAGTTTTTATCTGGTGATTGATTCTGAAACATGTTTGGCAACAGTTTGCCGCTGCAGTAATAGAACAAGTTTGTGTTTCTTTACAGTGTCAAGCCCGATCAGTATCTCAACACAGAAGACTTCCTTGACGCCATCAACGAGACATTCGGCAAGATGTGGAAGTAGAAGCAGTGCTGCTGCCACCTACTGTCGCTCACACACACTACACAGGCAAACGCTTCCCCATGCAGAACTGGTCAAAGACCATCACCAGACCAGACATAGCAACAGTTTTCCCTCCGAGTTTTAACATTTAATATTTATTGGTCCTGGTGACAGGAAATAACATCGGTATGTTTTTAACAAATAAGAAGTGTATACATACGCTGTTTGCTTGCAGATACACTAAAACAAGCTTAATCATGGTCGTTAATTCTATGTGTGCCATGTATTCTTATAGGTCGTTACTTATAGCACTTGTTGTGATTATAGTGTACAGATCTCGTGTAACTCAATCATGATTAATAACTTTCGGAAAGCTTGAAGGACAGGAGTTTGAAAGTGATGCATCTTGGGTATTGATTTTGTGCTGCGTGTAGCGATGTGTTTTTACCTTTGCATTGGGTGGTTGAGTAATTGTTTTTATCCACACACCAAAACTACGTCTTACCCGTTGGTTCAGGTATCGTGTTTTGGTGTAATACTCAAGTCGAATAGATGAGCTGCCGTTTGGAACCCATCGAACTGTTGCAGTGTTTGGGGTGAGGCACTCGGATAAATCGCTTTAATTTCTATCGCTACGCACAAGGATCCGTCTCGGATGCGTCTCGTTGGTTCGGCTACAAAACTGTGGGTGGACGAGACAGGGTGTGGAATGGAAGTAATCTCGCTGTCAACCTGTGTACATCGCCATGCTATTTATTGGTATTGTTGTCACAAGACGATAGTTCGTTGTCAACTAGCTTTGTTGGAATGGCCAGGCGGTACACACAATATGCCGGCATTCATTTGTAGGGAATTCAATTTTCAGATAATAAAACGTAACGTTGAAACATTGCAGGTGTTTGTTGTAATTTGATTTCTTTGTGGGAAAATATTTCAGTGCGAATGATGGGAGAGAGAAGGCCAAATCCCAGAATTGTCTATGTTTACTGGCATATACAGTTGAACCTCACTTCACAGTCAACTGTGTAATACAGACACTTTAAAATTAAGGCCACCGCTGGATAGTCCCAAGTTATATCTGTACCAGATAGGATATGAAATTATTCCTGTCAATAATGATCACCCTGCAAGCCAGGTCACCTAGGTTGTCCTGGAGATGACTACAATAGTGACATGCCACTGTAAAATGTCCGCTGTGTGAAATACACTTGGTGGCTATAAGACTTAAAACAAACAACAACAGTTATTTTGTTTTATTATAAACATTCTCTTAATTTATACACAGTAACAACTTTGACACAACATTAGCATTGATTCAACAGTAAACATGAACTGAACCCTTGGCAGAAAGCTTCCACATCAACGCACAGACAGGGCAGGGCTGGGTGAAGTATGGGGTGACTAGACATGCCCAATATTCTTGAACCATGGGCAGACCTCTGGTTATGATGAGAACGTGAGCAGAATCATTTAGTTCATGTACTGGCCTTAAAGTTCCTCGCCTTAGACTGCTCAAAAAACAGGTGTCAACACCACTTTACGGAATGTCCTGCTTTTTATAAAAAAAATCTTGGTAATGTTCATTACCCTATTGCAACCAGCATGACATTTTTGTGGAACATGATTTCACATTCCTTGTATGCGCATTCATCACGTCACAAATGTTAGTTACATAAAATAAACCAGAAATAAACTGCATATTAAAAACAACAAAAAGTTACAAAGACGAGTTGGTTGGAGTGTTGCCAGTTGTTATAAGCAGGTGCTGACACGTGTGCCAGAACAAACTCATTTACTACAGCCAAAGCTTTTGAATAAGGAAACCGACTCATTTGGGTGGCACTGTCTGTTGCTTTTTAGGATTTCAGGGGATAAGTGCTGCGGAAAGGTTTTATGCTAGAGAACTAAACGTTGGTGGTTATCATCTCTACGGGTTAAAATACATATGACAAGTGAAATTTATGTGTTTACCCTGGAAATGGGGGAGACATTTAATTTTTGGGACCCTTTTTCATGCACAAATTCAAAAACAATGCATGGTGCTACAACATGCTAAATAAGCTAGATATGTTGCACATACATGTATCTACAATTGAATGGTGACTTGTCTCCTGAGCAGGGATTTCACATGAAAAATACACCATAATAGTGCAAATTCTGAGCAACAGATGGCGCCATCCATTCAATATGGCGGTTTGAAGAGTAACTCTGCTTCCTTATCAAATGCTTTGCTCCACACATCCTCTCGTAATGACTAGCACCGGTTGCTGACTTGACAGCAAATCTTATGAATGAAAGCTAGGATTAGTCGTAAGTTCATAAAGTAAAAAACCTGATTCAAACCACTACCCACTTCAATGTTTCCCCTGGGTAAAATGACGGACGAGGAGGCAGGGTGAACTGGGCAAATGCTGAAGTCACAATGCGATGTTATGGAGGTTTTGGGGATGTCCCCTGAAAGTATTTTTAAAACGCTTCAAAATGGTGCATTGTTAAGTGTGTTTATTCCCTGTCATATAGTGTGGACAATAATTACAAGTTAGCATGTTTGTAGCTAGCATTACTTATAACTAGTCAGCAGGACACAGGAAATAGCCATTAGGTGACAATTTTGGGTGAGGTGCTTAGAAAAACAGTGAGGTGGCCTATCTCGGCTCGTGAATAATTATAGCGGGGAAACACTGCACTTCTTTAGTGTGGCATGATCTGATATTATGGTTCGACTGGCATTACTCCCTGGTTCTGACTTCAACAGCAGCGGTATGTGCATTAATACATGTTCCACCCAACAGGTGGCACCACCACAGCAACAAATTTTTTCTAAGCAATGCCCTATGCCAGTGAATCTAACAATACCCACGACACTGTCTCGTGTAATTAGCTGTTTCTGGAGACTGTGCTCTTACTCATAACCAATGTGAAAATACAAAACTCAAAGGAACATTTTGTAACATTGAACATGATATGTTTGCAAATTAATCGGACTGCAGAAGTTAGTAGTCCTGCAGATCATTCGCAATGACTAGAACAGCAACAAATGAAACGGCCAACCATAATTACATCCTACAAACAGTCATTGGCCTGGCCAGTCTCTTCACTGTTGTTGACACACTTTGCCTCCCAGACAGATGCCAAGATTCTGATCAATGTGAAGGGGTATGGCAGGCCTAAAATGACGGGAGACTGGGTTATTTGGAGGCAGGCTCCGAAACAGGTGGAAGACCATATTTTGCCCCCTAAAACAGGTGAGAGATGGGGGTTTGCCCCCAAATAGGCGAGAGATGGAAAGTTGGCCCCAAAACAGGTGAGAGATGGAGGTTAGCCCCAAAAGTGGTGGAAGATGGGAGTTTGGCCTCAAAACAGCAAGAGATGAGAGGTTGGCCCCACAACTGATGGGAGATGGGATGTTGGCCAAAAACGTGGTAAACAGGAGGATGGATGAAAAACAAGTGGGAGACAGGAAAGGATTCTGACATCCCTGCCACACCCCCAAAAAGTACATCAACCCCTTGGGGCAACAACAACGCAACATCTTTGATCTCGGCCAATTTTTGCAAAATTCACCGGATTGGCCGGATTCTCGCAGACTCACCGATTTGTACGCAGAGTGTAAGAAAAACGTGCACCAGGCCGGTGAGATGAAGCCACAGGTCACTCAGTGGTAGAGTTGGGTGTGTTCATGCACACTGCCTTGGGCCGTGACACGTCCAGCAACTTATCAAAACACTGCGACTTCCTCTTTAGCTCTTTCCTCTTCGCCTCAGACTCAGCCACTTTTCTCTTCAACTCTGAAACCAATTCCGTCAAGTTTTCGTTAGTTCATCTATGACTCGCGGAAAGAGTAATGCGAATTTGTTCCTTGAAATTACCAGATACTAAACAACTTTACACAGTGTCATGTGGTTTCTACAATTATTTTCCTATACATAAAATATCTGATCACAGAAAATGTGCGTTAAGCAACATAACATTGTGAATGTCAAATCAAATGTACTGGTCTAGTAAAAATATTTGACATGACAAGCTATGTCAAGTATGACAAGGTATGTACTGTATATTTCATACGGTATACGTTATTCTATACAACTTTTTGTAGAGGTATTCCGCATGCTATGTGCAAGAAATGTTGGGTTATGTAACAGTGGGGCCAAACTGTGTTGTGTGAACCATCTGGCTTCTGGATGTAATAATAATAATTTATTTCTTAAATAGTGCCCCATCCAAGTAATTGTTCTGGATGTAATAAGAATAATTTATGTTTTACATAGTGCCCCATTCAAAAGAATTAGTCTGGGGGACTTTACAATTATTATGCCTAATTGAGTTAATAATAATAGCTAATAAAAAACTGCTAATACAATACTACATTGATAAAATATGCACATGCTAATAAAAACAATCATGTTCCCTTAAAATACTGGCATAAATTAGCACAGAACTATACAGTGTATTAAAAATAATAATAATAAATAAAACAGTATCAATATGTAATAAATAAATAAGATTGTATAAATATGTAACAATTAAAATTATAAATTAATTAAAATAACTGGATGAATAGCTGATTAATTAACTATGATCGTCGAATGTCAAAATAATAATCTGTAAAAAGATGTCTTGAATCAAAATACAATGTGTTCATGTGTGCTTTTGAGCGGAAAACCAGGATGTGTTGAATGTTGTCTTTTTGTTACGTTTACACGGCTATGGAAGATTCAAAAGACCTTTTGGCAAAGTAACATACTGTATGGAATACCGTTTTTAAACACCATATAAAACTACTCGTTCCTCAGTATACGGTTCCCAGTTCTACACAGCACCATCTGGGGATAGTATTTCATCTAGTTTCAGTATTTACAATGTCGGTTGACAAATTACTTTAGAACAGTCACTTCAATTTCAAGGCATAACACTTTCATAAGAGAAATAACAACACGTTACATTTGATCTTCCACGACATGCACAAATGTATTTAAACTGTGAATATTACATCCGAATTGTCAAAGTGTCTCCAAATACTCCACAAGGCCACAATGCAACATGTGCAGATTTATGTTCCGCCATCTTGGAATGTGAATTTACTGTTTGTCTCTTAAAGCGACATGATCAGTTCGTGGCTTTTAGTTTTATTGCAAAATCATGTTAATCGGTATAAGTTATAACTATTGTAGCGTCCTGACTGCCAATAAATGTTTTATCGAAACAGAACTGACTTCGTATTGTTAAACTTCGAATGTTTATAAGAATCCCGATGTTGTCACTCAAATCGCCGCGAGTGACCTTTGACCTTTACCCACTGGGAGCCGTGCACCTGGCTGGGTGTGGCGTTAGTGGCGCTAACTTGTGTTCACGTGATACTGCATCGCGTGATCATGCATTTCCTTCTGGGCTTTTAGCCACGCCTACAACGGTTTCGAAAACGGCTCATGGTCGATGTGTACACAGAGTTAAGCGCCCTTACTGCATCTATTTTCAACCCCTAAATGGTACATGAAAACATATTTTGAATGTTTTTACGCTGTAATAGGTACTGTATAACATGATTTTGCAATAAAAATAAAAACCCACAAATGGACCATGTTGCTTTATGAAATATGAAATAATAATACTGTTTTTCTATAGCGCTAATTCCCGCATGGTCGATCGATGCGCTGTTCAAGACATATAATAATTTTGTGCTGGATATATCCATAAAACCTCTCAACTTTGATCACGGGAAATGACGAAAGAAGAAAATCAACATGACTGTCACCCTGGGCATGTGATATATCCATAAAAATATTCATCTTCAGCTGAAATATCAAATGAAACAATAAGATTCTTGAGATGCAAAACAGATATGAATATAGTAGACTCTCAAAGTTACCTTCAATCTCCACCTGTAACTTTGCATCCTGCTTCCACATCGCTCGTTTGTGTTCTGACAATTTCCATTTCAACTTTGTCATCAGGCCGAGTTCGCTCACAATCCGAGACATCTTTTCTGATTCTGAAATCAGATTCACCACAACTCTTGTATTTGAGTGAAGCCGCATTAACAGTACTGCCCATTATTTATTACATATATCTTAATATCTGAAAGATACGGTAAAGGTATAGTGCTGTCTAAGTTAGATTATCAATAGTTAGCAATTACAGCAGGGACTAGTGTCTACAGTTTGTCACATCCAAATACCTCTGAAGATCATTATCTACCCAAACACTAAAACTAAACTTCCTGCTCTAACTTGGGCTGATTTCCCCTGGTAACAACAGAAATTATAACAATAACATACTTTATATATATTTTATATATATATATATATATATATATATATATATATATATATATATATACATATATATATATACATATATATATATATTTGTACAGACTTTTTTATATGTACCTTATGTGTATTTTATTGACTTTGTGTGATATAAACAATCACATTAAATATTATTATAGACCTACGAACCTTCTTTTTCGACACCATTTCGGATAAGGCCATTCTTGAGTTGGTCAAGGCTGTGTTTGATCTCTCTGAAGAACTCGTCCAGAAGTCCGACCTGAACAATGCCTTGCCACAGTGCCTCACTGTCTGCAAAAGCAATGGTTGTTATTAGTTTATCCCTCAGCCCTCACCCTTAGCCCTCACCTGTTACTTTGCCCCGGGCATACTTATTTTTGCTGCTGTTCTGCATCAACTTCTGATATGATATCACATACATTATCAGTATACCTGCCAACTTTCCCAGATTTTGACTTTTGAGTGTCTCCTGTAATACAGACAATTCTTAAAGATGTTTGCTTAGCAGCTTCAACTGTACCCCCATGCATACTGACGTCATACTGCGAGTCAGTGTGACTTGGGGTGACACCAGAGCTGTGTGCCATTTGCCTCTATACAATACGTGGTACAAACCATACATTTCATATGGTATACGGTATACTATGTTTTTTCTAGAGATGTTCTGCACAGTATGTGCAGGAAAGATGTGGTAGTGTGACAGTGGCGCCACACCTGTGGTGTGGTGGTACAACGCCTATTGGTTGACTTGTATCATATTCTCTTCTTCCGTGTGAATAGGCCAGGATGTGTCGAATGTCATTTTTTCATTGAATTTTTATGAAGCTTACTTGGTTATGGAAGATTCAAAAGACCTCCTAAGTATCGTCCATTGGTGACATAACAAATTACAAACCGTATAAAAAACGGTTTCAAAACCTTGCTGTTTAAAAATGTCAGTGTGCTGTTGAATTTCCCACTTTTCACACAACTTGGCAAGTACACATGTGAAAGCTGTTTGTTCTTGTGGGGGGCTCTTATGTTCACAAAGTGCAAAATTAATGTGTTCAATAATGGTTCAATGCCCAAGCAATATGTGATAAGAGATTTGCGATATAACCGATCTAGGTAAAGCTTCACATCTAACTAGTTACTACTTGTCAGGGCAAACTCGTTTGTGTTGTGTCATTGTCACTATGATAGTATCTGTAGGTAGTAAATAGTGTAACCTAGTAACACCAGCAGTGACTGTTAGAAGTCGCCTCCACAAACCTTCAACAACGGCATCCAGGTCAAGGACATCCACTGCATGGGTACTTTTACTGTCATGAGGTGGCGCCACGTTCACCATAGCTTCCCGGTCACTGCCGGGCACACCGGAATCATCACTGTCAGAAACAGGCTCTGACTTGATGGCAACGCCCTCTGCTGGGCGCGTGGTCGAGGACGGCTGGTGGCTGGAATGATCGGATGATTCACTAGAGCACGGCGAATCCCCCTGCATTTCTCGCAATATCGTGTAGGCGTGTTCGCTGAGGGTGGGCGCAAACGGAATGAAACTGGGTAGGTCGGACTCTGATGACAGGCGGGTCAAGTATTCTATTTTGATGTCATACTTGCTGGTGCCGGAGTTGCGCGATATGCAGCGACCGGTGCAGTTGTTATCGTGGTCGTAGAACTGAAGCTCTCCAGAGTCCATCAACTTCCTGCAAACACATCTTATTGTTTTATTTACATCAGTGTCGATGTGTCCAAGGATCCAAACACTGGATAATTGGTTTATCATAGAGACGCCGGAAAACAATTTTTTCAAGTTCACTGACAACGAGTACAAGTGTTTCTTCAGAAAGAGAAAAGTGGCATTAGGCTTGAATTAAAAAAACTGCCTTTAAGAAGTTTCAAATTCTTCTGAATTGACAGCGATGTGGTCTAATAATAATTTAACCATCACCACGGTAAACCTATCAAATAACCCCATCAATGTTGATTACATATAATATAATGTGTGGCATCTCATTTCATTGTAACGTTTCTGATCATGTTGTAAGGACAGTAGTTTTGAAAAAATCTTTGTAGTGCCTCTCATGAAACCGACATTTATGGATTTTAGCAGTTTGGTCCTTTATAAACATTTCAGTTTAAGCATTTATACAGCCTAGAAGACCAAGAGCACATGATAATTTTTCATAAATTTTAGTACAAAGATTGGGTTCTTTAAGGAGTAACTTAACCATCTAATGCCAGGGTTGGGTCCAAATACACATTTTGGGAACAAATACAAATACAACTCAGCCAAATCAAAAACATTGCTTTTCTAGATTTCAATTAAAATACAAATAAAACAATTAAATTCAAATACACTACCATTTTTATTCAGAATTTCAAATACGATTCAAATACATGGACTGTGTTTCCATTATAGTTCATGTGTATCACAGTGGGTGTCTGACATAAACTGGCTTAGGAGTCTAGACAGAATGTTTTTCACACCTGTAATATGGTCAACTGTGGGCAGGCTGCACTAAGAAAACTGGCCTACAGTCAAGCCGACTAATGCTAAACAAATATTAAGCTGCCCTTCCACCAACACACCTGAATGACACCCCACCAATCCTGATGGCATTCTTCCAGTCCTTCAGTCTCTCTTTCTCCCCCATCACAGAGAACATCTTAGGCGTGATGAGGCGCCCGTCAAACTCGATGCAGTGCTGGTGGATGCCTGGGCACAGGAACTTGCTGCGCACCAGTTGACCAGTGAGGGCGCCACATGTCACACACATGCGCACAGCCGTGAACTGCAACAACCAAAGGGAGGACAATAAATGATAGTTTTAGACTGATCGTACAACTGCACGGTAATATATATCAGTGCACAAACAAAAGTGCAACTATTTCTCAGGTGCCAGTATTTCCATAAATTGTTAATGTTATTATTATAAATTTTATTAAATAATCAGCTTTCTTGCATCTCATTGTTAGCTTCATCACTCATCAGTTAAGTTCATATTTGTTTGTAATTTTTTACATGTCTAATACAATATCAGACGTATGTACAACATGCAGGTTTTTTGTAAAACTAATTTATATCTATGGCCTACATGGTACCTGCAAACAGCAACAGCAACATTGATGGACCTTGTAATATGTAACAGCAACTTAAAGACTTCATACACGTTTTCTATTTCTACACTGTACCAATGTAAACATGTCTTCTTTCCAAGTGTCAATTACATACGTAGGGGAAGTAGGGGCATGTCTGCACTCTGAGGCATGTCCGCACACCCTATTATTTGCACATCGCATAATATCTGATTAGTGGAATCATGCTAAGCAGCAACGTCTTACCCCCAAATCAACCATTTGCATATATTTTTTGATATAAGTGAATAAGTAAAAAGTTATGACATAAAATGTTGTTTTCATAAAAACTTATGTGATTTTACTCATGTGCTGTTATGTGTATTACATTAACTGTAAGACAATTTTCTTTCATAATTCCAAATTGCATTGTAATGTTTTTTTATGATGTGTAAAATAAAGGATACTTTCATAAGCAGCATTTTCGTGCAATTAAAAAGTGTTCACGTGCTGGATGCTTGGGGCATGTTCGCACAGGCCTGTGCGGTCATGCCCCACCCACTATGCGCAAGTATTTCGTGTGTCGGTGCCTATAATATTATGTAGTCTACTTAGATACATATTTAGATACTTCCGTTGCTTACCACACATAGTACAGGAAACTTTGATGTGAGATAGTGTATGATGATTATTATATAATTATTTAATATATTATTATACGTTTATGTTATATTATTCATCATTTCATATCGTGTTGGCCTCACATTTTCCACGGTAATCCATACAAAACCATGCTCGAAGCCGCAGGAAAGAAAATCTCCCTAAAACCACAACCAGCAGTGAAGAAATTGTTGGCTAAAGCGATTGGATCTAGACGCTTGAAGAAATCGTGTGTTGCTTTTTCTTCTTCCAATGACACAGATGATGGGATGCTGGAAGGAAGCTCTAAGTCAGAAGATTCGGAAAATGAACAGTTGTCTCATGTTATCCATCAACCAGCAGTCAACAAGGGAACTATGTTCTAGTCAAGTTTGCCAAGAAGCAACATATGTTGTATGATGCTGGAAGGGTGATGCGTGTTGACAAACGTGAAGATGAGGTGCAGACTACTTACATGACATGCACAAGAGCGACGCCGTCACCTTTAGCTGGCCAGAAATCGAGGACCTGGCATGGCACGACGAGCAAGACATCATCACAAAGCTGCCAGAGCCAACAACAGTTGGTGACACAACTCGCACGGCCGACAAACTGAGTTCTGAGTTTGACTTTGCGCTTTACGAGACCATGCTGTTTTAGCTAGAAGGCATCAGACAAGCTGGGTTGCAAACTTTTATTTTCCGCGTTACAAAACCATGCTGTTGTTTGCTTTGACTCTCAAGGAGGAACAAATGTGGACTTATATATGAAAACTTGAAACCGTTGATTTGTGTTCTCTGGTGTTTCTTGTAAGTTTTTGTTTAAGTAATGCACGTGCCTGAAGCCTACACATACCAATACATAGTATTATTGCAGTTAATAGTCAGCTCAGTGAGACCAGCTGTTGATTCGCCATTCCTGGGGCATAACTGCACAGTGTGCGATTATGTCCCGTACCTTGGGGCATGTCCGCACAAAGGTATGCCTCTACATTTGACCAAATATTTAAATATCTGATGGGATATGCGATTTTTAACTAACTAAAAACAAAGTAATATGATTGCTCATTCTGAATGCTAAATATCACCGTCTTAGCACACACAGTGCATTCTCTATAGCGTGTGTCACCTTAAGTGTGCGGACATGCCCCTACTTCCCCTACCTTAATTATCTCATAATTGATAAGTATTAAACCATATTTAAATAATAATATATAGGTATATCATTTTATCTACATTAAAATACATTTGAAAAGTCACTATAATTTCAAATACAGACATCATGGATTATAAATGACATATTTTTTAAAGTTTAAGTTAGCCACATCATTATAAACAAAAATCAGATATGAATTAACACATGCATATATACAAAGCAGCAAGTCATGTTGCCATGGTAGTCTATAGCCAATAATAATAATATAAGCTAGCTCTAGTACACACAAAATGACATTCTGTAATTGTTTACTGTTTTGAAGTGTTTTGTGGATAAAAGTTCACTTGAACCAGTTTCAGACAGAGAAATGCCATGTCATGTGTTTTATTTGTTTTACATTGTTTCAGTCTAAAAAAGGTCTTTTTAAATATATTTACTGGCACCTTCACTATAAAATAAAAAGCACTGAAAAAAGTTAAACAGGAATTAGAGATTCCTATTTTTAGACAGCGATGACGATGGCATGGCGTCAGCGTTCAAGATCACATGCGCACATGACGTCCAACGCTTGTAGTCGTAGAGTTGCGAGCACCTACTAAATCCATCACTCAAAATGCGCCCTGATATTATTATATATACAAAAATATACACGAAACGGTCTGCTTTTATATGACAATTTATCACGGAGTGTTTCCAGTGCAGCTGCCGCAGTTCTAGGCATTTCCAAAGGAACGCCTCCATTACGTGAACGGTTCTTGGCAGGTGTCCGTTGCGTCAACAACAACAAGCAAAATATAAAAGTCGTTTGCGTCTTTGTTAGTTGCAATTGCGCATACGTACGTCTTGCTTTGAACCGTTTAGTGGACTGCATCGCCATGCTTTGTTATCCATACCAATTACGTGGAGACATTCGTTTTATGTCGACACGTAAGAATTACAGTTGCAGTGCGTTTGGCGTAGGCATGTTTTTACGGTGCCAGGTGCGTGACGTCATCGCGCCGTCCCGTTCTCGTTAACGTACCGTGAGACTTTTCGAGATGTAAAGAGTGGGTTGTTTTTGCTGGGGAGGTAACGCGATAATTTGTATCTGTATCTGTATCTGTATCTGTAGGAATAGATTTCCACTTTACGCACGTACGTTTTGTGATATATGATAAATTAAAAAGATTTCTAAGTGCAACTTTTATCGTTGGTAGTATTGTTTAACTGTAGTGTAAACCGTGCCCAGTCAACTCAATGTAGCCAGATGATTCCATTCGACGACTAGCTGTCACACTCGCATCAGGTCGTACTAACACACCATCTGAATCTGTATCATCACTGTCAGATAGCTGATTTGCAGCGACTGACAGGTGTAGTGTCGCCTGGCACGATCGGTGACAGCGACAGCCAGCAAAGCTTAGGTTTATCATTATGACTACGTCAAATCAATCTAGTATACCCATTAGTAGGTTTTTGCATCAATTTAAAAAAACGACTTAAAATTTCTTAATTTAAGAAAAGATTACAAATCGATGTTAGTACTTACTTTCTTCGTATTTATGAATAGATATCACATTGTTAAAAAAAATTATTATATATTCTATCTTGTAACTTTGATTACAATAGGCCATGTAAGTCTCGCGCTCAAAAATTAAGTTGGGGCACTTTAGTAAATTGGGGGCAGGAAGTCCATATATTCTCCATGTTAACATCTACGACATGGTTTTGTTTTTGGTTGTAATAATAGGACTGTCCCCAAATAGCACGTGTTTTACAGTTACATTGTCCGAAGGATAGTTACAAGTAGAAGCAGTGGAACACTTTGCCAGTAACAATTAATGATCATGGAAATCGTGCATTTTAATCGATTATTGGTTGCCATGGCATCGACGGCTAGTATAATGTTTGGCGATCTTGACTAGTAATGAAGAATGCCATCTTTCGCACAGTACAACATGTTTTGGGGCAAATGTATACATGTGTTATGATTATGTGCATTAACTGCATTTAGACAACTTGTCAGATATAAGTGCTTATCGAACTGTTGTGAAACCACAACATACAGCAATATAAAATGCAAATCCCGTAAATGACACATACGGCTAAAAAATAGTGTATGCTATCTGCGCGAGGTAAATCGGTATATGTCTATTCGGGAGAGTGTCGTAAACTCAATATAAAATCGGACATTTAAGATAAGAAAGGTATAACGCAAGATATTTATGCCCTGATTTTCCTAGTATTCATCAGTCGGAACCTACAACTGTCACCCGTCGTTAAAATATTCTTGTGTCCAGTGACTCCAGTCCCCAATCAGCTCAATTAAGTCAAGCGGAATCTCGCCATGTATCGTGACCCTCTTACAGCGAGTTACAGGCCCTATTACTCTGTGTTTTAGTTTGAAAAGGGCATAGTGCCTTACAAATCACATGACTTCTGCTATGTCCCTTCAACAGTGGCAGCAATTAACTCACCAATCATGAAATTGTATCGTATCGTATCGTATCGTATCGTATCGTATCGTATCGTATCGTATCGTATCGTATCGTATCGTATCGTATCGTATCGTATCGTATCGTATCGTATCGTATCGTATCGTATCTTTCCCATAATATGCTGTACTACTAATGTGCTGTTTTTGTGGAATAAACTGTCATTCAATTCAATTCTAAAACTTTTTACCTGAAGAGGCTTTCGTCTGAAGTTCTGAACATTTCATGTTGATCTCTTCAGTACTGAAGAAGTCAACGTGAAACTTCTTCTTGGTCTTCCTTTTCCTCACTTTTGCTCCACTCCACCTTCCATGATATTTTTGGAATGGAATCGTGTCTCTTGATGTGACTGAAATAGCTCAGTTTCAATCCTTTATTTCTATTCACTAATAGGCAATTCTTGACATCTAATCTTTTAAGGATTTCTACATTAGTAGCTTTTTAGCCATGACACTTTCCTGTAACATCACCTCAAAAGCCTGTATTCTTTGTTTGTTTCAGAGTGTTATACAAATTGACCGCCGTGCACTATCTGAGTCATGCTAGGCGTGTCATGCAGTCCATCCAAAGACCTGTCTAAACTCGAGACAGAGGCAAAGGTGAACGCCAGACAACATGTAGCCAAGCTACTGCAAGTAAGTGGTTGCATCAGGCACAGACCTTTATACAGGATAACAATCTTTGCCAGTCACACAAATTTTTTGGGTGGACACATGGATGTTAACTTATTTTATAACCTAAAATAAGGTACAAACACACTCGTGTGTGTGGCACCAATTTACACCTAAGGCATAACTGGCAATATCTACAATTTTAAAGACCTGTTTTGCTCCTTCATTTTTTACCCATCCACCACCCATCTGCTGATATTTCTACTCGTCCACAAGGGGTTTTATCCATCCTAATGGTGGGTGGACGGGTCTCTGCATAAAGCCATGATCAGGCCACATAGTTATTAGTTATTGCACCTAGGTGGATGTATCGTATGGCTAAGTAATTCTAATAAGATGGTTGTAGATCATCATCCGTCATCATCCGTTTGGTGACCACAGTCATCATGTTGATTATTGTGACACACATAGGTAGCATGTAGCTAAGTTGTTGACGATGTAGGTGATTGGATCATGTCTCTCACTCTCTTTGCGGTCCATCATGCCCGATGATGACATCAGTGTAGGGTTTCGTCTGTTACGTGCTTTGCTCGTTGGTGAGATAATAGTCCAATTTTAGCTTTAAATAAAGCCTCTCCCGCAGTTGACACAGAAGATGACAGGGGCAGAAGCATCAGGAAAGCCATGGCGGAGATTGTGATCATGTTGGTATTTTTGTGATATCTTTTCTTCAATATGATTTGCCTTTGTGTCTGACCTGCCTCCATTGTTGTCGATCTTGTGCAAGAGTCTCCCAGTTGTCTACAGTGATGTGTGTAGCCTTTAGGTGGATCATGTAGCATGTACTATGGCTAAGTTATTACAGTAGAGTTGTAGTGGTGTATCACATTTGTTTAGTTACTCCTGTGACATTTCCCTTTCTTGTAGAGACCAGATCAACTGGAGAAAGTGGAACAGATCCGGAAGAGGGTGTCCAGGAAGAAGGTACCTGTCTAATTTAACATTCATAAGGGGCTGCAATCTTCTTCATCGAAACATAACCAGCGGAGACTGTTTGAAATGGAGCATAGATGATAAAATCTTGTTTAAATGTTACTTTATAATAGCATATGATCTACTGAAGCATGCCTGCTATGTGCCTTCAAAGTGTCATTCTTTAAATTGATAAGCAAGAAAAGCCATCCTCTGGAATGGATGATTTTATAGTTTGTATGTTGCTGTAGATGATTGGCACTGATTACTTTCATGACTAAGCAAGAAATCAAACAGCCAAGTACTGTGAGGGTACTTACATAGTATACACATACATACACATACACATGCACATGCACACGCACACGCACACGCACACGCACACGCACACGCACACACATGCACACACACACACACACACACACACACACACACACGCACACACACACACAACACAACACACACACACACACACAACGTGCACATACACACACACAAATGCACAAACAAACACAATCACACACACAAACGTGCGCACACACACACGCACACACAAACACGCACGTACGCACGCACACACACACGCACACACACGCTCGCTTGCCCACCACTCACCCACTCACTCATTCACTCACACACTGACTAATACACATGCACACACATAAACACACACACTTACTCACACATTACCTGAGAGATTAATTTGTTAGCCATTGTATAAAAGCACAGCTGTCATTTGTAGAAACATTATTTGAGAATATGTGATGTTTTTTATTCATTAATAAATTATATTGCCATGATGTACTGTTTTAGTCCTAGTAATGTACAGGTGGTGAATACATGTGAAAAACGCTTTTGTAGGGTGCTGTGGAAGCCATGCTGAAGACCTCGGTTCAGTCTCAACTTGATGGGGTTAGAACCGGTTTGAACCAGCTCAGCAATGCCCTAAAAGACTTGAAAGGCATCAAAGACAGGTTTGCGGGAATGCAATCATAATTTTTTTTGATAATAAGAGTATATTCATAGTGGTTGACATTGAAACAGGGTTTTTGTGTACTGATTCTCCTTAAAAATGAAACTGCTGCATGCTTCCTTGAAATCTGTGGCTTCTCTGTACCATAGACAAAATATATGAAAAATGGTATTATAAATAGCCTGAACATATGTTCAGACTTCAGATTGCACAATGTATGATTAATTGGCAAAGTCTATTTTAAAGACATTAATACTAGTGAGAATTTCATTTCTTCCAAAATACACAGACAACATAGTATGAAAATTTTTTTTGGGACACAGTGGCCAAACCCCCAGTCGGTCAACACCAGGATTAAAAACCCTGGTTCTTCCGATTAACAGTACCCTGACCACTTCACAACCACGCCATATACAACTACACGCAATCTTTTACCAATACGTTTTGGGACTGAAATATGTTTTCTTTCTGCTGACCAATAGTTTGACCGAGGTGGACACAACATACACCTCCATTGCTGGACTGGGAGACAAACTGAAGAGGGTTCGGGAAGAGAACTCACGCCACAGTCAGGTAAAGTCCCCTCTGTCATGTCACTTCCTCCCGGGAAATGCACTAATGGTGAACATGTATGGAGCAACAAATAGTGAATCGCTTGTAGGAAACAACTACAAAAGAGATTGCAACTTCAGCAAGAAATTAGTCTTGCCAAAATGTTTTCTTGTAATGTGAACATCACCTTGCAGTTAACCTTGTCGACATAATTATGTGCATGGTATATAGCCAATAGTGTGTGTGTTTATTAACATTTTGTACATTTCTTGGTCAAAATGTATAAATTATATACACCGTCTTGGGTTTATTAGATGTGTTTGGTAGGCAACGCATAATCAACATATTTAATCTAGTATGCTCAGTATGTAATCACCAGTCAGACTGAGAACACCGAAACCTACATCTACCTGCGACAGCGATACAACACCAGAGACAAAAACCAAGACGAGAAACAAAGACTAATGAAGGCTGGCTAGACAGCATTGCCCAAGCACCAGTACTGTGACATTCCCCAAGCACCAGTACTGTGACATTCCCCAAGCACCAGTACTGTGACATTCCCCAAGCACCGGTACTGTGACATTCCCCAAGCACCAGTACTGTCACATTCCCTAAGCACCGGTACTGTCACATTCCTCAAGCACTGGTACTGTCACATTCCCCAAGCACCAGTACTGTCACATTCCCCAAGCACCAGTACTGTCACATTCCCCAAGCACCAGTACTGTCACATTCCCAAGCACCAGTACTGTCACATTCCCTAAGCACCAGTACTGTCACATTCCCCAAGCACCAGTACTGTCACATTCCCTAAGCACCAGTACTGTCACATTCCTCAAGCACCAGTACTGTCACATTCCCCAAGCACCAGTACTGTCACATTCCCAAGCACCAGTACTGTCACATTCCCCAAGCACCAGTACTGTGACATTCCTCAAGCACTGGTACTGTCACATTCCCTAAGCACCAGTACTGTCACATTCCCCAAGCACCAGTACTGTCACATTCCCAAGCACCAGTACTGTCACATTCCCCAAGCACCAGTACTGTCACATTCCTCAAGCACCAGTACTGTGACATTCCCCAAGCACCAGTACTGTCACATTCCTCAAGCACCAGTACTGTCACATTCCCCAAGCACCAGTACTGTCACATTCCTCAAGCACCTGGTACTGTCACATTCCCTAAGCACCAGTACTGTCACATTCCCCAAGCACCAGTACTGTCACATTCCCAAGCACCAGTACTGTCACATTCCCCAAGCACCAGTACTGTCACATTCCCCAAGCACCAGTACTGTCACATTCCTCAAGCACTGGTACTGTCACATTCCCAAGCACCAGTACTGTCACATTCCCAAGCACCAGTACTGTCACATTCCCCAAGCACCAGTACTGTGACATTCCCCAAGCACCGGTACTGTGACATTCCCCAAGCACCAGTACTGTCACATTCCCCAAGCACCAGTACTGTCACATTCCCCAAGCACCGGTACTGTCACATTCCCCAAGCACCAGTACTGTGACATTCCCCAAGCACCAGTACTGTGACATTCCCCAAGCACCAGTACTGTGACATTCCCCAAGCACCAGTACTGTGACATTCCCCAAGCACCAGTACTGTGACATTCCCCAAGCACCAGTACTGTCACATTCCCCAAGCACCAGTACTGTGACATTCCCCAAGCACCAGTACTGTGACATTCCCCAAGCACCAGTACTGTGCACATTCCCCAAGCACCAGTACTGTGACATTCCCCAAGCACCAGTACTGTGACATTCCCCAAGCACCAGTACTGTCACATTCCCAAGCACCAGTACTGTGACATTCCCCAAGCACCAGTACTGTGACATTCCCCAAGCACCAGTACTGTCACATTCCCAAGCACCGGTACTGTCACATTCCCAAGCACCAGTACTGTCACATTCCCCAAGCACCAGTACTGTCACATTCCCCAAGCACCAGTACTGTCACATTCCCCAAGCACCAGTACTGTGACATTCCCCAAGCACCAGTACTGTCACATTCCCAAGCACCGGTACTGTCACATTCCCAAGCACCAGTACTGTGACATTCCCCAAGCACCAGTACTGTCACATTCCCAAGCACCGGTACTGTCACATTCCCAAGCACCGGTACTGTCACATTCCTCAAGCACCGGTACTGTTACATTCCCATGCACTGGTACTGTCACATCTTCAAGGATAACTTTGGAACCTGTTTGAAGAGACATATCTACAATTCATGCTTTCTTCCAGCAATGACATACGGTGAGGAAACATGGACACTCTTCTGCCAGGCAAAGAACAAGCTAGCTGCTATGCAATTAAAGATGGAAAGAAATGTGTTACACATCACATATCTATATAAATATAAAAGCTTGGGCAAGAGATAAGACAAAGGTCACATCACAGACGTGATTGAACAAGTCAGAAGATCGAAGTGGACCTAGACAGGGCATGTCAGAAGAATATGAGATAACCTTACAAAGGGAAATGACTTGGAGGAAGACGAGATGAAGGGGAGACAAATTAGATGAGTACTGGAAGGGCATTATAAACTAGATGAGTACTGGAAGGGCACTATAAACTAGATGAGTACTGGAAGGGCACTATAAACTAGATGAGTACTGGAAGGGCACTATAAACTAGATGAGTACTGGAAGGGCACTATAAACTAGATGAGTACTAGAAGGGCACTATAAACTAGATGAGTACTGGAAGGGCACTATAAACTAGATGAGTACTGGAAGGGCACTATAAACTAGATGAGTACTGGAAGGGCATTATAAACTAGATGAGTACTGGAAGGGCACTATAAACTAGATGAGTACTGGAAGGGCACTATAAACTAGATGAGTACTGGAAGGGCACTATAAACTAGATGAGTACTGGAAGGGCACTATAAACTAGATGAGTACTGGAAGGGCACTATAAACTAGATGAGTACTGGAAGGGCACTATAAACTAGATGAGTACTGGAAGGCACTATAAACTAGATGAGTACTGGAAGGGCACTATAAACTAGATGAGTACTAGAAGGGCACTATAAACTAGATGAGTACTGAAGGGCACTATAAACTAGATGAGTACTGGAAGGGCACTATAAACTAGATGAGTACTGAAGGGCACTATAAACTAGATGAGTACTGAAGGGCACTATAAACTAGATGAGTACTGAAGGGCACTATAAACTAGATGAGTACTGAAGGGGACTATAAACTAGATGAGTACTGGAAGGGCACTATAAACTAGATGAGTACTGGAAGGCACTATAAACTAGATGAGTACTGGAAGGGCACTATAAACTAGATGAGTACTGGAAGGGCACTATAAACTAGATGAGTACTGGAAGGGCACTATAAACTAGATGAGTACTGGGAAAGGGCACTATAAACTAGATGAGTACTGGAAGGGCACTATAAACTAGATGAGTACTGGAAGGGCACTATAAACTAGATGAGTACTGGAAGGGCACTATAAACTAGATGAGTACTGGAAGGGCACTATAAACTAGATGAGTACTGGAAGGGCACTATAAACTAGATGAGTACTGGAAGGGCACTATAAACTAGATGAGTACTGGAAGGGCACTATAAACTAGATGAGTACTGGAAGGGCACTATAAACTAGATGAGTACTGGAAGGGCACCATAAACTAGATGAGTACTGGAAGGGCACTATAAACTAGATGAGTACTGGAAGGGCACTATAAACTAGATGAGTACTGGAAGGGCACTATAAACTAGATGAGTACTGGAAGGGCACTATAAACTAGATGAGTACTGGAAGGGCACTATAAACTAGATGAGTACTGGAAGGGCACTATAAACTAGATGAGTACTGGAAGGGCACTATAAACTAGATGAGTACTGGAAGGTGAAACTGATGGACGAAGGCACTATAAACTAGATGAGTACTGGAAGGGCATTATAAACTAGATGAGTACTGGAAGGGCACTATCTAGCAAAGAATAGCACAAGATGGGCAGATCTGGAAACATGCTAACACCTTCGCCCGACCATGCATAAAGATGATGATAATATGATGACTACCCATTTCGATCCCAGCTAGTTAATAAAAGAAATCCACTTTTCCCCACTTAATTCACCTGAGGTTCATTCAGACGTCCTGTCTAATATCTCTGAGACTATCCTCTAGGTGGCACCACCATACATTGAAACAACAGTCTGCAGTTTATTCAATTAAATTCAATATCTATATTTCAGACGGTCATACAGATGTCCACATAAACATTAAATATGCAGGTGACAAGAAAGTATAAAAGTATTGCAGTATTGGTAATAAAATAATAGTGCAAAATGGTACATTCAATCAAAACTGTTATGTATATAAAACATCTTAAACCAATGTCGTCGTATCCTGGATTACCACTTTATATCACTTGATAATTGCAATCACCAACTTATTACAAGAGGCATCAAGTCTTGGCATGAGTTTGTGTGCATGGTTTCTAATTACAGCTTTACTATCTGGTACATGGCATTCTACAAACATGGTAGAGGCACTGCAATATTTAATATTGTTTGTTATGTTTCATTGCAGCTGGGCGCAGCTGTAGAGAACCTGAAACACATCTTTAACGTGCCAGAGACAGTGAAGAAATGTGAAGACCTTATCAATGACGGCAAGTTGCTTCATGCTCACAAATGGTTTGTACCAGAGCTTCTACACTCTCATCTGTGTCACGAGAGCAAACGTTAGTATTATTGTATTTAACGATGTTCTATGCTCAAGCTGAAAGGTTGGTGAACATTAGGGTATTTGTAGTAAGTGTGTTGTGATATATGGCGAGACTCCACGCAACTAGAGCTGATTGGTGACAGGACACAATAATGATATTCTAATGACGGATGACAGTTGTAGTTTCTAACTGGTGAATACTAGAAACTGCAGGTCATAAATACTTTTGTTATAGCTTTATTATCTTAACTGTCCGATTTAATATTGAGTTTATCACACTGTCATAGACATCAGACATGGGGTCAAATTTACATTTTACATTGTTGTACATTGTGTTTTCACAACAGTTTGATAAACACTTATATCTGACAAGGGGTCAAAATGCACATGATCATAACACATGTACACATTTGCCTCAAAACAGGTTGTACTGCGCAAAACATGGCATTCTTCATTACTTGTCAAGATACTAGCCGCCAATACCATGGCAACCACCATAATAATCAATTAAAATGCATGATTTCCGTAATCATTCTCACCAACAAAGTGCCACACTGCTTGTGCTTGTAATTATCCTTCGGAAAATATAGCTATTTGGGGACAGCTCGATTATTAAAAATTTACAACTAAAAACAAAGTCCACTTTTTCAACATGGAGAAAATGGATTTCCTGCCCGCAGGTGCCCCCAGCCTCATTTTCAAGCGCAAGAATTACACCAATTCACATGTCATGCAGTAGTGGTTTCGTGAGCTGTACGTTGACATAAGATTTAACAAAGAAGTCGGTGTCCTGTTTTTCTGACTCCAGTTTGACCGACCTGGAGAGTTCGCGGAATGACCTTCTTCAGGAACTTCACAAGCAGACAACCCAAAGTCCAACTGACAAAAATGTGAGTGTTTCCAGTTACAACTAGCGCCTTAATAACAACAACACTTGAACCACCAAGACTATATTACGATGATTAACTTTTCATAATTCTGAGATGGTTCACGTCAAAATGATATGTGAAAAAAGTATTTAAAAAACTGTTAAAAAAGTGGTAACATTTTAAGTATTTTATACTCTGTTGGACAAGTCTGAGCTGTTATCAGACATAAACCAGTACAATGCTGACATGTGCTGACTGTTGCTGACAGACTGTCAACCACTACTTTGCTGACGTGGAGCGACTTGCGGAGAACTTGGGAAAACAGCTGTGGCTGATCCTACATAGGATGACAATCACGGTGCGGCGAGAGCCTCCCATCATTGTCACTGTCATGCGCATCATAGAACGTGAGGAGAGGTCAGTGACCCCGTGACCCCATCCTTGCATGCCATGGGTCGCTGCGGCTGAAAGCATCAATACCAGTTGTTCTTTACCCCATTTCAAAACCTCCTCTTTTAACGTCAGCCAATGAAATCGCCCGTGGATAAGGAGTCTGGCCAAGTGGCAATTTTGGGCGATTTCAGTGACAAGCTGCTCATGTTACATGCAACGTTTAGGACATTAATAGGTCAGTATATTGAGATTTCCACTAATCGTGTGTCTGTCTTCAAATTGGGGTGGGTATTTCTGCTATTTCCACAGCTGGGGTAGCAGCTGGTGAGGTCAATGCTATAATTGTATAGTTTGATACCAGACACTCAGGCAGCTTTTTGGAGATGATTGGCATGAGGTGGTTTTCAGTCTTCTGAGTCCTGTAACTAGTTCTAGTGTGTGTGTGTGTGTGCGTGCGTGCGTGCATGCGTGCATGCGTGCATGCGTGCATGCGACGCACACGCGTGCGCACGTGTGTGTGGCTGTGTGTGACTGTGTATGTATATGTGTGTATGACTTTCTCTGTGTGTTTGTGTATATATGTATGTGACTGTGTGTGTGCGTGTGTGTGTACATGCGTGCGTGTGTGTATGTGCGTGTGTGCTAACTCTAACCCCTATACACTGGGTAAAAATATCAATAGAAACTAAAAACATACAACATATGCAAATAGTACTGTAGACACTCTACCACATCACTGCACAAATAGTACTGTAGACACTCTACCACATCACTGCACAAATAGTACTGTAGACACTCTACCACATCACTGCACAAATAGTACTGTAGACACTCATACCACAATGTACTAAATAATACTGTAGATGACCTCTACCACATCATCACAATAGTACTGTAGACACTCTACCACATCACTGCACAAATAGTACTGTAGACACTCTACCACATCACTGCACAAATAGTACTGTAGACACTCTACCACATCACTGCACAAATAGTACTGTAGACACTCTACCACATCACTGCACAAATAGTACTGTAGACACTCTACCACATCACTGCACAAATAGTACTGTAGACACTCTACCACATCACTGCACAAATAGTACTGTAGACACTCTACCACATCACTGCACAAATAGTACTGTAGACACTCTACCACATCACTGCACAAATAGTACTGTAGACACTCTACCACATCACTGCACAAATAGTACTGTAGACACTCTACCACATCACTGCACAAATAGTACTGTAGACACTCTACCACATCACTGCACAAATAGTACTGTAGACACTCTACCACATCACTGCACAAATAGTACTGTAGACACTCTACCACATCACTGCACAAATAGTACTGTAGACACTCTACCACATCACTGCACAAATAGTACTGTAGACCCCTCTACCACATCACTGCAAAAACAAAAATTTGCACAAATAGTACTGTAGACCCCTCTACCACATCACTGCACAAATAGTACTGTAGACACTCTACCACATCACTGCACAAATAGTACTGTAGACACTCTACCACATCACTGCACAAATAGTACTGTAGACACTCTACCACATCACTGCACAAATAGTACTGTAGACACTACCATACCACTCACAATGTACGTAGCACCACCATATCAAATAGTACTGTAGACACTCTACCATATCACTGCACAAATAGTACTGTAGACACTCTACCACATCACTGCACAAATAGTACTGTAGACACTCTACCACATCACTGCTCAAATAGTACTGTAGACACTCTACCACATCACTGCACAAATAGTACTGTAGACACTCTACCACATCACTGCACAAATAGTACTGTAGACACTCTACCACATCACTGCACAAATAGTACTGTAGACACTCTACCACATCACTGCACAAATAGTACTGTAGACACTCTACCACATCACTGCACAAATAGTACTGTAGACACTCTACCACATCACTGCACAAATAGTACTGTAGACACTCTACCACATCACTGCACAAATAGTACTGTAGACACTCTACCACATCACTGCACAAATAGTACTGTAGACACTCTACCACATCACTGCCAAATAGTACTGTAGACACTCTACCACATCACTGCACAAATAGTACTGTAGACACTCTACCAATCACTGCACAAATAGTACTGTAGACACTCTACCACATCACTGCACAAATAGTACTGTAGACACTCTACCACATCACTGCACAAATAGTACTGTAGACCCCTACCACATCACTGCACAAATAGTACTGTAGACACTCTACCACATCACTGCACAAATAGTACTGTAGACACTCTACCACATCACTGCACAAATAGTACTGTAGACACTCTACCACATCACTGCACAAATAGTACTGTAGACACTCTACCACATCACTGCACAAATAGTACTGTAGACACTCTACCACATCACTGCACAAATAGTACTGTAGACACTCTACCACATCACTGCACAAATAGTACTGTAGACACTCTACCACATCACTGCACAAATAGTACTGTAGACACTCTACCACATCACTGCACAAATAGTACTGTAGACACTCTACCACATCACTGCACAAATAGTACTGTAGACACTCTACCACATCACTGCACAAATAGTACTGTAGACACTCTACCACATCACTGCACAAATAGTACTGTAGACACTCTACCACATCACTGCACAAATAGTACTGTAGACACTCTACCACATCACTGCACAAATAGTACTGTAGACCCCTACCACATCACTGCACAAATAGTACTGTAGACACTCTACCACATCACTGCACAAATAGTACTGTAGACACTCTACCACATCACTGCACAAATAGTACTGTAGACACTCTACCACATCACTGCACAAATAGTACTGTAGACACTCTACCACATCACTGCACAAATAGTACTGTAGACACTCTACCACATCACTGCACAAATAGTACTGTAGACACTCTACCAACACTGCACAAATAGTACTGTAGACACTCTACCAACACTGCACAAATAGTACTGTAGACACTCTACCACATCACTGCACAAATAGTACTGTAGACACTCTACCACATCACTGCACAAATAGTACTGTAGACACTCTACCATACACTGCACAAATAGTACTGTAGACACTCTACCATACACTGCACAAATAGTACTGTAGACACTCTACCAATCACTGCACAAATAGTACTGTAGACACTCTACCACATCACTGCACAAATAGTACTGTAGACACTCTACCACATCACTGCACAAATAGTACTGTAGACACTCTACCACATCACTGCACAAATAGTACTGTAGACACTCTACCACATCACTGCACAAATAGTACTGTAGACACTCTACCATACCACTGCACAAATAGTACTGTAGACACTCTACCATACCACTGCACAAATAGTACTGTAGACACTCTACCATACCACTGCACAAATAGTACTGTAGACACTCTACCACATCACTGCACAAATAGTACTGTAGACACTCTACCACATCACTGCACAAATAGTACTGTAGACACTCTACCATACCACTGCACAAATAGTACTGTAGACACTCTACCACATCACTGCACAAATAGTACTGTAGACACTCTACCACATCACTGCACAAATAGTACTGTAGACACTCTACCACATCACTGCACAAATAGTACTGTAGACACTCTACCACATCACTGCACAAATAGTACTGTAGACACTCTACCACATCACTGCACAAATAGTACTGTAGACACTCTACCACATCACTGCACAAATAGTACTGTAGACACTCTACCACATCACTGCACAAATAGTACTGTAGACACTCTACCACATCACTGCACAAATAGTACTGTAGACACTCTACCACATCACTGCACAAATAGTACTGTAGACACTCTACCACATCACTGCACAAATAGTACTGTAGACACTCTACCACATCACTGCACAAATAGTACTGTAGACACTCTACCACATCACTGCACAAATAGTACTGTAGACACTCTACCACATCACTGCACAAATAGTACTGTAGACACTCTACCACACCACTGCACAAATGAAGTTACAAACCATTTTGCAACATGACCAGTCATAACATAATTCTGTTGCCTTATCATTTCAGGACAGACACATTCATGCTGAAGAGATATGACCGTACTGGGTTTATCCCACCGGGTCGACCAAGACGCTGGAAACAGAAAGCTTTCAAAGCACTAGACGAGGCTGTTGTAGGAAGGTGGGTCTTTTGCATTATTGTTGAAACCCTTTACAGGAATTAGTCCTGCAGTGATACAGTGATGAGTGTTTCACAGTTTCAGGTGGGTCACCTCTCTGGGTTTTTTCAAAGCCACCTAGCCCAAGATATACAAAAATTGCCACCTCAGCTATTTCTTGCTATAAACATATTTACATACTGCTACATTTGTAGTTAATATTATATTGGTTATGCATTTGTTTCCTCTCAAAATACCAGGGTATTGGTTAACGCACCCTTCTGAGGTGCACCATTTTGTAGGTAGTTTTAGAATAAGTTCCAGTGGGGCCTAAAATGTCGCAGTGTGCATTAGACGCTTGCTCAGCCCATCCTACCATTTTACTGAGGGGAAAAACTGTACACTGTACTGGTCTAGTACTATGGCAGTTATTTTGAACCTTGTGCAAGTTCATTATTGGATGTTGCTCAAATTCATTAAATTTATTCAGTCATATGAAAGAATACAGTAGTAAACATTTGTGTATAAATAATTGTCATGTGTTTATTGCAATGTTTCTGTAGAAGAGAAACTGGGTATGAATGAAGGATAAAGCACTTTGAACAATCCTAAATACTGGTTACCGTGCTCTTTAGGAACTTAACCTTTACCTTCACAGTAAACTTGAAGAGATACTAATATATGTCACAAACACCTGTTCACGTGTTCTTAAGGGACTCATACACCCATGTTCTAGTAACAACAGAATTAATATGAGATCCGGTGACATCACACAAGGAGATCGATCTAAGAGGATCATGAGTAGTAATAACTTTTAATGTTCATAGAATGGAAATACAGTTTGCACCGAGGAAGGTGCATAAAAACATATTATTTAATTCACATAGTAATATATGTCCAATCAAGTCTGTAGACAGCGGCTCAATAAAATAGAATTGTGGACGGCCATTCCAGCAGCAAAAATAAATAAAATAATAACATATTGGAATAAATATGCTAAAACAATGTGATAATAGTATAAGATAGTTAAACAAATATGATAAAATAGCATTGCAGTGTTATGAGAAAAATTAATATTAAAAAAATCTGAAATAAAATCCATAAACTGTAGTCTCGCAGCAAATTGACTGCATTTAAATAATAAAATGTTAATGTCTGTCCCGTTGATGTATTGTCAGGATCGAAGGTTGTCAGATGGAGGACCGCTCCGTCACCAAGATGTGGCTAGTGCGTCACCTGGAGGTGATCCGTCAACTTGTCATCGAAGACCTGCGAGTCGTCAAGGTACAGAGCACAGAGCACAGTTGATTTTCCCGTTGTCAGATTATAAGGAAGCTGTACCTGAGAAAATGTAAACAATTATACACAGTCACTGTAGTATTGTCAGCAACATGCTCACCAAATTGTGTCAAAATCACATATCTCAGGTTCTTTTGAAATGCAAGGATGTGCGTTGCCCATCAATATTGACAAAAAATCAGCCAACTCTGACGCAATGTTTAGTATACGAACTGGTCATTATTTTGGGATTCCCATTAGTCATCCAGCCGTCTTGATCGTCTTCAAATTGGGGCGGGTATTTGCACTGTTCCCATGGCTGACACAGTGGCGACTGGCAAAGCCAATTGCTGCAGCACAGCGTCCCCTGGCTTGTGAAGATGATCAGCCAGGGGTACAGTAGTGCAGCACAGTGTCCCCTGGCTTGTGAAGATGACCAGCCAGGGGTACAGTAGTGCAGCACAGGGTCCCCTGACTTGTGAAGATGACCAGCCAGGGGTACAGTAGTGCAGCACAGGGTCCCCTGACTTGTGAAGATGACCAGCCAGGGGTACAGTAGTGCAGCACAGGGTCCCCTGACTTGTGAAGATGACCAGCCAGGGGTACAGTAGTGCAGCACAGGGTCCCCTGGCTTGTGAAGATGACCAGCCAGGGGTACAGTAGTGCAGCACAGGGTCCCCTGGCTTGTGAAGATGACCAGCCAGGGGTACAGTAGTGCAGTACAGTGTCCCCTGACTTGTGAAGATGACCAGCCAGGGGTACAGTAGTGCAGCACAGGGTCCCCTGACTTGTGAAGATGACCAGCCAGGGGTACAGTAGTGCAGCACAGTGTCCCCTGGCTTGTGAAGATGACCAGCCAGGGGTACAGTAGTGCAGCACAGGGTCCCCTGACTTGTGAAGATGACCAGCCAGGGGTACAGTAGTGCAGCACAGGGTCCCCTGACTTGTGAAGATGACCAGCCAGGGGTACAGTAGTGCAGCACAGGGTCCCCTGGCTTGTGAAGATGACCAGCCAGGGGTACAGTAGTGCAGCACAGGGTCCCCTGGCTTGTGAAGATGACCAGCCAGGGGTACAGTAGTGCAGCACAGGGTCCCCTGGCTTGTGAAGATGACCAGCCAGGGGTACAGTAGTGCAGCACAGGGTCCCCTGGCTTGTGAAGATGACCAGCCAGGGGTACAGTAGTGCAGCACAGCGTCCCCTGGCTTGTGAAGATGACCAGCCAGGGGTACAGTAGTGCAGCACAGCGTCCCCTGGCTTGTGAAGATGACCAGCCAGGGGTACAGTAGTGCAGCACAGCGTCCCCTGGCTTGTGAAGATGACCAGCCAGGGGTACAGTAGTGCAGCACAGCGTCCCCTGGCTTGTGAAGATGACCAGCCAGGGGTACAGTAGTGCAGCACAGGTCCCCTGGCTTGTGAAGATGACCAGCCAGGGGTACAGTAGTGCAGCACAGGGTCCCCTGGCTTGTGAAGATGACCAGCCAGGGGTACAGTAGTGCAGACAGCGTCCCCTGGCTTGTGAAGATGACCAGCCAGGGGTACAGTAGTGCAGCACAGGGTCCCCTGGCTTGTGAAGATGACCAGCCAGGGGTACAGTAGTGCAGCACAGGTCCCCTGGCTTGTGAAGATGACCAGCCAGGGGTACAGTAGTGCAGCACAGGGTCCCCTGGCTTGTGAAGATGACCAGCCAGGGGTACAGTAGTGCAGCACAGCGTCCCCTGGCTTGTGAAGATGACCAGCCAGGGGTACAGTAGTGCAGCACAGGGTCCCCTGGCTTGTGAAGATGACCAGCCAGGGGTACAGTAGTGCAGCACAGCGTCCCCTGGCTTGTGAAGATGACCAGCCAGGGGTACAGTAGTGCAGCACAGGTCCCCTGGCTTGTGAAGATGACCAGCCAGGGGTACAGTAGTGCAGCACAGGTCCCCTGGCTTGTGAAGATGACCAGCCAGGGGTACAGTAGTGCAGCACAGGTCCCCTGGCTTGTGAAGATGACCAGCCAGGGGTACAGTAGTGCAGCACAGCGTCCCCTGGCTTGTGAAGATGACCAGCCAGGGGTACAGTAGTGCAGCACAGGTCCCCTGGCTTGTGAAGATGACCAGCCAGGGGTACAGTAGTGCAGCACAGGTCCCCTGGCTTGTGAAGATGACCAGCCAGGGGTACAGTAGTGCAGCACAGGTCCCCTGCTTGTGAAGATGACCAGCCAGGGGTACAGTAGTGCAGCCAGGGTCCCCTGGCTTGTGAAGATGACCAGCCAGGGGTACAGTAGTGCAGCACAGCGTCCCCTGGCTTGTGAAGATGACCAGCCAGGGGTACAGTAGTGCAGCACAGCGTCCCCTGGCTTGTGAAGATGACCAGCCAGGGGTACAGTAGTGCAGCACAGGGTCCCCTGGCTTGTGAAGATGACCAGCCAGGGGTACAGTAGTGCAGCACAGGGTCCCCTGGCTTGTGAAGATGACCAGCCAGGGGTACAGTAGTGCAGCACAGGTCCCCTGGCTTGTGAAGATGACCAGCCAGGGGTACAGTAGTGCAGACAGGTCCCCTGGCTTGTGAAGATGACCAGCCAGGGGTACAGTAGTGCAGCACAGGTCCCCTGGCTTGTGAAGATGACCAGCCAGGGGTACAGTAGTGCAGCACAGGTCCCCTGGCTTGTGAAGATGACCAGCCAGGGGTACAGTAGTGCAGCACAGGTCCCCTGGCTTGTGAAGATGACCAGCCAGGGGTACAGTAGTGCAGCACAGGTCCCCTGCTTGTGAAGATGACCAGCCAGGGGTACAGTAGTGCAGCACAGGTCCCCTGCTTGTGAAGATGACCAGCCAGGGGTACAGTAGTGCAGCACAGGGTCCCCTGGCTTGTGAAGATGACCAGCCAGGGGTACAGTAGTGCAGCACAGGTCCCCTGCTTGTGAAGATGACCAGCCAGGGGTACAGTAGTGCAGCACAGGGTCCCCTGACTTGTGAAGATGACCAGCCAGGGGTACAGTAGTGCAGCACAGGGTCCCCTGGCTTGTGAAGATGACCAGCCAGGGGTACAGTAGTGCAGCACAGCGTCCCCTGGCTTGTGAAGATGACCAGCCAGGGGTACAGTAGTGCAGCACAGCGTCCCCTGGCTTGTGAAGATGACCAGCCAGGGGTACAGTAGTGCAGCACAGCGTCCCCTGGCTTGTGAAGATGAACAGCCAGGGGTACAGTAGTGCAGCACAGCGTCCCCTGGCTTGTGAAGATGAACAGCCAGGGGTACAGTAGTGCAGCACAGGGTCCCCTGGCTTGTGAAGATGACCAGCCAGGGGTACAGTAGTGCAGCACAGGGTCCCCTGGCTTGTGAAGATGACCAGCCAGGGGTACAGTAGTGCAGCACAGCGTCCCCTGACTTGTGAAGATGACCAGCCAGGGGTACAGTAGTGCAGCACAGGGTCCCCTGACTTGTGAAGATGACCAGCCAGGGGTACAGTAGTGCAGTACAGCGTCCCCTGGCTTGTGAAGATGACCAGCCAGGGGTACAGTAGTGCAGCACAGGGTCCCCTGACTTGTGAAGATGACCAGCCAGGGGTACAGTAGTGCAGTACAGCGTCCCCTGGCTTGTGAAGATGGTTGCTCTAATAAAATATTCTGTTTTTTTCAATAGTGAATGTGACCGTAATTATGCATCTGTCAACAGACTCTGTGTGAGCCTTGCTTCCCGCCCCACTACGAAGTCTACAACAAGTATGTTCAGATGTACCACACTGCCATAGAACAGCATGTAAGTATTGTGTAAATATTATACTATCTTGTATCTGTAACATATCATCTGTGCGACCCCGCTTAAAAATTCGTTTTTTAGTAAGGAGTTCAAAGAAATCATTGACAGCAAAATTACTTTACAGAAACAACAAATTAACCATTATTGTTACAAACATGCAATGAATATCAGCACATACTCAATAGTTTTTCATTTTTGTATTGTCTAAATGTTATCTAAACTACACTAGGAGCACTGTGGCTACAGAGGATTTGTATCAGATAAGGTGTACGTTATTACATCAAAAAGGGAAATTAAAAGCCACCAGTCATAAAAACGTGTGCATACGCCAAACACCATATGAATGATATACAGAAGGAAGAGCAAAAAATAACATAAAATAAACTATGAAGCGTCCGACATGAGGCCTAGACAGAATACTGATATACCTAGTCTCAACTCATCTGTCGTCTGTTCACACTCTAGATGTTAAAGATATTTTGTATAAATGTACTGCAAAGCGAACGAAAGAGTGTGAACACATCTCAGTGGAGCACTTTGGGACTACAAGGCCGACTTTGATTGAGCTACGCGAGTAACTCCCGCTATTCGAGGCAATCGTGAGTTTTACAGGAATCACGAGTAGCTCAATTGAAGTCGGCGTAAGGCGTCCACTAAAAGTGCTCCACTGATCCTGGCTGTAGAGGGGAAGCATCTGTCTTCTTGGGCATCCGCCCCTCAACTATAAGAAGGAGGGAATCAAGATTCAATACTTGTTATGTTGCCATAAATGAGACCAGGTACTGATGATGGGGGTAGACTTTAAGGTAGTTGTTTGTTGTTGTCACTGAGTCAGGGTCTCTAACAGCGGGGGTAGACTTTATGGTAGTTGTTTGTTGTTGTCACTGAGTCAGGGTCTCTAACAGCAGGGGTAGACTTTAAGGTAGTTGTTTGTTGTTGTCATTGAGTCAGGGTCTCTAACAGCGGGGGTAGACTTTATGGTAGTTGTTTGTTGTTGTCACTGAGTCAGGGTCTCTAACAGCAGGGGGTAGACTTTAAGGTAGTTGTTTGTTGTTGTCATTGAGTCAGGGTCTCTAACAGCGGGGGGTAGACTTTATGGTAGTTGTTTGTTGTTGTCACTGAGTCAGGGTCTCTAACAGCAGGGGTAGACTTTAAGGTAGTTGTTTGTTGTTGTCACTGAGTCAGGGTCTCTAACAGCGGGGGTAGACTTTATGGTAGTTGTTTGTTGTTGTCACTGAGTCAGGGTCTCTAACAGCGGGGGTAGACTTTATGGTAGTTGTTTGTTGTTGTCACTGAGTCAGGGTCTCTAACAGCAGGGGTAGACTTTATGGTAGTTGTTTGTTGTTGTCACTGAGTTAGGGTCTCTAACAGCGGGGGTAAACTTTATGGTAGTCGTTTGTTGTTTTCACTGAGTCAGGGTCTCTAACAGCGGGGGTAGACTTGATGGTAGCTGTTTGTTGTTATCACTGAGTCAGGGTCTCTAACAGCAGGGGGTAGACTTTATGGTAGTTGTTTGTTGTTGTCACTGAGTCAGGGTCTCTAACAGCGGGGGTAGACTTGATGGTAGTTGTTTGTTGTTATCACTGAGTCAGGGTCTCTAACAGCGGGGGTAGACTTTATGGTAGTTGTTTGTTGTTGTCACTGAGTCAGGGTCTCTAACAGCAGGGGGTAGACTTTAAGGTAGTTGTTTGTTGTTGTCATTGAGTCAGGGTCTCTAACAGCGGGGGGTAGACTTTATGGTAGTTGTTTGTTGTTGTCACTGAGTCAGGGTCTCTAACAGCAGGGGTAGACTTTAAGGTAGTTGTTTGTTGTTGTCACTGAGTCAGGGTCTCTAACAGCGGGGGGTAGACTTTATGGTAGTTGTTTGTTGTTGTCACTGAGTCAGGGTCTCTAACAGCAGGGGTAGACTTTATGGTAGTTGTTTGTTGTTGTCACTGAGTTAGGGTCTCTAACAGCGGGGGTAAACTTTATGGTAGTCGTTTGTTGTTGTCACTGAGTCAGGGTCTCTAACAGCGGGGGTAGACTTGATGGTAGCTGTTTGTTGTTATCACTGAGTCAGGGTCTCTAACAGCAGGGGGTAGACTTTATGGTAGTTGTTTGTTGTTGTCACTGAGTCAGGGTCTCTAACAGCGGGGGTAGACTTGATGGTAGTTGTTTGTTGTTATCACTGAGTCAGGGTCTCTAACAGCAGGGGGTAGACTTTATGGTAGTTGTTTGTTGTTGTCACTGAGTCAGGGTCTCTAACAGCGGGGGTAGACTTTATGGTAGTTGTTTGTTGTTATCACTGAGTCAGGGTCTCTAACAGCAGGGGATAGACTTTATGGTAGTTGTTTGTTGTTATCACTGAGTCAGGGTCTCTAACAGCGAGGGATAGACTTTATGGTAGTTGTTTGTTGTTGTCACTGAGTCAGGGTCTCTAACAGCAGGGGGTAGACTTTATGGTAGTTGTTTGTTGTTGTCACTGAGTCAGGGTCTCTAACAGCAGGGGTAGACTTTATGGTAATTGTTTGTTGTCACTGAGTCAGGGTCTCTAACAGCAGGGGAGTCATGGTCTCTAACAGCAGGGGGTAGACTTTATGGTAGTTGTTTGTTGTTGTCACTGAGTCAGGGTCTCTAACAGCAGGGGATAGACTTTATGGTAATTGTTTGTTGTCACTGAGTCAGGGTCTCTAACAGCAGGGGTAGACTTTATGGTAGTTGTTTGTTGTTGTCACTGAGTTAGGGTCTCTAACAGCGGGGGTAAACTTTATGGTAGTCGTTTGTTGTTGTCACTGAGTCAGGGTCTCTAACAGCGGGGGTAGACTTGATGGTAGCTGTTTGTTGTTATCACTGAGTCAGGGTCTCTAACAGCAGGGGTAGACTTTATGGTAGTTGTTTGTTGTTGTCACTGAGTCAGGGTCTATAACAGCGGGGGTAGACTTGATGGTAGTTGTTTGTTGTTATCACTGAGTCAGGGTCTCTAACAGCAGGGGGTAGACTTTATGGTAGTTGTTTGTTGTTGTCACTGAGTCAGGGTCTCTAACAGCGGGGGTAGACTTTATGGTAGTTGTTTGTTGTTATCACTGAGTCAGGGTCTCTAACAGCAGGGGATAGACTTTATGGTAGTTGTTTGTTGTTATCACTGAGTCAGGGTCTCTAACAGCGAGGGATAGACTTTATGGTAGTTGTTTGTTGTTGTCACTGAGTCAGGGTCTCTAACAGCAGGGGTAGACTTTATGGTAGTTGTTTGTTGTTGTCACTGAGTCAGGGTCTCTAACAGCAGGGGTAGACTTTATGGTAATTGTTTGTTGTCACTGAGTCAGGGTCTCTAACAGCAGGGGAGTCATGGTCTCTAACAGCAGGGGATAGACTTTATGGTAGTTGTTTGTTGTTATCACTGAGTCAGGGTCTCTAACAGCAGGGGATAGACTTTATGGTAGTTGTTTGTTGTTGTCACTGAGTCAGGGTCTCTAACAGCAGGGGATAGACTTTATGGTAATTGTTTGTTGTCACTGAGTCAGGGTCTCTAACAGCAGGGGATAGACTTTATGGTAGTTGTTTGTTGTTATCACTGAGTCAGGGTCTCTAACAGCGAGGGATAGACTTTATGGTAGTTGTTTGTTGTTATCACTGAGTCATGGTATCTAACAGCAGGGGATAGACTTTATGGTAGTTGTTTGTTGTTGTCACTGAGTCAGGGTCTCTAACAGCAGGGGATAGACTGTATGGTAGTTGTTTGTTGTTATCACTGAGTCAGGGTCTCTAACAGCAGGGGATAGACTTTATGGTAGTTGTTTGTTGTTATCACTGAGTCAGGGTCTCTAACAGCAGGGGATAGACTTTATGGTAGTTGTTTGTTGTTGTCACTGAGTCAGGGTCTCTAACAGCAGGGGATAGACTTTATGGTAGTTGTTTGTTGTTGTCACTGAGTCAGGGTCTCTAACAGCAGGGGATAGACTTTATGGTAGTTGTTTGTTGTTATCACTGAGTCATGGTATCTAACAGCAGGGGATAGACTTTATGGTAGTTGTTTGTTGTTGTCACTGAGTCAGGGTCTCTAACAGCAGGGGATAGACTTTATGGTAGTTGTTTGTTGTTATCACTGAGTCAGGGTCTCTAACAGCAGGGGATAGACTTTATGGTAGTTGTTTGTTGTTGTCACTGAGTCAGGGTCTCTAACAGCAGAGGGATAGACTTTATGGTAGTTGTTTGTTGTTGTCACTGAGTCAGGGTCTCTAACAGCAGGGGGTAGACTTTATGGTAGTTGTTTGTTGTTATCACTGAGTCAGGGTCTCTAACAGCAGGGGATAGACTTTATGGTAGTTGTTTGTTGTTATCACTGAGTCAGGGTCTCTAACAGCAGGGGTAGACTTTATGGTAGTTGTTTGTTGTTGTCACTGAGTCAGGGTCTCTAACAGCAGGGGATAGACTTTATGGTAGTTGTTTGTTGTTGTCACTGAGTCAGGGTCTCTAACAGCAGGGGGTAGACTTTATGGTAGTTGTTTGTTGTTGTCACTGAGTCAGGGTCTCTAACAGCAGGGGGTAGACTTTATGGTAATTGTTTGTTGTCACTGAGTCAGGGTCTCTAACAGCAGGGGATAGACTTTATGGTAGTTGTTTGTTGTTATCACTGAGTCATGGTCTCTAACAGCGAGGAATAGACTTTATGGTAGTTGTTTGTTGTTGTCACTGAGTCAGGGTCTCTAACAGCAGGGGGTAGACTTTATGGTAGTTGTTTGTTGTTGTCACTGAGTCAGGGTCTCTAACAGCAGGGGTAGACTTTATGGTAATTGTTTGTTGTCACTGAGTCAGGGTCTCTAACAGCAGGGGAGTCATGGTCTCTAACAGCAGGGGATAGACTTTATGGTAGTTGTTTGTTGTTGTCACTGAGTCAGGGTCTCTAACAGCAGGGGATAGACTTTATGGTAGTTGTTTGTTGTTATCACTGAGTCATGGTATCTAACAGCAGGGGGTAGACTTTATGGTAGTTGTTTGTTGTTATCACTGAGTCAGGGTCTCTAACAGCAGGGGATAGACTTTATGGTAGTTGTTTGTTGTTATCACTGAGTCAGGGTCTCTAACAGCAGGGGATAGACTTTATGGTAGTTGTTTGTTGTTATCACTGAGTCAGGGTCTCTAACAGCAGGGGATAGACTTTATGGTAGTTGTTTGTTGTTGTCACTGAGTCAGGGTCTCTAACAGCAGGGGTAGACTTTATGGTAGTTGTTTGTTGTTGTCACTGAGTCAGGGTCTCTAACAGCAGGGGATAGACTTTATGGTAGTTGTTTGTTGTTATCACTGAGTCAGGGTCTCTAACAGCAGGGGATAGACTTTATGGTAGTTGTTTGTTGTTGTCACTGAGTCATGGTCTCTAACAGCGAGGGATAGACTTTATGGTAGTTGTTTGTTGTTGTCACTGAGTCAGGGTCTCTAACAGCGGGGTAGACTTTATGGTAGTTGTTTGTTGTTATCACTGAGTCATGGTCTCTAACAGCGGGGGATAGACTGTATGGTAGTTGTTTGTTGTTGTCACTGAGTCAGGGTCTCTAACAGCAGGGGATAGACTTTATGGTAGTTGTTTGTTGTTGTCACTGAGTCAGGGTCTCTAACAGCGAGGGAAGACTTTATGGTAATTGTTTGTTATTGTCACTGAGTCAGGTCTCTAACAGCGAGGGAAGACTTTATGGTAATTGTTTGTTATTGTCATTGAGTCAGGGTCTCTAACAGCAGGGGGTAGACTTTATGGTAGTTGTTTGTTGTTGTCACTGAGTCAGGGTCTCTAACAGCAGGGGATAGACTTTATGGTAGTTGTTTGTTGTTGTCACTGAGTCAGGGTCTCTAACAGCAGGGGTAGACTTTATGGTAGTTGTTTGTTGTTGTCACTGAGTCAGGGTCTCTAACAGCGGGGGTAGACTTTATGGTAGTTGTTTGTTGTTGTCACTGAGTCAGGGTCTCTAACAGCGGGGGAAGACTTTATGGTAGTTGTTTGTTGTTGTCACTGAGTCAGGGTCTCTAACAGCGGGGGTAGACTTTATGGTAGTTGTTTGTTGTTGTCACTGAGTCAGGGTCTCTAACAGCGGGGGTAGACTTTATGGTAATTGTTTGTTGTCACTGAGTCAGTGTCTCTAACAGCGGGGGTAGACTTTATGGTAGTTGTTTGTTGTTATCACTGAGTCATGGTCTCTAACAGCAGGGGTAGACTTTATGGTAGTTGTTTGTTGTTGTCACTGAGTCAGGGTCTCTAACAGCAGGGGTAGACTTTATGGTAGTTGTTTGTTGTTGTCACTGAGTCATGGTCTCTAACAGCAGGGGATAGACTTTATGGTAATTGTTTGTTGTCACTGAGTCAGGGTCTCTAACAGCAGGGGATAGACTTTATGGTAGTTGTTTGTTGTTGTCACTGAGTCAGGGTCTCTAACAGCAGGGGATAGACTTTATGGTAGTTGTTTGTTGTTGTCACTGAGTCAGGGTCTCTAACAGCGAGGGATAGACTTTATGGTAGTTGTTTGTTGTTATCACTGAGTCAGGGTCTCTAACAGCAGGGGTAGACTTTATGGTAGTTGTTTGTTGTTATCACTGAGTCAGGGTCTCTAACAGCGGGGGTAGACTTTATGGTAGTTGTTTGTTGTTATCACTGAGTCAGGGTCTCTAACAGCAGGGGTAGACTTTATGGTAGTTGTTTGTTGTTGTCACTGAGTCAGGGTCTCTAACAGCAGGGGTAGACTTTATGGTAGTTGTTTGTTGTTATCACTGAGTCAGGGTCTCTAACAGCAGGGGTAGACTTTATGGTAGTTGTTTGTTGTTGTCACTGAGTCAGGGTCTCTAACAGCAGGGGTAGACTTTATGGTAGTTGTTTGTTGTTGTCACTGAGTCAGGGTCTCTAACAGCAGGGGTAGACTTTATGGTAGTTGTTTGTTGTTATCACTGAGTCAGGGTCTCTAACAGCAGGGGTAGACTTTATGGTAGTTGTTTGTTGTTGTCACTGAGTCAGGGTCTCTAACAGCAGGGGTAGACTTTATGGTAGTTGTTTGTTGTTATCACTGAGTCAGGGTCTCTAACAGCAGGGGTAGACTTTATGGTAGTTGTTTGTTGTTATCACTGAGTCAGGGTCTCTAACAGCAGGGGTAGACTTTATGGTAGTTGTTTGTTGTTATCACTGAGTCAGGGTCTCTAACAGCAGGGGTAGACTTTATGGTAGTTGTTTGTTGTTGTCACTGAGTCAGGGTCTCTAACAGCAGGGGTAGACTTTATGGTAGTTGTTTGTTGTTATCACTGAGTCAGGGTCTCTAACAGCAGGGGTAGACTTTATGGTAGTTGTTTGTTGTTGTCACTGAGTCAGGGTCTCTAACAGCAGGGGTAGACTTTATGGTAGTTGTTTGTTGTTATCACTGAGTCAGGGTCTCTAACAGCAGGGGTAGACTTTATGGTAGTTGTTTGTTGTTGTCACTGAGTCAGGGTCTCTAACAGCAGGGGTAGACTTTATGGTAGTTGTTTGTTGTTATCACTGAGTCAGGGTCTCTAACAGCAGGGGTAGACTTTATGGTAGTTGTTTGTTGTTATCACTGAGTCAGGGTCTCTAACAGCAGGGGTAGACTTTATGGTAGTTGTTTGTTGTTGTCACTGAGTCAGGGTCTCTAACAGCAGGGGTAGACTTTATGGTAGTTGTTTGTTGTTGTCACTGAGTCAGGGTCTCTAACAGCAGGGGATAGACTTTATGGTAGTTGTTTGTTGTTATCACTGAGTCAGGGTCTCTAACAGCAGGGGTAGACTTTATGGTAGTTGTTTGTTGTTATCACTGAGTCAGGGTCTCTAACAGCAGGGGTAGACTTTATGGTAGTTGTTTGTTGTTGTCACTGAGTCAGGGTCTCTAACAGCAGGGGTAGACTTTATGGTAGTTGTTTGTTGTTATCACTGAGTCAGGGTCTCTAACAGCAGGGGTAGACTTTATGGTAGTTGTTTGTTGTTGTCACTGAGTCAGGGTCTCTAACAGCAGGGGTAGACTTTATGGTAGTTGTTTGTTGTTATCACTGAGTCAGGGTCTCTAACAGCAGGGGTAGACTTTATGGTAGTTGTTTGTTGTTGTCACTGAGTCAGGGTCTCTAACAGCAGGGGTAGACTTTATGGTAGTTGTTTGTTGTTGTCACTGAGTCATGGTCTCTAACAGCAGGGGTAGACTTTATGGTAGTTGTTTGTTGTTGTCACTGAGTCATGGTCTGTAACAGCAGGGGTAGACTTTATGGTAGTTGTTTGTTGTTGTCACTGAGTCAGGGTCTCTAACAGCAGGGGATAGACTTTATGGTAGTTGTTTGTTGTTGTCACTGAGTCAGGGTCTCTAACAGCAGGGGTAGACTTTATGGTAGTTGTTTGTTGTTATCACTGAGTCATGGTCTCTAACAGCAGGGGTAGACTTTATGGTAGTTGTTTGTTGTTGTCACTGAGTCAGGGTCTCTAACAGCAGGGGTAGACTTTATGGTAGTTGTTTGTTGTTGTCACTGAGTCAGTGTCTCTAACAGCAGGGGTAGACTTTATGGTAGTTGTTTGTTGTTGTCACTGAGTCAGTGTCTCTAACAGCGGGGGTAGACTTTATGGTAGTTGTTTGTTGCAGTTAAAGGACCTAGTGGATCAAGGGCTGGAGGGCAACGAGATCATCGCCCTCCTCACCTGGATTGAGGAATACTTGTAAGTGACATCACTTCTCAGGAAGAATCCCTCAACATTTCATGTTTTACGACCACAGAGCGATTTCTGTCATGCCACAATTCGCAATATAACAATTAGGCTTAGCATAACTGACAGACGTGTGTTTGTTTTAAAACAAAACAAGAGAGAAGTTGTTAACTGTATTTTATTGAATAGATTACGCCCTATGGATTTCGTGTATAATGTTATATATTTTGACCTACCTGACAGGATTGTTTAGGTAACTTTTATTTTTTTAAATGCAAATTATATTCCCAGCACAGGAAAGCCATACATTTTATTTTATCATTGTAATAATAATAATAAGAAGAAGAACATTTATAAAGCGCCATGAATCTAGAAATATCCATTCGGAGGCGCTGTAAATGAGTATGTATACATGTGTCGTAGAATTATAATATTAAGTTTGTTAAGGTAAATAAAATACATAAAATATTTATAAAAAGTAATAGTAATAAATAATTAAAAAAATTAGTTAGCTAAAGATAATTATTAAAATAAATGGTACATTGAAACTACAACAGTTGATGCAGAAGTTTTATAACAGATCATTACCTTCTGAACAACAGCATTCTAGAAAGAAGAATCTAGAATTTCCCATGTAGACATGTTTCATTGTGTTTTATTGTGTGAATTACATCAGTTTAGTAAGAAATTATATTGCACACAGTTGGTGTTTGAGACTTATTTCTGTGCTAATACATGCCTGTATCTGGTTTTTATTTGTGTTATTATTCATGAAGCCAGAGGTGCTTTTAAGAGATCTATACAGGATATGCTAAATGTCATGAATTACTTTTGTTGTTATAGTTTTTAATATGAGATTTCAGCTCTGTTAAATTTCTTTGTTCTTGTGATTGATGAAAATGTTAGCATAGTTACATAGTAAACCTCCCTACGTGTTCATTATGTGTATCTTATTTTCTAGTTCCTTTTCAGTTTATTATTGCTATAAATAATAATACTAACAATAATAATGTGATATGAAACATTTTTAAATATAGAAATAATAATAAATAATTTCAAAGATGGCAACATCTTCAGAATCCTTAGTTCGTTCATGTAACAAAATGATCACTATACAATCCAAAAATCATCACCAGATGGATGAATGTTCTTACCTCAGGTGTATTAAAATATTTGGTCGTCTGATTGTGAAACATCTTGGCACTGTGTAGTTCCACGGACATGCTGGGTCATCCTGACCTCAAGATTAACATCATAGACATCAGTCCACTGCTCGGGTCACAGGTGATCACAGAGCTTCAAAACAGGTCAGTTCCTATGTCAGCCATGCTGCGGATTTCCCATAACAAATGTATATAATAATGTGATACGTCAAGGCTGTTCAGGCCAATTGAAGAGAAAGCCATAAATACATTCATGGGAAAGTGCTATTTTTATATTTAGAAGATAAACATTTACTGCCGGTTTTAATTGTACAATTTTGAATGGCTAGGGTGAAAATGTTATGAGTTGAACTGTTTGCCAAAAATGTAGCAAATTGGCCAAAACACTGATATGTTACATTATAGTTTTGCATTAACACAGCTTTCTTTTTTATGGGTTTTTACCTGAAATACACATTTGTTCCTAGTAATATGGACTTGTTTTGGTAATATAAATTGTGATAACATGCATATTTTCTCACAAAGTATAAATGACAGACTGATAGCCATTGAAGATTTCTAATGCAAGCGATTTTGAAAAAAAAAACAGCTGTCAAAATAATTTGCTGTGCTATTAAGGATATATATATATATATATATATATATATATATATATATATATATATTCAATCTGTATTTTCAGTAAAATTCTCCAACACTCATGTCTCCTGTTTCTTCTACATTCTTCAACTTTAAAAAAACACTTATAAACCCATTTCACACTTTAATTCACATTAAGTTATTAACCACAAAAGTGCAACTCGTACATTGGAAATCTGTGGTTGATTTAGGCCTAGGTGATTTACATGTGACCGAGCACTCAAGTTAGAACAAGTATTCCAGGGAATGCAGTGTAGCACTCGCAAAGACGGGATATTGCACTACATAAGGATATACCTTTGTCATGATTACTACAGTGCATAATTTGACCTTTAATTTGACCCTCGTCATTTCTAGGTATCTGCAGACAACGAGGAAGAACTTCCAGGATTGGATGGGTAATGCCATCAAAACTGACGTCAAGGTACACACATGTCCATGGCCAGATCCCGCCTGAATAAAAAATTCATGTTCAACTTTGTGATGTAGAGTGTAGTTTCATGAAAATGTATATTGTGTTATGCCGGATCACACCATGATGTTTGGTAGACACATGTTATGTCCCTACCTTCAAGAGAACTCTCCACAAATCTGTGAGCTGTAAACTACCTTTTTAAAAGCACACTGGTCTTGTTTGTGCATTAAAAAAAATTATTTGCATTTTGTGCATTCTTTTATTTATTTTCTTCCTTTGTGACATAAATCATCACATATTGTTTGATTTATGTAAATAATGCGTGAAGCTATTGAAAGTAGTGAAAACTTAGTATGGGACCAAATGAAAATAAAATTGTCAATCAATCAGTCAGTCAGTTAAACTCTGACTTACTCCGGTTGTGCAGTTACAAAGCTATATTATGCAAACTATAAAAAGTAGTTATTTTAAATCATGTAGCTCCCATAAAACTGCAAAGAAACATTGCAAGAAACTTCACCATATAAAACACACATGGACTAAAAATAGTGTGCCTATTGACGTATGCTGATTTGTGAAATTAACTCTCCATAGTGTGTCCAAGTAGAACTGCCAAGTTGTCAAGCTACAAACCTCCTCCATGTTTATATATAATGTTTGTGAACAGCTGTTGTTGTAAATAAAGTCCAAGATACCTCTTTGAATCCACCGTGTCCTGTGGAGCTTTCTGTGTCTTTTTGACACCTTCGTCAGCGTGGGACTGCTCGTTACTCTGTCATCATGTGACTGTGTTGTCGGTCGTCATGTGACAGCAATTCTATAAAGATCGATCTTCATGGAATTGCTGTCACGTGATGACCAACTACAGCATCACATGTTGACTGAGTGACCAGCAGTCCATCGCTGATGAGGGTGACGAGAAGACCCTGAAAGTTCCACAGAACACAGTGGATTCAGGTCTCAGGTGGTTTCCTCCAAACAGCCCAAACTTGGGCTAACACAGGAGTTGTCCTTCTCTGGAATTAGTGAGTCCACTACAGGTTACACATTTACCCCCTTTGTGGGATTTTGTACTTCCCCTGGCATAGACACCAGATAGAAGGGACCACCGGCTTTTGGTGTCTCTTCCGAAGACACAGGCAAATGTGTGGTGAACAAAATAGCCTCAGTTACAAAACGGCAGTAGGTGTGAAGGAACCACTGTATCCTCGATTGATAGTCCGGCGCTCTACCGCACGACCACCGCTCCCCACAGAAAGGTGTCTAGAACTTTATTTATAATATGAATTTAACTGAATCTGGTAGTAAGTTTTATGCTGACAGCTGTTGTTGTATGTAGGACTGGATGCGTGCCCAGGAGCCTGACGCAGATGAGAAGGGCTACTTCAATACATCACTCCCTGTCATACTCTTCCAGATGATAGAGCAAAATGTGAGTGCAAAGAATAATACTAATAAGTAAAGTTATAAAATCTAGACAGTAGTCCACCCAGATGCACTGAAAATGCATGAAATGCACAAGTGCTAAAATGGCTTTGTTAATCAAATTGTTAATAAATATGTGTATGTAATCTACTTTAATTATTGCTGAAATAAATTAACTAAAATACACGTTAATAATTAAATAAGTAATAATCAGTTACTTAAAAATGCATAATTTTCTAGTCAAAGTGTTTGGTTATACATTATATGCCATGTGTAAGACAATCAACAATTGCATTACAAATTATCCAGATTTCAGATCAACTAATGTTTGCCATCTGGTGATAGGTTATGTGCAGGTAGATCTCTGTCTTGTGACACTCACCGCCTTGTGACACTCACCGCCTTGTGACACTCACCGCCTTGTGACACTCACCGCCTTGTGACACCCACTGCATTGTGACACTCACCGCCTTGTGACACTCACCGCATTGTGACACCCACCGCATTGTGACACTCACCGCCTTGTGACACTCACCGCATTGTGACACTCACCGCATTGTGACACTCACCGCCTTCTGACACTCACCGCATTGTGACACCCACTGCATTGTGACACTCACCGCCTTGTGACACTCACCGCATTGTGACACTCACCGCCTTGTGACACTCACCGCCTTGTGACACTCACCGCATTGTGACACCCACCGCATTGTGACACCCACCGCCTTGTGACACTCACCGCCTTGTGACACCCACCGCATTGTGACATTCACCGCCTTGTGACACTCACCGCATTGTGACACTCACCGCATTGTGACGCTCACCGCATTGTGACACCCACTGCCTCGTGACACTCACTGCCTCGTGACACTCACTGCCTCGTTACACTCACTGCCTCGTGACACTCACTGCCTTGTGACACTCGTTGCCCTGTGACACTCGCTGCCTTGTGACACTCGTTGCCTTGTGACACTCGTTGCCTTGTGACACTCACTGCCTTGTGACACTCGCTGCCTTGTGACACTCACTGCCTTGTGACACTCATTGCCTTGTGACACTCGTTGCCTTGTGACACTCATTGCCTTGTAACACTCATTGCCTTGTGACACTCATTGCCTTGTGACACTCATTGCCTTGTAACACTCATTGCCTTGTAACACTCATTGCCTTGTGACACTCATTGCCTTGTGACACTCATTGCCTTGTGACACTCATTGCCTTGTGACACTCATTGCCTTGTAACACTCATTGCCTTGTACACTCATTGCCTTGTACACTCATTGCCTTGTGACACTCATTGCCTTGTAAACACTCATTGCCTTGTGACACTCATTGCCTTGTGACACTCACTGCCTTGTGACACTCATTGCCTTGTGACACTCACTGCCTTGTGACACTCATTGCCTTGTAACACTCATTGCCTTGTGACACTCATTGCCTTGTAACACTCATTGCCTTGTGACACTCATTGCCTTGTAACACTCACTGCCTTGTGACACTCATTGCCTTGTGACACTCACTGCCTTGTGACACTCACTGCCTTGTGACACTCATTGCCTTGTGACACTCATTGCCTTGTGACCCCTCACTGCCTTGTGACACTCATTGCCTTGTGACACTCATTGCCTTGTGACACTCATTGCCTTGTGACACTCATTGCCTTGTGACACTCATTGCCTTGTGACACTCATTGCCTTGTGACACTCATTGCCTTGTAACACTCATTGCCTTGTGACACTCATTGCCTTGTGACACTCATTGCCTTGTGACACTCACTGCCTTGTGACACTCATTGCCTTGTGACACTCATTGCCTTGTGACACTCATTGCCTTGTGACACTCATTGCCTTGTGACACTCATTGCCTTGTAACACTCATTGCCTTGTAACACTCATTGCCTTGTAACACTCATTGCCTTGTGACACTCATTGCCTTGTGACACTCATTGCCTTGTGACACTCACTGCCTTGTGACACTCACTGCCTTGTGACACTCATTGCCTTGTGACACTCACTGCCTTGTGACACTCATTGCCTTGTGACACTCACTGCCTTGTAACACTCACTGCCTTGTGACACTCACCTTGCCTTTTGTGTGACACCTGCCTTGTACACTCATTGCCTCGTGACACCCACTGCCTTGTGACACTCATTGCCTCGTGACACCCACTGCCTTGTGACACCCACTGCCTCGTGACACCCACTGCCTCGTGACACCCACTGCCTTGTGACACTCATTGCCTCGTGACACCCACTGCCTTGTGACACCCACTGCCTCGTGACACCCACTGCCTTGTGACACTCATTGCCTCGTGACACCCACTGCCTTGTGACACCCACTGCCCCGTGACACCCACTGCCCCGTGACACCCACTGCCTCGTGACACCCACTGCCTCGTGACACCCACTGCCTTGTGACACTCATTGCCTCGTGACACCCACTGCCTTGTGACACCCACTGCCTTGTGACACCCACTGCCTGTGACACCTGCCTGGTGACACCCACTGCCTCACCCACTGCCTTGTGACACCCACTGCCTCGTGACACCCACTGCCTTGTGACACTCATTGCCTCGTGACACCCACTGCCTTGTGACACCCACTGCCTTGTGACACCCACTGCCTTGTGACACCCACTGCCTTGTGACACCCACTGCCTTGTGACACCCACTGCCTCGTGACACCCACTGCCTCGTGACACCCACTGCCTTGTGACACCCACTGCCTCGTGACACCCACTGCCTTGTGACACCCACTGCCTCGTGACACCCACTGCCTTGTGACACCCACTGCCTTGTGACACCCACTGCCTTGTGACACCCACTGCCTCGTGACACCCACTGCCTTGTGACACTCATTGCCTCGTGACACCCACTGCCTTGTGACACCCACTGCCTTGTGACACCCACTGCCTTGTGACACCCACTGCCTTGTGACACCCACTGCCTTGTGACACCCACTGCCTCGTGACACCCACTGCCTCGTGACACCCACTGCCTTGTGACACCCACTGCCTTGTGACACCCACTGCCTCGTGACACCCACTGCCTTGTGACACCCACTGCCTTGTGACACCCACTGCCTTGTGACACCCACTGCCTCGTGACACCCACTGCCTCGTGACACCCACTGCCTTGTTTACTCTACAGCTGGCTGTGGCATCCACCATCAACAATGAGCTGGTGATGCACGTCATGAGTGTGTGTGTCGACGAACTCTCTTTCTTCGTGAAAACCTACAGGAGTAAGTAGCTCTAGCACAAGGCCAAGGACCATTTCACTAAGATAAAGAGCTCTTAAGGAAATTTCATCCTTAACCAAAATCCATTGTTAAATTAAAGGAGCGTTTTGTTTCAAAACGTAAATATCCATTGCCATATTACTGTGAGCACTATTTCCGTGACACCAGTGACAATATCCCATTGGCGTGTCGTGGTGTCAACAGTTTTCATGTATTTGAGAAACAGTTAAAGATCAACATTTATTTTAAGGTGCGAAATTGGCTTTAGGGGCTCTTAAAAACATCAGTTAAATGGTCCCCTGAGCTTTTATTTGAAATCAAAGAACTAAGTCAACTTAAGGTATGTTCGGTCAATAATGATGTTGAGGGAGTGAAGTCGCAGGGCAGTCATGGGTTGCAAGTTGGTGTTGGAATGATGAGCTGAGTCAGGGGAGAATTACAAAAGGACGCCATCCTCTGTATGGGTTACTAAGCTACATCAGAATACAATTGTTTACATAATAACAAATATTGATATCTGTTCAATGATGCTGTACCGTTGTGTCCTTACTATGTCTAAGTTGTTTTTGGTTGTAAAGCCAGTGATCGGCCTATGAATTCATATAATGCACTGCTCCAAAAAGTATTCTATCTTTCAGTGCACCAATGCCTGGTGAATACCATGTTGTGATGTTACTCAAATTAGTCATGGAGTTCTATTTGAAGTGTCGGGCATAAATTATTGATGTATTGAGTAGATTAGTGTGTTCTTAAACAGTAGCCTGTGATTGCCAGAGCACCACACTCTCACATGAGAGAAACCAGGTTTGAGTACGTTGCTACCATTGGGCAAGTCATTCACTCTACATTGCTCAGCACCATGAATAAGCACCTAGCTATAGGCAGTGGTGGTTATTTGTGTATGATTAATCTTGACGCATTAATTGCAGCAGGCCTGAATACTTTCCAGAGAAGTCAATGTGGTGTTTGGTTGGACATATCTACCAGGGCGGGACCCAGAGGTGTAAAATACTTTGAGGAGTCTATATTATTGTTGTATGATACCTTCCACTTTAACTTAACTAATGTAATTCTTGCAGCTGAGTTGGCCATCTACAAAGACAAGCACTTCCAGGCGCGAAGTGAGACACAATACTTCCTGCACTACATGGTGGGTCCTGGTACAGCCGCAGACATCACAATATCACGTTTAGTTTCATACTTTTTTACACTGCAGATCAACACAACGTAGCATTTCATTTATTGCTATGAGTGTTTCATTTGTTGCTATGAATGTTTCATTTATTGCTATGAGTGTTTCATTTATTGCTATGAGTATTTCATTTGTTGCTATGAATATTTCATTTATTGCTATGAGTGTTTCATTTATTTCTATGAGTATTTCATGTATTGCTATGAGTGTTTCATTTATTGCTGAGTGTATCATTTATAGCTATGAGTATTTCATTTATTGCTTTGAGTGTTTCATTTATTGCTATGAGTATTTACTTTATTGCTGAGGGTATCACTTATTGCTGCTGGACATTAGAAGATTAGATTAGCATTTCTGCCACTGAACAACATAGACAATTACTTTTGGTAGTTACCTGCTAATGTATCTGTTACAAGCTAATGCTGGTGTGACGTGCTAACACAACTGTTACATGCTAACGCTGGTGGGACGTGCTAACACAACTGTTACAAGCTAACGCTGGTGTGACATGCTAACACAACTGTTACAAGCTAACACTGGTGTGATGTGCTAACACAACTGTTACAAGCTAACGCTGGTGTGACGTGCTAACACAACTGTTACAAGCTAACGCTGGTGTGACGTGCTAACACAACTGTTACAAGCTAATGCTGGTGTGACGTGCTAACACAACTGTTACAAGCTAACACTGGTGTGACGTGCTAACACAACTGTTACAAGCTAACGCTGGTATGACGTGCTAACACAACTGTTACAAGCTAACGCTGGTGTGACGTGCTAACACAACTGTTACAACTGTTATAAGCTAACTCTAGTGTGATGTGCTAACACAACTGTTACAACTGTTATAAGCTAACTCTAGTGTGATGTGCTAACACAACTGTTACAAGCTAATGCTGTTGTGACGTGCTAACACAACTGTTACAACTGTTATAAGCTAACTCTAGTGTGATGTGCTAACACAACTGTTACAACTGTTATAAGCTAACTCTAGTGTGATGTGCTAACACAACTGTTACAAGCTAATGCTGTTGTGACGTGCTAACACAACTGTTACAACTGTTATAAGCTAACTCTAGTGTGATGTGCTAACACAACTGTTACAACTGTTATAAGCTAACTCTAGTGTGATGTGCTAACACAACTGTTACAACTGTTATAAGCTAACTCTAGTGTGATGTGCTAACACAACTGTTACAAGCTAATGCTGTTGTGACGTGCTAACACAACTGTTACAACTGTTATAAGCTAACTCTAGTGTGATGTGCTAACACAACTGTTACAACTGTTATAAGCTAACTCTAGTGTGATGTGCTAACACAACTGTTACAAGCTAATGCTGTTGTGACGTGCTAACACAACTGTTACAACTGTTATAAGCTAACTCTAGTGTGATGTGCTAACACAGCTGTTACAACTGTTATAAGCTAACTCTAGTGTGATGTGCTAACACAACTGTTACAAGCTAATGCTGTTGTGACGTGCTAACACAACTGTTACAACTGTTATAAGCTAACTCTAGTGTGATGTGCTAACACAACTGTTACAACTGTTATAAGCTAACTCTAGTGTGATGTGCTAACACAACTGTTACAAGCTAATGCTGTTGTGACGTGCTAACACAACTGTTACAACTGTTATAAGCTAACTCTAGTGTGATGTGCTAACACAACTGTTACAACTGTTATAAGCTAACTCTAGTGTGATGTGCTAACACAACTGTTACAAGCTAATGCTGTTGTGACGTGCTAACACAACTGTTACAACTGTTATAAGCTAACTCTAGTGTGATGTGCTAACACAACTGTTACAACTGTTATAAGCTAACTCTAGTGTGATGTGCTAACACAACTGTTACAACTGTTATAAGCTAACTCTAGTGTGATGTGCTAACACAACTGTTACAACTGTTATAAGCTAACTCTAGTGTGATGTGCTAACACAACTGTTACAACTGTTATAAGCTAACTCTAGTGTGATGTGCTAACACAACTGTTACAACTGTTATAAGCTAACTCTAGTGTGATGTGCTAACACAACTGTTACAACTGTTATAAGCTAACTCTAGTGTGATGTGCTAACACAACTGTTACAACTGTTATAAGCTAACTCTAGTGTGACGTGCTAACACAACTGTTACAAGCTAACGCTGGTGTGACGTGCTAACACAACTGTTACAAGCTAACGCTGGTGTGACGTGCTAACACAACTGTTACAAGCTAATGCTGGTGTGACGTACTAACAACTGTTACAAGCTAACACTGGTGTGACGTGCTAACACAACTGTTACAAGCTAACGCTGGTATGATGTGCTAACACAACTGTTACAAGCTAACGCTGGTGTGACGTGCTAACACAACTGTTACAACTGTTATAAGCTAACTCTAGTGTGATGTGCTAACACAACTGTTACAACTGTTATAAGCTAACTCTAGTGTGATGTGCTAACACAACTGTTACAAGCTAATGCTGTTGTGACGTGCTAACACAACTGTTACAAGCTGATGTAGATGTTGTGTGTCTGTGATGCAGATTGCAAACATCAACAACTGCTACATTTTTGTGGAGCTGATGTTACAACTGAGTGAGAAATACGGCCAGGATCCCAGTCTGCCGAAGATCGACAACCATCGCCTGAAGGCTGTAGGGGAGGAGTTCCACAACCTCGCGTCGCAAATGTACGTCTTTGAGGACAAAGTTAGATGGTGTTTTATAGAGCGAACATTGCTAGACGGTGTTTTGTCTCTTAATTTTTTGAATTCTTAATGCTGCATGGTGTACTACTAATTAAAATGGCAACTGTTTGTGTAGATGTCATGAATGTTAATAGAGTATGCCAAACTACTTATGGCCTTACATAGCACTATGGGGGATGTAGTAATGTTGAGGTCATCAGGTCACAGTTACCAGATGGAACTGATTTCAAATCCGTGATTCCTTGTACAGCGGACCCCCTGATGAGTGGACACCCCCTATGCCAGGACAATTTGTTTGAAGAGCAGACTTCTGTATCCCGCATTGCCTCAGTTCACTCAGCTGTTTAAACAAGTACAGGTGCAGTCAGTGGGAGAAATGTGTGAACGATCATGGCAGCATCAGTTGAAGACAAACTAGAGATCAGGGACTGGTTTCATAGACCCTGCTTACGACATCGTAGCGGGCAACAACTCGTCGAAATCCTAAAATGTCGTAAAGTTACGCTATTTGCGTTTCACGATTGCGTTTCACATTGATGCTCCCGACACGCCCACTCTCACCTTATTATTGTTAATGTTTATACAGGATATCCTTTACATTCATCACAGCTTGTCATTTGCTATACGAATGGCAAAGGCAGCAGCTAAAGTGAAAAAGGTTGTCTATTGACACCATGTAAGGTATTCCCTACCGCGACCTAATTCGGTCAATTCTATGTCGATTTGTTTACGCAAATGCTAAATTGGTCTCATGAAACTGGCTATAAGCTACACTGAATAGTCACTGTTAGCTGCAACCAGCAGACCGCATGATTGCTTGTAAAGTTACGCAGCTTTATGAAACTGGCCCCTGTAGACCGCATGATTGCTTGTAAAGTTACGCGGCTTTATGAAACTGGCCCCTGTAGACCGCATCATTGCTTGTAAAGTTACGCGGCTTTATGAAACTGGTCCCTGGAGTAGGAACTAACAACACTTCTGTGATGAAGCATTGTGTGTTTTGGCAGTCCAAATGCCTACACGCCCAGCTGTGTACGAACATGTTTGTTGTGTGTAGATGTGACTGGCTTGTGGATGAAGTCTTCCTCGATCTACAGATACTTGTCAATGAGCTACTCACCAGGGAATGGTACGTCACGTCAGTCGTATGAAGCCTTTCTTTGGAGTCAATATTTGCATCATTTACAGATTTACAATTTATACATACCAGGGTATTCTTTCTCCCCACTGTACAGGGGTGAGTGTCAGGTAGAATATTGTCATTTCACTCTTCCGTAGTTTATGTCGATGTAACTGATTAATAATATAAGTCCAATAGGATTTTTTATGAATGATGTTAAATGTGTTGTTTTTACCACAATGAGCCATTTTAGTAATCAGATTCACTGTAAAAACATACAAAATAAGTTGTGTTGATCTTAAAGAGTCTGTCAGTGGTGAATTATTTGAATGTAATCCTTGCTACATTAGAGAGAAGGAAGGGAAGGTTATCTTTTTCACCAATGTCACAATTGACATCAGTTGACTGTTTGTCAGCCATGTTGGACTTCCTGGTTGACTAGGTTGACGAATGCGCATGCCGTTGACACGATCTGTGTGACACTTGAGGACTACTGCCAGGACTTTGTGCACCTGAGGGACGACTTCTACGAGGCTCTCATGAAGAAGATTCAGGCACGACTTGGACGAGAATACCTCAAAGCTCTTTTCTCCAGGTGAGGACATAGCTGATAAGTACCTCAAGGCTCTCTTCTCCATGTGAGGACATAGCTAATAAGTACCTCAAAGCTTTTTTCTCCAGGTGAGGACATAGCTGATAAGTACCTCAGGGTTCTCTTCTCCACGTGAGGACACAGCTGATAAGTACCTCAGGGCTCTCTTCTCCAGGTGAGGACATAGCTGATAAGGACCGCAGGGTCCCTTCTCCAGGTGAGGACATAGCTGATAAGTACCTCAGGGCTCTCTTCTCCAGGTGAGGACATATCTGATAAGTACCTCAGGGCTCTCTTCTCCAGGTGAGGACACAGCTGATAAGTACCTCAGGGTTCTCTTCTCCAGGTGAGGACATAGCTGATAAGGACCGCAGGGTCCCTTCTCCAGGTGAGGACATAGCTGATAAGTACCTCAGGGCTCTCTTCTCCAGGTGAGGGCATAACTGATAAGTACATCAGGGCTCTCTTCTCCAGGTGAGGGCATAGCTGATAAGTACCTCAGGGCTCTCTTCTCCAAGTGAGGACTTAGCTGATAAATACCTCAAAGCACTCTTCTCTAGGTGAGGACATATCAGATGAGTACCTGAAGGTGAGGACTAAGCTGGTAAGTACCTCAAAGCTCTCTTCTCAAGATGAAGACTTGGCTCGTAAGTACCTCAAAGCTCCCTTCTCCAGGTGAGGACTTAGCTGGTAATTACGTCAAGGCTCTCTTCTACAGGTGAGGACACCTAATAAATACCTCATAAGACCATCAAGAGCATCCAAAACCATACTGCATCAGTCATCACGTGAACATGGCAGGGCTGACCAACTTGTACATTTATTTGCTCACTGAGGGAAGCTGTGAGGTTGGAATAAAGGGAACTAGGAGCGCCCACCAGGACAGGGGCATCTGAGTAGAAATGATGGCGGCCAGTATAGTTCGTCCCCAGTAGTTGACATGAGAAAGGTGTGAGAGAAATCTCAGTCACCCAGGGTGTCATTATGGAGATGTGCAAAGATCCTATATTTTGTATAATGTTTCTGTCACTGTCAGTGAGTTGGGTGTTTCTGTTGCAGGAAGATTTCGTTCAAGAGTTATGACGAGAGATTCCCGGCTGCCGAAAAAATCTCCCAGGAGGCCGAGCAGCTACAGCAGCTGTTTACACAACTCATTCCCCAGCACCAGGTGACTGCTTCATGGCGGGTCTAATGGGGGCTCTTTGTGGGGTCCAACAGGAGTCCTTTGTGGGGATCTTCTTATTACCGTTATAATAATTATTGTCATTGGAGGAGATTTGTGGGTGTATGGAGACCGCAAGGGTTTTTTTCAGTGGGGTCCTTTGTAGGAAGTGTATAAGGGGCATTTGTGGTGGGTCCACAAGGGGTTCCTGCTGGCATGACTTCTTTATTGCAAAGCATCCCAACCCACCGCGATGTTATCACTTAATTTTCTGTAACTGTTTCTTGCCGTTCTTTGTTTTCTGTTATCTTGCATGTTGGGTTCCAGGTAACATTTGGCTTCCTCTTTGGAGGGTGAGCCATGCTCCGTTCTGTTCTTCTCAGACTCAGCAGTCATGTTTGTCTACCCTTCTCAGTGTTCCGTTACTGGCATCTTTATGTCCTCTACACACCAAGCCCACTTTGTCTGTTTATTAATTATAAATGTTGGAGGTCCAGTGCAGGACCATTGAAGTGTACCAGTTGTCCACTTGTTCCAATCTTTCACGTATTCCTCCTTCACCCCATCAATTCCATATCTCTCTTTATACTGCTTTCCATCTATATAATCTTTTTGTTGGTTTTCCTCTTTTTCCCTTCCCAGGGACTGGTAATTCTGCACTTTCCGCCGTAGGGGTCTTGCTCTCTTCTCTGGACGTGTATAACGTCACATCTACGCCCTTTCAAAACATATTTCTTCATGACTGTACCATACCACGCGACTTATTATGTACTTGACTTGTTTTGTTTGGTTTTCATGTTGTGTGTTTTGAAATAAATTGATTGAATGAATTGAATGAATGACGTGGCCACACCAGTGAAGCCAGACATCTCTGTTTCACTTCTATTTTCACTGACATCTCTGTTTCACTTCTATTTTGCTGACATCTCTGTTTCACTTCTATTTTCACTGACATCTCTGTTTCACTTCTATTTTCCTGACATCTCTGTTTCACTTCTATTTTCACTGACATCTCTGTTTCACTTCTATTTTCACTGACATCTCTGTTTCACTTCTATTTTCACTGACATCTCTGTCTCACTTCTATTTTCACTGACATCTCTGTTTCACTTCTATTTTCACTGACATCTCTGTTTCACTTCTATTTTCACTGACATATCTGTTTCACTTCTATTTTCACTGACATCTCGGTTTCACTTCTATTTTCGCTGATATCTCTGTTTCACTTATTTTCCTCAACTCCATTATCCGTTGCACTTCCACATTTGTATATATTCCCTCTGTGAGATATCTTACACACATGTGTTGTGTTGACGCAGGACGACTCACCATTCGAAGCTCTTCCCATGCTGGCTGAAGTCATCAAACTGAAGGACACATCGATGATGTCACTCGAACTCTCGGTACTTGACCATGCAATGACACCTGTCGTGTCAAATGTTTAAACCAAACTGGAATGAGACTGGGTTATGGGGTGAACAGTGACCTACAGGGGGGTTGAATCACGTGAACAACCATTGCCCAAACATCAGAACATACCATTTACAGGATATGTGACTATGATTTGTGAGCACAGAGCCACAGAATATTTAAAATAATTTTTCAAACTTGGATATCACTGACCCCTGGACGCTACCATATTATGCCCAAACTTAATTTGGCTTGATTAGCTCCTGTCTATATACTCAATGTAAGATTTTTATTTTTGCCTATTTACTTAATCAATAGACATTTATGAACAAAAACAAGAATATGATGTATTATATATGTTAAGTATTATATAGATCAACAAATCATTTGTATACATGTTTTAAATTAAACAGTTAAATTACATCCAATTTACAACTAATGCAATAATTTCAAACGCCACGCTAGTCGGTCCTCATTAATATTCATGAAGTAATAACGCTCAAATTTGTATGTGCTCTGTCAGCGAAACGGACTTTACTCCCTACCAAGGTCAAATTAACAAAGTTATGTGTACAGGTTGTTGAAGTATTTCAGCTGCCCTTTAAGGGTGAATAGTGACCACGTGGGTGGACAGTAAATTATGGGATGCATGATGACACATGATGTCAGTAGCAATATGAAGTGTGGGGGTAAACACCTTGTGTGACTTATGCAATGAACAATAGAGTAAACATTGGCTATGAATATTTTACTATATAAAGCAGTGAACAGTAGAATGAACGTTGACACAAACAATTATTTTATACACTGTATGTAGGCATTTGTTGACCTAGACTACTTTCTAACCATCTGCTTCCAGGGTTTGTCCAGTCGATATCCGGACATCCGCACTGACCAGTTGGTCAGCCTGCTCATGATACGAGAAGATCTCGGCCGCAGTGGCAGCAGGCAGGTCAGTCCGCCAATAGATGGTGCTACTGTTCATCGTTTTAAATACAAATACTCTTGAGAAATTCAAATACAATTAAAAATACTTTTAAATGCAAAAGTATTTAATACAAATAAATTGGAAAGTATTTCAAATACTTTTTCAATACATTTAATTTTCAGGATATATTACTGTACAGTCTGTATAGGTAAAAGAAAAGAAAACCATACGTCAATACATCTAGTTTATATGCATAATTAGTCTTTTGCTCATAGGACGACAGGCAGACTTGCTAATCCATCCTCTGGCACTGAGCAAACAAAAGTTGTGGTTACTGCTGTTAAGTGTCATTATCAGGAATTCAATTAGCACTGTTGGGTGAAGTTGCAGTGGAGGTAATTGTATTGCGGCAGGCTTTACATGTGATCTTGAAACAGAAATGTTGATACTGACAATGTATTTGAAAAAGTATTTGAAAAAGTAAAATACTTTAGGAAAGCATTTAAATACATATACTTTTAATTCCTAAAGATCAAATAGAAATACTTTAAAAAAATATTTAAATACTTTCAAATACAAATGTATTTGACCCCATGTATGTAGTGTGCTGTAAACATTGTTCTGGGTGACGCAAGTTGTGCCCACAGCTAATCTGGGAGCCCAGAGATTTGTTTTGCGAATAGTGGTGACATCTGGTTATTTTCAAAGTGTGAGATTTGACATACGCATGGTACAGAAACAGTTTGGAGAAACAGTGAAATGTCTAACTGATTATTTGCCAATAGATCAATTGAGTTTAAATTCACGATTTCTAATAGGCGATGCTCTTTTGTAAGATACAGCTGTAATTCTAAATAACTACCGCGTCTTTCCACAGGCATCAAATTGTTCAACAAGTTGTTTTGAATGTAGTATTTTAAAGTTTTAAAACGTCACAATTGTGTTGCTGCAGACAAGCTAGTGCAAATAGTTGCATTAGGTATCATAATAATCTGCTGGGTATGGAGCCTTGTCTTGTCGTCTTTGTCCCACATTTGTGTATGCTGTCATGCCCTTGTGTCTTCTGTCGTCATTGTTCCACACCATGCCCTTGTGTCTTGTCATCTTTGTCCAGTACTTGTGTGTGATGTCATGCCCTTGTGTCTTTTGTCATCTTTGTCCCACACTTGTGTGTGATGTCATGCCCTTGTGTATTTTGTCATCTTTGTCCCACACTTGTGTGTGATGTCATGCCCTTGTGTATTTTGTCATCTTTGTCCCACACTTGTGTGTGATGTCATGCCCTTGTGTATTTTGTCATCTTTGTCCCACACTTGTGTGTGATGTCATGCCCTTGCATCTTTTGTCATCTTTGTCCCACACTTGTGTGTGATGTCATGCCCTTGTAACTTTTGTCATCTTTGTCCCACACTTGTGTGTGATGTCATGCCCTTCATCTTTTGTCATCTTTGTCCAGTACTTGTGTGTGATGTCATGCCCTTCTATCTTTTGAATCTTTGCCCCAGTACTTGTGTGTGATGTCATGCCCTTGTGTCTTTTGTCATCTTTGTCCCACACTTGTGTGTGATGTCATGCCCTTGCATCTTTTGTCATCTTTGTCCCACACTTGTGTGTGATGTCATGCCCTTCTATCTTTTGTCATCTTTGTCCAGTACTTGTGTGTGATGTCATGCCCTTCTATATTTTGTCATCTTTGTCCAGTACTTGTGTGTGATGTCATGCCCTTCTATCTTTTGTCATCTTTGTCCAGTACTTGTGTGTGATGTCATGCCCTTCTATATTTTGTCATCTTTGTCCAGTACTTGTGTGTGATGTCATGCCCTTGTGTCTTTTGTCATCTTTGTCCCACACTTGTGTGTGATGTCATGCCCTTGTGTCTTTTGTCATCTTTGCCCAGTACTTGTGTGTGATGTCATGCCCTTGTGTCTTTTGTCATCTTTGTCCCACACTTGTGTGTGATCCTTGTCTTTTGTCATCTTTGCCCACTTGTGTGTGTGTACCCTTTCTTTTATCTGCAACTTGTGTGTGATGTTCCCTTTTATTTTGTCATCTTTGCCCAACGTGTGTGATGTCATGCCCTTGCATCTTTTGTCATCTTTGTCCCACACTTGTGTGTGATGTCATGCCCTTCATCTTTGTCATCTTTGTCCCACACTTGTGTGTGATGTCATGCCCTTGTATTTTGTCATCTTTGTCCCACAGTGTGTGATGTCATGCCCTTGCATCTTTTGTCATCTTTGTCCCACACTTGTGTGTGATGTCATGCCCTTAATTTGTCATCTTTGTCCCACACTTGTGTGTGATGTCATGCCCTTGATTTTGTCATCTTTGTCCCACACTTGTGTGTGATGTCATGCCCTTGCATCTTTTGTCATCTTTGTCCCACACTTGTGTGTGATGTCATGCCCTTCTATCTTTGTCATCTTTGTCAACTTGTGTGTGATGTCATGCCCTTCATTTTTGTCATCTTTGTCTAGTACTTGTGTGTGATGTCATGCCCTTCTATATTTTGTCATCTTTGTCCAGTACTTGTGTGTGATGTCATGCCCTTCTATCTTTTGTAATCTTTGTCCAGTACTTGTGTGTGATGTCATGCCCTTGTGTCTTTTGTCATCTTTGTCCCACACTTGTGTGTGATGTCATGCCCTTGCATCTTTTGTCATCTTTGTCCCACACTTGTGTGTGATGTCATGCCCTTCTATCTTTTGTCATCTTTGTCCAGTACTTGTGTGTGATGTCATGCCCTTCTATATTTTGTCATCTTTGTCCAGTACTTGTGTGTGATGTCATGCCCTTCTATATTTTGTCATCTTTGTCCAGTACTTGTGTGTGATGTCATGCCCTTGTGTCTTTTGTCATCTTTGTCCCACACTTGTGTGTGATGTCATGCCCTTGTGTCTTTTGTCATCTTTGTCCAGTACTTGTGTGTGATGTCATGCCCTTGTGTCTTTTGTCATCTTTGTCCCACACTTGTGTGTGATGTCATGCCCTTCTATCTTTTGTCATCTTTGTCCAGTACTTGTGTGTGATGTCATGCCCTTCTATCTTTTGTAATCTTTGTCCAGTACTTGTGTGTGATGTCATGCCCTTGTGTCTTTTGTCATCTTTGTCCCACACTTGTGTGTGATGTCATGCCCTTGCATCTTTTGTCATCTTTGTCCCACACTTGTGTGTGATGTCATGCCCTTGTAACTTTTGTCATCTTTGTCCCACACTTGTGTGTGATGTCATGCCCTTGTATCTTTTGTCATCTTTGTCCCACACTTGTGTGTGATGTCATGCCCTTGTGTATTTTGTCATCTTTGTCCCACACTTGTGTGTGATGTCATGCCCTTGCATCTTTTGTCATCTTTGTCCCACACTTGTGTGTGATGTCATGCCCTTACATCTATTGTCATCTTTGTCCCACACTTGTGTGTGATGTCATGCCCTTGCATCTTTTGTCATCTTTGTCCCACACTTGTGTGTGATGTCATGCCCTTCTATCTTTTGTCATCTTTGTCCAGTACTTGTGTGTGATGTCATGCCCTTCTATATTTTGTCATCTTTGTCCAGTACTTGTGTGTGATGTCATGCCCTTCTATCTTTTGTCATCTTTGTCCAGTACTTGTGTGTGATGTCATGCCCTTGTGTATTTTGTCATCTTTGTCCCACACTTGTGTGTGATGTCATGCCCTTGCATCTTTTGTCATCTTTGTCCCACACTTGTGTGTGATGTCATGCCCTTCTATCTTTTGTCATCTTTGTCCAGTACTTGTGTGTGATGTCATGCCCTTCTATATTTTGTCATCTTTGTCCAGTACTTGTGTGTGATGTCATGCCCTTCTATCTTTTGTCATCTTTGTCCAGTACTTGTGTGTGATGTCATGCCCTTGTGTCTTTTGTCATCTTTGTCCCACACTTGTGTGTGATGTCATGCCCTTGCATCTTTTTGTCATCTTTGACCCACACTTGTGTGTGATGTCATGCCCTTGTGACTTGTCATCTTTGTCCCACACTTGTGTGTGATGTCATGCCCTTGTAACTTTTGTCATCTTTGTCCCACACTTGTGTGTGATGTCATGCCCTTGTATCTTTTGTCATCTTTGTCCCACACTTGTGTGTGATGTCATGCCCTTGTATCTTTTGTCATCTTTGTCCCACACCTGTGTGTGATGTCATGCCATTGCGTCTTTTATCATCTTTGTCCTATCCTTGAGTCTGATGTATGACAATGTGTTTGTCCTTGCAGATGGTGATTGACTGTCTTGGGGAGGACCATGACACCAGAGCCAAGTCAACAAAGACAGTCTTCTCTAGTCTCTGACGAACACAATGGAAGACGTCTCCCAACCAGACACACTGTCCACAGTGACTGTCCACACATCGTTATCCACTATGCTACTCATTCTTACTGTCACAATAAGTGCACCAGATAAGTTGCTGGGCTACAAATGTTTAGATATAAACAATCACAGTACACGTATGTCCCTGACATATAGTTTAATTATGTTGTTGAAACTGTAGTGCTTATTAATTTCTAGTGAACTAATTTACCTGAGCAAATTTATTAGGGTTTCAAATATGAAGTATGTAAAATTCAATATGCAGTAATCAATTTATTGTAGTCAAAATATTCCATGCAGTGATGTGATTAAAATTTATTGCAGTTCATTGGAGGATATTTCAAAATAGTCTCACTAGTATGTAATTGGTGTAAATCTGTTGTTAGTGTGATACATTCTAAACAAAGTTACCTTTGACTGCAAGAATTTACACTTTGCAATATTATTGTTTGAAACTTGCAACATTATGAGCCGCCTACAGCCGACAAGTTTTGAACAGTAATGCTTGAAGGTAAGTGCAAATTGTTGCAGTCACTAAAAGAACACATTGTAGTTAATAAATTTGCTAACTGATCTAGTCAGGTTATGTAATACAGAACAATCATTTCACAATAGTCGGTCGACTCTACTGTTACATTACTGATTTTCACAGTTGCAATATTATCTAGTCTTATGTACATCATGCAACTAGAGTTCAATGTAACAATGTAATAATCAGTGAAAAACAGGAAGAAATATTAACGCAAGAATAACTGGGTTGTTTGTACCAGTTGGACAGGCTGCATCAATTTAAAATATTGTTTTATCTCTGTATATAATTATGAATAAATGTGCATTATTCAAATTGTTGATGTGTATTCTGTAAGCAAGAAAGGCATCAAGACGTAATGATTTTGTTAGGGTAAATATGCTGGTTATCAGACTTTGCCATCTATCTGAGACTTTGTCTTAAAGCCTCCAGGGCCCCAAAACTGGTACATTTTAATAGAGTATTGTCACTGTACACAAGCAATCTGTAGTTGACTGCTCTTGTAAGGGCATCTGAACGTCTCCCCAAAAATCTAAATGTTCAGATTTTGCCTGTTCCAGAGGCCCGGCTCTCCACTACCCCATCTGTAAAGCTGGACATTTCCTACCATTGTTGCAGGAAATATCCAGGGAGCCATGGAATCTGCTCCCAGGGAGCAATTAGTCAATGTGCCCTTGACTAATTGCTCCCTGGCAGCAGTGAAGGGGGCTGTGTCAATAACATCGTATAATTATGCAGGTACCTGTTAAACTGATTGTTATCAACACAACACAAAATAAATTGGTATCAAAAAGAACATAAAATATACAAGTATATGTAATTATCGTAGGAATACAATTATCACAAATATGTATATTCTCATTTTGATAAACCTGAATGAAATGCGTTAATGGAACACACCAGAATACTATTTATATAGTTCAACATGCATTGGTAAAACACATGCCTATATTCACATTTCTATATTTATATGAAGACTTCTACAGACAGTTATATGTCATCGGTTAATCCCAATGGTGTTAGCCACCCTGACCCTGTCGCATACAGAGTAGGTGAAAACGAGCCATTTCGCAGTTCTTCCACAATTGTCAAAAATATGACAACGAAATCATACAATTCCACGTCATCGTACATCTCGAGTGGATTCTTCCTATCCCGGAATACGCCATTTCACCTAAAAATTCCTCCTCTGTCGTATTCTCCAAACAACCACAATAGCAAATTTTCACGGTTTATTATTACACACACTGACCGTAAACGTTGGGACCACACAAAATAGTTTTAAGAAAAATATGTATGTAGAGTCGATTAACCAGACTCCGTGAGGTGGCAGCACTTTTCCGCCCCTCAACTCTACCTGGTCATGGACGTCGATCCGATTTTAAAACTAGTGGAACCGGGGATTTAAATATACATATATGTATGTATATATATATATATATAATATGTTATAATATATATTACATTATATATATATAATATATTTTATAATATATGTACATAATAAATAATTTTTTATATAGATGTTGCTTAATTGTTTTGCTAGTCGCCTAATCTGCAGTTCTGCACCACAGAGCTAGTCATCTATAATATCTCGTTGTCATGTAACCCTGGTGGATATTTACAGTCACCAGAGGGCACTATAG
>JAODUO010000009.1:307500-337500 GCA_025642075.2 Ridgeia piscesae | reverse complement strand
CTCTCTCGCTCTCTCTCTCGCGCTCTGTCTCTCGCTCTCGCTCTCTCTCTCTCTCTCGCTGTCTCTCTCTCACTCTCACTCTCTCTCTCGCTCTCTCTCGCTTTCTCTCTCTCTCGCTCTCTCTCTCCTTCCCTCTCCCTCCCTTCCTACCTCTCTCCCTCACCCCTACGTCTCTTCATACCTATATCCCTTCCTATACCTCCTTTCCTACTTCCCTCCCTCCTTCCCTCCCTCCTCCCTCCTCTGTCTCTGCGTCCTTATTCTTTCCCACTCTTCTCTGCTCGTCTACACCCCTCTTCCTCCACGTTTTCGCCCGCCACTCGTTTTTTTACCCGTTCTCTCATTCTCATTAAGTCGCACATGGATTTGGTCATGGCTATTTGCACATATGCACGCGAACGTCGAAGCTATTTATGCCATACAAAGCAATAATTGTAATACCTGCCATGCTTCATTGACATTATCACAGTTTAACACAGACAATGCAATCCGTCAATTGGTGTTGGACATTCTTGGCATAGCTTGCGGCGACCTAAATGGTTTTGCTGCTACGCCACAACGCAGGGGTTGACAACAGGTAACTTCACCATATTGGTGACTTGCACGTGACAGGTATTTCTATTAACAAATGACTGAAGGGTGCAACGACCAATAGCATGGAATCGTTGGTGTCAAAATGTAGTTCTCCCGGTTAACAGTGCAAGGCCAACTTTATCTGTTTCTTGGTTTGTTCGATTGGGGACGAGTGCAGCACACGATGCACGTTTGACGCTCAATGTGGTGTGACAGTTGGTCTCAACTAAGCTGCACACATGGTGCAGTTTAAGATGTCAGCAGACACTAGGATATCAACAGATGCCGAAACACAACGAGGACGGGCACAGATTGGACGACGCAATTACTCGAAGGTATGAACGTTTATGGTTTGTGGTGGAAAGACAACTAATGCTCGTACGTTCCATTATTGTTATATAATCATATTCGTGATTCAATGCATGTTTCTGTTGTAATCCCCTCTACCATAATTTTACCTTTGACCGCATCACAAAATTACAATGTGTTCAGAATTGCTTAGCAAGGATTGAGACTAGTTCTCCATGTTTTATTCGTTATATGCGGCTTCTAAAGTCATTGTATTGTCTTCCTGTCCGATATCGTATTATCGTTAAAATCTTTAAATTCATTGCTTACTCCGATGAGAAAGATTGCCTAGCTTCGATCATTTCTAGTTTTTGTCCCTAAAGTCAATACCATTGTTTGGACAAGTGCTTTTGCCTGTTTAAGCTAACACGTATGTGGAAAACAAAATTATGATCACTATGCTGATTGGTGTCGATAATATCTTAAATAAAGTAACGAAATTTGTCTTAGTCTACATCTGTTATATGTTTATTATTTTATGTTATGTATTCTTGTTTACCAATTTGAGTTAACTGGAATTATACGAATTATGTATCAACATTTTAAAGTAATTCCTTGTTACATTTTATGAAGGACAAAATGGCGACGATGTGTGCGCCATCTTGGTTTCACGTCGCCTGTTGTAAAACATACCTATCCATAAATCTGCATGGATGAATAATTATAGGTTCACAGGTTCACATGTTAATGTATCATATGATATAATATAACATAGAAACGATGTTTTTGCCTGTTTAAGCCAACACGCATGTGGAAAACAAAATTACGATCACTATGCTGAATGGTGTCAATAATATCTTTAATAAAATAACTAAAGTTGTCTTAGTCTACATCTGTTAATTATATGTTTATTATTTTATGTTATGCATTCTTGTTTATCAATTTGAGTTATATGGAATTATACGAATTATGTATCAACATTTTAAAGTAATTCCTTGTTACAGTTTATGAAGGAAAAAATGGCGACGATGTGTGCGCCATCTTGGTTTCACGTCGCCTAATGTAAAACATACCTATCCATAACTGTGCATGGATGAATAATTATAGTTTAACATGTTAGCATGTTTAATGTATCATATGATATAATATAACATATAAACGATGTTTTAACGCCATTCTACAATACAAATAACTTCACTGGAAATAGTTATATCAGTTAAAGTTAAGACAAGTTGACACCACAATCTCGCCAGTCACACACTATATGGTATATAAGGAAAGGAAATTGCTACTATAATTGTAACTGATGTGTATTCGATGCCTCGTGGCAAAGGGTGTATCACGTGATGCTCGCAATATGGAGGGTCACATCCGGCAATGGAACGCCGGGCTTAGGGGCAGATACTCCCTCCCTTTCTCGTAGCACAGTGGTCAGTTGTGAGGGTTTGAAAGTCGTGACATTTCTCGCCAGGGGAACGTTGTAAGGAGCAACCAAAGCGGAGTCCCGAGCCCAAGTAGATACATTAGATACTGTACTATGTACTAATGTACTATAGGCAGAATGTTCCCAGTGTCTCCCACTTCCGGATACCCTCTTTTTAAATTATATAAATATTATAAATTACATAATTTCTTGTATTTTATCTTAAAAAATTTCTGAAAACATGCATTCATTATGGTAACTCAACATAAATCCACAAGCATTCTTGAGTAATATATAACTGAATAATGCACACATAGTTTTACCATTCGTTATAAAAGCTGTATCAATTTGCATTGCAGATCCTAGCTTAGACAAAACATTGCTGTTACCACCTTTACATGTATGCCTTTGTTATATGTAATATGCACTATTTTTAGTTTGTGTTTTTCTCTCACTTATTCCATGTAGTTTTACATCTGAACTAACTAAAATGTGTTATGCAAACAACTTAATTTCCAACAACACATTTCTATTATCACAGCTAGGTCTTTTTTAATACAAAATTAATAAAAACTTCATAACAATTCTATATTTTCACAGTGTAGATCATAAGTAATATTATGGATAATTTGTTTTAAGTATTTATGAAAATGCAAAAATAAGGCAACATTTTAAAATGCCTTGTCCACTGTCACATAAACTACAGTTGATATGACTGTCACTAGGCACTTCAACAAAATCCGCAAAACCGCGTAACTGCAGCGTCGTTCCTTTTACTTGGATCTGGGTACCGTTTTGGTTTAACTCTGATTCGCGCGCATTTTTTATGATTGACGTCATCGGATGGCGGCTCCAACTTGGTGGTAAATTGAACTTTATTTCACCGATATTATAACATAGCTGTGTTTCATTAACAAATTTATCAAACTATGTATTATGCTTTATGGTATATTGAAATCGTTTGTGTTTAAGGTAATTTAGGATGTTTATTCTAATCTGTGGTGAAGATGCATGCTGTAATGGGTGAAGGGATGTACAAACTAACAAAGGGAGATGATTTGCAATATCCTTTTGGTTAAATAAAAACATTGCAGCATCAAAAAAATCCTGGTTCTTAAATATCGGTGATTTGCACATACAATGGGGGTTTTAGGCGTTTTGCACAGTAAAGAGTTTATATACCTGTGACCCTTTGACCTATCTTGTGAAGACTGGTGTTGGCCGTTCTATTATGTATATCATCCTCACAAACCCGGGCACTGGTGACTACATTACAATTTTGATATCCTTGGCGTTTTGACTTGTCAAAACCTAGATTTATTGCCAGGCTCATAAACCAGTCCTCTGTCTTTAGTGTCATCTCTGAGAATACACACTGAAGACATCATTCCCTTCCCATTAACTCCCTTTTTTGGCTTTGTGCATCCCTTCACCCATTACAGCACGCCACTATGTTTCTTCTCTCTACTGTTGCCAAAGCTCACCCAAAACGACAGAATTTTCAACCCAGTAGTGGTAGTTATTAAATAGATGCCTGTACTGGCCGCTAGTCACTGTCACTCGTGACTACACACCGATGTGATACTGACTGGCTGTGGTTGCAGGTGTGCTCACTCAGCTGATGTGTGAGCACCAGAAGGACCACACAGTTCCCAGTTGGCCAGTAGTCGACCCACCCTCCTACGGTCTCTCTACACCGTCGGGCTGCTCTGTCGACACTTAAATTTTGACTCTCAGGAATTTGGTGAAAAGAAGGTAGGATTGAGGTCGTTGTTGTGTTGTCACCTGTTGTTTATTACGATGTATGTGGGTGGCTATTCACTTTAATAAACTTGTCGGGGAATTAAACAGATGTTTAGATGAAGAAGTGTGTAACATTGAAATTAATTGAAAGTGAACTATGATGGACTATGGTTATTTTATGATCATTTTAACAAACAAATCTGACTGAGCATATGTAGGTAGGTATACCTTGTTATGGCTAAACGTGAATGGTATAAAATTATAAAGAATGGAAAAATGTATGTTATATAATGTTAGTTTGATGTATTTATTTAGGCTTCGAAAAGGGTTTGAAAAAAGTTGTTCATGTAGCAGTCTAACAGGAATAGGTGGTCTGATGTTAAACAACTTCTGGGTAGTGTCATACACTACTGTTTTGTAAGCATCCCTAAGAAAAGCTGATCTAAAATTAATGTTAATCTAGAATGAATGGAGGAAAATTTATAGTGTTGTTTTAATCTTTAATTTTAATTTTAAATTTAATCCAGGTGTCCATTCGAGACAAGGTCTTCGATGTGATGCTTTACTTCATCCGCCACGAAGATGTGGAAGTGAAGCACAAGGCCCTGGCAGGACTAGGTCAGTTCAACTGAAGATATGCAAATTTATTCATCTAACGGGTTGTTTGTTCATAACTTTGTACAATGATTACTGGCTTTGTGATCTCCAATTTCTGACTAGAATTAGTACTTTATGTTAATAATGTCCAGATTGAAAGTTATGTTTTGCAATCGCTTATTGACAGTCGTTATGGTTACGCAGTTCACATCCAAGCAACATTTGTATCAGTATCTAATGGCAACTGTTGTGATCATTACAGCGTGTTGATATGCAGTCATTAGCAGTAGAGTCTCACCATACGATTTATCCAGTGACAAAAATAAGCTACCTTTACCTAAAAAGTGGAATAATGCAAAGTCTGGATATTGCTGTTAATAAAGGAATCAAGGCTGTATTTATTTACAACATGTTGAGGGAGGGAGTTCCAAAGTCGAATGGTACTTGCACTCAAAGAATGCATGTTGACTAGATTATGGATGGTGTGTGGGGCTGTTGCAGATTGTACCATATTTGATCAGTATGGGAACAGACAGCGACAGCACCATCAGAGCAAAGGCTGACCAACAAGTACAAGAGCTCGACAAGAAATACCCAGGCTTCATTCAGGTAACAACAATTAACACCAGACAGACATGCAGGTTTACAAAGATTGGCATTGATAGATGGTAGACCCGCATCTAATCATTGTACCAGATGAAGCTTGATCTGTTGTGGCCATAACTGCCTGCAGATAAGCTGGCCTTTAATGACTTGTATATGCGGTGCCATCTGCAGAAATATGACATTATTCATGTAGCAGAATACAATTAAGTGTAAAGATAATAACCGAAGAACCTGTGTAAATACAGCAAATAGCTGTGTATAACTAGTGTGTTGTTGCAGGCTATGGTAAAACCATAATTAACGTAGCATTTACTGTGTGATAGGGTTATATGGCTAACAATTGGAACAGTTTGAGTTACCATTGTTTGAAAAATATTTCGCTTAATGATGAATCAGAGGGAACGTTTAAAAAAGGGGTCTAAATTGTGAAGAACATAATACTAAAAAAAGTGAAACAATCGGCCTTGGATTTAGAACTTGGCATATTTAGCAGTGTCATTGGTACATGCCTGTAACTCAGCTACATTGGTGCTCCAGATAAAGGCAATGCAGGGAATCAAGATGTACAGACTGCAAGAAATCCTGCAGCAAGATCCATCTGAGCCGATCCGTGGCATCCGCACAGATGACGACAACATCATCAGTCTGAACAGCTTCATCTACTCCCTGATCCGGAGTAACCATGGACAGAGACGCTCAACATGTTTGACGAAATGGGGGTATGTTATTTGCTTTACACATCATGTAGATATGCTGGGTTGGGATTATGTGTTAGGATGATTTTGTAACTACGAGTGAGGATGGATAATTCAAATCTGTACTGTTTTTCATAGTCAGCCTTTTTCTTGTAATATTTCGCCATCAGTGGAATACATAGGTAAGTTCATAAATAAGATGGACACTCACATATCTATGACAGTTTCCACAATAGCACCCTGGCCATAGCTATGATGCCCCATGTATGTGTTCATCTATTGGTAATCATCTGATAAAGTTTGATGGTGATAAAGCAATATGCCAAGAGTAAAAACTATACTAATTGTGTTGTCATAGCTTAAAACGAAAGTATTTTGGTGTCTTTGAAACTGTTGGACTTGGCACCTCCTAGTTGTCTCAAGTACACAATACAATCTGTTCTCTCATCTTATTATGGTAGTCTTGTAAATAATACAAGTTTCATATGGAATACAGTGTCAACAATAACCTAATGTAAGTAAGTTATGATTTCCTTTGCATTTTGATATACTAGCAAAAATGCCCCCACGTACATTGACTTATATGAAATAAGATGCTTGTGTATTCGGAGGCAGACGTATTTGTATGCTAATACATAAATTTTCATGAAATAAAATGCTTGTGTATGTGGATGCAGACTGTGTGTGTGTGGAATATTGTGTATGTTTGTGGGTGATTGCAGAAAGCAACATTGAGTGAGCTGATCTACATGGCAGACAACATGGCCTTCCTGCCCTACCAGGTTCAGGACGAGCCTCTCTACATCATTCACCAAATCGACATCATTGTCTCAGTGTCAGTATCAAACATCCTGCAGTCAAACAGAGAGGTAGGTAGTTTGTTTCTTGGTCAAAATGAGGTCATCATCGCCTTTCCCCCATGTCCCTTGTGGGGAGTTGTGGGGTGGGGGCAGTATCAGTTGATCTTTGTGATCTCTCGACTATTTGTGTCTAGTTTCTGTCTACCTATTGTGCTAACAGATAATATGCCATTCTCTCCCTCCTACCCTTTTTTAAAACCTCTCAGTACTATCTTATTTCTGTCTGTATTTAGTACGTTTTTTGTTTTCCATGTTCTCTTGGTCAATCTCATCATGCTCATTCGATAATCAGCTGTGTTTCATAAAACAGTAGTTACATAAAAAGTACTTTTAGATATTTCTGAGTGTCAGTGGCAGAAATAGATGTGCACTGGTACTTCTGATGGTGCATTTCTTTGCAGTCTGCAGCATCTCCTGTTCTCTGTACTCATGGTGCTGTCTACGACATCTTGTTGGATGTTTTAAGAGTTCAGTCTCTTATTTGGCACGTATTCTGCTAGAACTCACATTCCTCCTTTTAATATTGTCAAACTTTGTATTCAGTCACGCATGGATAACCAGAGATAAAATTATGTTTTCTTATATTAAATAATGTACTTCAAAATGTCATACTTCAGTCAAACAAGTTTGTTTTGTAGCAGTGACACTTGTAGTTGTGATGTTCATATTCTGTAGTCACAGGAGAATGAATCTATTGCTGTTTCTTCAGGTCTTCTTTCCTGGAGCAGCTGATGATGACAGAGCTAAGCTTGAAGACGATGATGATGAGGAGTTGAACACATTATTAGGTTGGTAAAGTAATCGTAACACATCCATTGCAATAACCAATATAATTTATTCATTTGTTGCACATTATCATACTTGCCCAAAACGAACAATCCATTTACTACAGAAGTCATCATGAACTTTCTGCAGGGTTTGATTTAAAATCTGCTGTCATCACTCGCTCAGTTTACAAGCAAATAACTGTAACATGAACTGTTTTTGATCTAGTTTGGGACTTGAGGAAATGTTGGTATTACCAAACTATTATTGATTGTTTAGGAAGTTACTACATGCCTTGTGATGGACATGTTTTTTGGGCGTTGATGTAATGTTGGTATTATCAAATTGTCATTGATTTGCTTGGATCTTCCTGCAGCAGTTGTGAGATATGTGAATGTTTATAATCTGGTATTACAGAGCACATGCCAGAAGACACGACGGCACTGCCGAACCTGTTCATGATGTCACAGGGCTGCATACTTTTACTGATGCTCAAACAACATCTGAAAGAACTCTATCGCTTCACGGACAGTTCATCTATCAACATTGACCGTTCGTCGGCTGTAATTGTAATATGTATTAGTTTAATATAGTCAATAGTGCCAGGTCCAACATTAACAATTAATCTATAATTGCTAAAAATATTATTAGAATACCATTTCTGCTTAATGTTGTATATAATAACAAACTAATAATAATTTAAAATACTAATGATAGCAAATAAAGATCAAGAGTTTAGCCAGTTATGATATCAGATGTTTTTCTGTAATAATTTGGTAGACCTTCAAAAATAAACAAATTAATAGATCATCTTGATTTTAGATCAGAGCAGGATTTGTTACAGAAACACTGGATGACTTTGTTCCAAGTAACAAGTTCTCTTGTTAGCCTGCGTGAAGTTTGTTGACATTTGTGTTGTTCTTTATAGCAAAATCCACCACTACTCGCCAACAGAACAGGCAAAGGTGTGGGACAAACCTCTGAACCGCAAAGCAAAGATGACCTTTAACCCAAGCCAAGGAATGGATCTGGTTAGAGAGGGTACCCAAGACTTGCCACAAGATGATGACACCAAAACTAAGTTGATTCAGGGCTTCTAAGATGTGAGTGCACTTTGTTAGTGTTCCATTCGATAAATTGGCTTTCTCGTTCACAATCTAAAAACTGTGATCTGGAAAATGTCTACAAACTAGTTGTGTTTTAAATATTTTATTATTGTCTAAACTGAGGGTTTAGTAATGACACAACTGGAGGTGAAATTTTTGTAATAGAAAATATTACCATAAATTTGACACAAGGATCATCCTGACTAAATGGACATTGTGTTAGTTATGTAATATTGTATAAACAGTTTCTCTTCTGACATATAATTAAGCACAATTTTGAAAATATAATTACTCTGCTCTCTGTATGAAAAGGGCATTGAGCATGCAAGGTAAATATGATATTTGAATGGAAATGTTTTAATAAGACAACTGATGGTAAAGAACTGATAAGACCACCCCTAATGAATGCCCACTGTCTTATTTCAGTTCAAACAGCTCATGCTGTCCATAGACCCAGATGACGACGATGACATTCCCGCACCCCCCTCAGTACGGTCATGGCACCCCAGCCGCTGCAGGCACGCCCTCTGGTGGCCAGGCAGGGGGCGATGCAGCGGAGCAGCACAAGGTGGCCCTGAAACTGGCGAATCACAAGACTCAAAACCAGTTGCCGTTATTGATCTCTCCGGGCATGGGGATGGAGATAATGGTAGTCAAAAGGTGAGCACGGTCATTTCGTCATAATGACACTTGATTTATTTATTTATGATTTATTTTAAAACTTATTCAGTCTATTTCTTTAGTTAATTTAAGTATGTAATTACATTTGATTTACTGTATGACATCTGTATGACGAATTTTAAAGCAACTCATTATAGATAACTAAAATACATTTATGTAACTTACTTACATTGATCTGAAATGACCTAGTATTGCATACACAGAGTTGTGATTGATGCCAAACTGATAAACTGTGTGATGATTATGTGCAGGTGGAGATATCGAAAGCGCTATCGTCACTGATGGCATACCACAAGCGTTCGATGAGTTCACATCATCGCCATGGTTGCACGTCAAAGACATCCTCCCACAGCAGCAAACCTCACAAACACAAGAAGAAGAAACGATGGCGGCATTATAGTGAGGACGATAACAAGGAAGTCGACAGCGAGGACAGTGACTATGTGGTGTAGCGGTGCCAGTGGTGCTTGTTGCGGTGCGGAAATAGCAAAACTTTGTGATCGGTCGCATCTCTGCGATCTGGTGTGCTGATCACAACTGCAGACTGTCCATTAGAATGGCTGTGTGGCTCCATGAACTGACGGAGATCAGATGAACAGGCAGCGGTGCACGTTCGGTGCAATGACAGGGCGTAGCCTACTGGCTTGTTGCCATGGGATACAGGTTTTGTGTGAAACTAGTCACTGGACCACAGTTTGTAGCTTGTGTCGATATGGTCCTGTTTGGAGACTTATAGAAGACCTGAGGACGTTATCTGTGTGCACGGACACTGCATGCCTGCCGTCCTATATGTTGAGGTACTTGAAGCAACTGCAGAAGTTCCTCTACTGGGGACAAGTTATAATAGACATCCTCATGGTCTACACCTGGAACTACTGGAGGTAGTCGGAATGTGTGCTCCCACACATCTGATGTTTACAAGTGAAAAACTGATACCACATACGGATAGACATATGGGTAGTCATGCCTGTCAATCCAAGAACCACAGGACCAATCGACTCCGGTTGGTGACGTGATTGTCTCAATCTAGCACCGATCTAGAGCATGCTATTGTTGTGAATAAATATTTATATACATAAATATATATATATCTTGTTGGACTATTTTTATTTATTTGTGACATTCTCTTCGTAGTCGTTTGGGAAAAGAGGTAGTGTACATTTTTAGAGTTAGGAGCATGGGAGGGTGGGTTCTTTGTGTACATTTTTCATTTCATAGACATCTGATTGAATATAAAATTATGTGTTTATTGTTTTTAATCATTGGGGTTCTTCATGTGAACAGATCAAGGCCATATTTCACTAGGGTTTTATGTGTTAATGAAACGTGGTTTCTGTTGGAACTTATGTTTGCTCACAACTTAAAAACTAATTGTAACATTATGCTTGCAATTTGGTTTATGTGATAATGACACATTAATTGATAAAAATAACGTCATAAGATTGGAATTTTGGCTCACATATAATGACATTTATATTATTGATAGAATTGTTTAAAAAAAAGCAGTTTATAAATTGTAAGTAAAAAATGACCTATGAAGTGATTGCATTGTGAGACGATGCTGCAAGGTGTTAGGAAGATCTCTAGACAGGATAGGTCAGGTCTATTCCATAGAGAAATAATAAGCTATTTTATCCAGTTATATACCTTGAATTTGGTGACTTTCCTTTGACCTTTATAGATTGGGAGAAGGGTGCTATTATAAGGCACAGCTGATTTGTCAGAGAATCATTGTTTAATTGTCAAGAATCAAAGGCCTGTTACTAGGGCATTGTGGAAAATGGCTGTCGCCAAATTCCGCTGCAATTGCAGGCCATTATAACTATTTAATGTTATTTCTGTTCAAATAGAAGTTGATGTACGACGTGTTTTGTTGTCGACAGCCACACAATACTAGAGGTATTTTTCATGTATAGCTTATCACGCCAGTTAATCGGAAACACCGTATTCTGCCGTGATCTATTGAATGGTCCTGCGTTTAAAGAACTCACGGAGAGCAGGATGAATTTCTGTCAGTTGTGACTGTGCCATCAAACGCTTGTACGAGCGAACATTGCATTTTAACAAGGTCACTAAATGTGCGAGTTACTAGCTGAACTGGAAAGTCGGCCATCTTGTTTCGTTCCTGCAAGTTTTATTACTTGTTGATAAGTTACCTTTTTAGTAGTCTAACGATATTTTAAGAGTTGTGTTATTGTAGTATGTAAGAACTGTCGTGTCCTCGCCGCGGTCCTTACAACTGGTTAGGAATTACACCTAGGTTGTTTATGTACAGTCAAGACGGTTTTAGCTTTTATTGTGCCGGTGGTCGTTGGTCGTGGTACCACAGACCACCTTCTTTGTACATTATCACCAACGTGCAGCTTATACCCTGCCCTGAGTGGGCACACTGTGGTATTCAGTTGCATTGTGCTGTAATTATAAATGTTTTATTTCTGTGTGACACGTCACCTAATTAAAATAACCACATTGATGACATACACACTACAAATGGTCCAGCGAATAGGCATCTTTTTTCAGGAAATAAAGTTTGCATTTAAGGTTCTTGTGTGTTGCTTCCTGCTATTTAGTCTTAGCCTAAAGGTCCAATGGAGTTACGTCATCACTCTGCATGCACCATTAGCTCTCGTATCTCAAAAACCGTTGAAGATCTTTTTTCTAATTTTGCATAGATGTTTCTTAGGGTACTATGCACACAAAATTTAAAGTCTATCAACTCATGTTAAAAATTGTAATATAACGATGACTGAAGCCAACTAGTGTCAAGTTTATCATCACTTCTTTAATTCTACATGTTGGCAGATAATATCAGTGTCTTGGTAATGTCACCAAGCTGTCATAATCCTACTAATAATAATTAGCACATTTACACTAAGTCATAGTGATTGCCATGATTAAGCTGGACACTATTCAGAGTCTGTCAATTCATAGAGCGCAGTGGCTCAGGGCTACAGCTTCGAACTCTCAACTAAGAGAACCATGGCTTGAATCCTGTGCTGCAGTGTTAAACGTTGGGCAAGTTTTTTCACTCCACATTGGTTCAGTTCACTCAGCTATATGAATGAGTACCTGGCTATAGACAATGGTGAGCATTTGTACGAACAGCCTTCACACATTAATTGCAATGTGGCTGGTTGCTTCCCAGAGAAATCGAAATTTAACAAGTCTGCCAAGTAAAGTGTATTGCCTTGATGACTGGATACTGTGCTGTATAAGAACTTAACCAGAGCTTACTTGTTTAATGGGTTGAGTGAGCCAGAACGACAGAGTTAGAAATAAGTGAAGTGTCCAACCCTCAACTGCTTGAAATTATTATTGAAAGTATTAAATTTGTGCTGGAAGGATTAAGCCATGTTGTAATTATTGTAGACTTCCTATCTATACCTATCATCAAGTGGTGGTAGGTATTAAAAGAAAGTCTTTGAAGTACAGTACTCATTTACATAACTGGGTTAACTGGAGAAATGAGGAGTGACAACCTTTGAAATTACAGCAAGTGGATTTGAAATAGTTTTTCTTGACCAAGTCCCAACCTTGAACCTTCATCCATTACATTACCGTGCTACCTGTTGTTTATTAGGTGACTAGAGCTGCTCGAATCTGTTGATTTTTTAACAAGGATGTGTTAATAACGCAGGCAAGCTATCATCTGCACTGGGCTAATAAAGTGAATAACTGGCAATGTCACGGCTGCAGCAATTAGACCCCTATACAGCACTGGACAACAGAACGACTGGTGTAGAAAAACAAACTTTAATTGCAGTTAATAACACACTTACTGCCATTCAGACATTAACTGTTTAAACAGTTGCACAATGCACACAGCTCAAGCAGCAACCCGTGCCCAGGGTCCCCAGGCACCAGCAGATTTGATCAATTGATCTGTTGTCTCTAGTTGGTGGAGAAAGCTCTTAAGCTAGTTTAGTAACCATTCACAATCTGATTATTGATACTGACATCAAAAGTAAGTATTACACAATCTCCGCAGACAATTTCTCATTACCAGTACCACTGTTGTTCCCCATTGGTCAACACTATTGCCATCTCGTCCACTTGAACACGCAGTTGACCACACATATTAAAACTTGAAATGCACCTTACATCTGGTTTGGGACAGCACTTGTGTGATGATAAACATCTTTTATTCACTAATAGCATCCATCTACGGAGCATGAATTAATGTTATTTCAATCAACTGTTGTTTACTGGCTTCATAACAACAGTTATGCTAAATTGGCCAAAAAGACTTTTTATTACCACTACCAGTATATACGGTTGTAAATTAAGAAATACTGCACCACATGTCAATTTTATAATGTCAACCTGTTAATAGTTGACAGGCTGCCAGTTTTAATCAAATGCACATTCACTGGCTTGCTCATATAAAAATGGGACAACAGTGTCTAGTAAACATTAAAACAACACTACATTTGTACAGTTCAATAGAGAATGGCAGTGTATAGCAAGTGTACAGTCCTATCATAATTTCTCACAGCCTCTCTCTGGTAACATTACACATGACAACAGTTTGGATAACATGTACACCGGCACCACTGGACGAAACTCTGAGAACTTCTGTAGATCATGTTTAAACAAATACACCAGAAACCCTACTACAAAACACTGGACGAGGCATATATAGCGAGACTACCGACACCATTCGAGAGTTGTTTACAAGTCGGTGTTGCTGGCAGCTACTGCTGTCACAATCACTCCGGAGTAGTAGTAGAGTCACCTGCCTGCTGTTCTTAAGCTGGGGTGTCAGATAACACCCCACTGTCTTCTGCACTGTACATTGTCTCTTTGAATCAGCCACACCAGGGCTGATCACATCATTAAGTTGACCCACCAGTAGTGTCACTGGAGTCCCATGTCATCTGCCATCAAACACCACCACTGTAATCTGGTCAAGGTCTACAAACTAATCACATATAACACATCTACTCCAAACACTGTAAGACAGTTTTTGATATGTAAACTACACCAAACTGTTATGGTTTTAAATTACGTCAACAAATCAGCATTGATCCTTTTTGCTTAGTATTTTATGAAGAATACGGCAATTTTTTTAAAAAAAAATTTAACAATCTTTCCAATTCAGTTGTTTTGTCTGGCAAAAGAAACTCCCAAACTCCTGCTAGTACCTGAAGATCCATTCTTTGCAAACATTTCCCATCCCTTATTCTAAATGCAATTTTTACAGTGTGGGAAAATAATTCTAAACTCTAATTGGTGTAAATGTTAACTTGTCAGTAATGCAATGGGGACGTCAGTTGAAAGGATACTGCGTTTTGTTCGCTTCTTGTACATGATCCGATAGCCACATTCACGACATCGGATTGGGTCTCTCGCTTTGATCTCATTCTCATGGTGGCATTCTGCAAAACAGTGATAAGAAACATGGATTATGTTGCTAACACTCACCAGTTTTGTATCAAACACAAAATTAATGCACTGGCATCAGAACAAAACGTATACCAAACAGGGCTGAACCAGAGCTTCTTTTTGCAATGTTGTTCATTATATTTTATAACAGCAGAGGCTCTCCAAAAAATTTCAAAGATTAAAAACTGGCAAAGAGAGCAGATGCCCAGAAAGTGGAGGGAAAATGGAGGCGAGGAAGACCAAAATTGCAATGGGGATTGGATTAAAAGTGACCGAGAAAGAGTGGGAGAAGAACGGGAAAAAAAAAGATAGACAGAAGGAATAGGAGACTGCTGACAGAGAACTTAGTAAGAGAAAAGTGAGAGGAAGAAACAGACAATGGAAAAGGAAATCATGGTCAACTCACCCCTGACAAGTGATGCCAAAAAATGCAATTTTACCCTTGATTAGTAACCAGGCAACTATCATCCTTAATAGCACACTGAGAATAATAACATTTTCACTGCTCTGTCAACTCTTAAAGCTGCAGCCAGCGACAGAAATGGAGAATTCCTAACATGATCTTATTTGCATGATGACAATTTATTTGCGAAAGGGTAGGACAGGCGACTGGGAAGAAAACTCATACACAGCTTACATAAGCATCCTGAAACCCACTGTACTTTGTGACTGTATGAATCAGGCAGTCAGTTATTGGTTCTCCATTCCCCACCATCCTAATTTTGTTCTGAGATTGGGGGATATGCCCCCCCCCCTCCCGGCTACACCACTGTTCACAAAGTCTGCAATATTACCATGATTAATACCCCTAGAGTAGAAACAATGTTAACACCTATTTATACACGGATATAATCAAAATAAGTAATAAAAACTAATTGATACCTCCACAAATGTATAACATCACTTGTGGTTTTGCAGGAGGCTGGTCTTTGTCCTTAGGAGTGTCCATGCTTGCATCAAACTGAAACATAAAAATGTGTTACATCATCATTTTTTAGGTGAGCAATCGCTCTTGCTCCTTATCCCTTGGATGGTAATTACCCATGCATGGAGCAATTTATTGCTCACACTAACTGCTAGAATCAGTCACTTCATCAGACCTTGCACAGGTTTGAGGTCTGGTAAAAGCACAAAAAAAACATGTTTTCCTTCCAGCCATGTTGATGACACAATCTGGACTGCATAATGGTACAATAAATCCATAATTTCTAGAGTTTGGTGAGTAAATTATTTCTGAACTCTTACGAATTTTTAAATACCCACATATATTATCAGACATGGTGATACGATCGCGTGTTTAGATGTACTTAGATTTTTACTAAGTCTGTAATAAAAAAATCATTTTGCGAAACCTGCCAGACACAATTATACAGTGGCACCACCACACACATAACACAGAACACCACCTGATGGATATAAACGAAATTAAAAATTGATCGTCTAAATTACTTCGCATATTTAGGCAAGCGATTCATCGCTTGCCTGGGGTTTTTAAACCTGAAGCACTGCGTGTGTACCTCATCTTTTACATTTGTTTCATTAAAAATTAACACAACACTGGTCAATATATAGCTGCCACAAAATAATGATAACATAGTATTTATTTACTGCTCTGAAAATCATTCAAATCGATGCAGATTAGGCCAGTAAATATTAAATAAATGTCTTTATGATATCTTTAACATGGACTGAGTTATATTCATTGACAAACATATTGAATATATCTGTTAACAGTTTTAAGTCTTACAAAAAAGGCAGTGTTGGTCCCATTCACCAGTATGTTCTCGTCTTAACAATAGCATAAATATAATATATTTTTTCATTCATAATTCTAATGTAAAATCATAAATGCTATATTCTGTAGACAGATTAGTCGTACAGTAACCTAACATAGGGAAAGAATCAAGACTTTCAGTTTCAAGTACCAAATTCTTCTCTACTGTTCGTTGTTTTGTTGACTGAATACCCGGTGTCTTGCTAATAAAAACATGTCCGAAATTGCCGTGTGTATTGAGCTGGTCAGCTTTTGTGCAGCCCGCGAAGTTTGAATTTGTTTATTGCGAAAGAGCGATGGCGTCTCCTTTCACAGGTTGTTATGCTTCGACTCGCTAGTGGTTCAGCCGCCGTTCACGAGCATGTGCATGCTTGTTTTGACACGCTGTTTAGGTGTTCGGACGCCGTTTGGGTCACCGACAATTTCCGTCAAACTATGTAAACGTGTTCCCCAATAAATCAATACACACAATTTATTCAAATCAGCATGACCAAATTATTGTTATTGCCGAGTTCAACGTAAATACAAGAAACAACGCAAATTACCCCTGTTTAGCATGCCTGTCAATATCCCGGAAGTGACCGAGATTTCGCGAGACTTAAGCGAGATTTCACGAGCAATGCGGTGATTGGCTAATTTTGTTTTGAACACCAGATTTGAAAGTGCCTTCGGTGTTAAAGGTTGACAAAGTTTGCCAGAAAAGTTATACAAAGACGGACATTGGCGTGCAGATCAAAGGTAAATATGCTGCAACACAAGTTGGGGAGGATCTATGCACCATAAAATTGCATTTTACCCTAAAAGGGTAGGTGGTTTAAATATTTTTTGTTGATGTGACTGAATGGAATCCCGCCCAAATTTTCCTGGATAGGGGCCTCGAGACGCGAATACACACGTTTGGAAGCTTGACAGAGCGCAGAATAAGAAGTCGATTTAAAGGTTTTATTCATTGTGTGTAAGTCTTTAGGTTGGATATTTAACCATAATAAGTTATACTGGATTAATACATTTGGGTTTCACAATGTTGGTAAAGTTAGGTAGCCAAATTATGAATGAATGTGGTCGTGTTGACTGAACAGATTGAGTGACAGCGCAAGACCCAAGCGAACATGTTCGGTGTTGTTAGGTGGGCTGGGGCATTGAGTGCATCGCGTTGCTTACCGTATACATGGAAAACCCTAAGTTTGATATACAACATTATTATATAGTACTATTACGTTATTACTACAGGGATTTATAGGTCCCCTACTTGACATTTTCTGTTCGTTGAGTTTGATCATGTATGATTAATTAAAAGAAAAATTAGTATCATTGACATTGCCCACTGCCACTGGATCATGTTTTGTAGGGCCTATGTATCAAAGACACTTTATACATTTATACACTTTATTTTAACAAAAATAATGTCACTACGTCTACAAGTACACTGGAAAAGAAGAATATCTTGTGATATTGCAGTTTGAATAGGAGTGCTTTTAGAGGTTATTAGGGCTGAAGGTTTGACAATGTTGAATTGTTGACTGGATATGGATAAACATGAATAAAAAAATTATGATAAACACAGGAGTTCCCAAGAAAAATGAGAAATTTAAATAACGCTGGTCTATTTTCTTGTTTCAGGATAAGATGGAAGGTTACTGGGCATCCCCCGATTTGCCTCGTACCAGACACAGAAGTCGCCTACAGTACAGGTCACATGATGCTAACAACTCGCTGGAAGAGCTCAGCATTCATAAAAATGACAGATGTGACCTGAAACTAGACGTGCTGGACTTCAGAAACGAACTGGACAATCGAGATGATAGCACAAGTACACCCTTTGTACCGAGAACATTGTCGTGCTCTAACATCCAGTCATGCGACTCGTGTTTCAGTGAGAGTTCCGTTGTGTCCAGCTTCGCCAGCTCATGTAGAATCCGCAGTTGTATAAACAAGTCATGTGACAGTGCTGACAAATCGCACTGTGGCAGCAGCGGCTATGCGACCGGAGGTGACGACTCGCTAGGGGAACTAGACATACTCCCCTTGCCTCGCCTATCCCTCTATTCCGAGTTCATGTCGATTGATGATAGTCCAGCCGATGAACCGGACTCTGCATTCTGCTCCTTTTCATCATCTCATATTGATGCTTCTACTGACGTGTCATTGTGTGTCGGTTCTCCCCGATTTGCTGGCATCGAGTCATGTCCAGTGTGTAGACGTGATGTGACGGCTGGCGTGTGTCTGTATTGCACTGCTCACACAAGCCCAGTGTTTACTGTCATGATTCGGCAGTGTCTCCTCACCGACCCAGAGTACCTGATTGGTCGAAAGATGGGCGATGACACAGTGGACATCTTGTCTGAGTTGAATGATCGCAGTCTGCACACTCCACTTGCTATGATCCTTGTCTGCCTGTCCGAAGAAGACCTGTGCAGGTATAATAATTTTATTAGTCAGATATTTTCTGCTGTTGTCTAACTGATGTATATCCTTGAAGGTGGCTGAACTATCAAACAAAATCATGCAAAATCCAGGTCTACTGTTTTTTGTAAATTGAATCATCACCTGGTTGTTTTCCCCGATGTACTTCCAGATTGGAACTTTGATTGTTTCCTTGTTACAGGGTGTGCTGTGTGAGTCGTCAGTGGAAGGCTGTGTGCGAGAGCGACACGAAGGCCCATCGTCGGAAACGACAGTTTATCAAGTCACACCGCGTCTCCTCACAGGATAAGGTATGCCAGATACACACACCTTTATACAAATGCAGCCCTACTGGCGAACCATTGACGGTGTAGCGCTTACATTTTTCCGGCGTTATAAACGTTCCGATTGATGTTTCTGCGCATGCGCGATACGTGTAAAATCATTAATGTGCAGCGAAACGACAAAGCATTTATGGTATAATTACTACAGGCTGCTCGTTAGGATGTATATAACCTCTCAGCAAAGTTATTTGTTGCAAATTAACACGAGGCAAACTAATTTTTAGGCATGTTTTGATAGGAAGCAAAAATCATGTGACTAGTGCGACATAATCCATTCATCCGTGACAGTGATTTAAACAAATGTATTATTTTAATGTATTGAACACAATTTTAGGCAACTGTTCACAGTAGTCATCACAGGAGTTAACGAATAGCCTGTGGCATTTATACCAAAAATGCTTTGAAGTTTTGCTGCACATTGATGATTTTACATTTATTGCGCATGTGCAGAAAGGTCATTCAGAAACTTTATAATGACCGGAAAAATGTAAGCGCAGCAACGGTATTGTTTCCATTCATGGTTAAATCAGATATTTATTAAAACATCTATACTTTGTCCAAGTTACCCAGATGCGTGCATGTGATCCACTTACATCTTGATTGTCATGTGTAAATTGTTCAGTCACTGAATCGGATATGTTAGAACTCTCAATTCTGGTTTTGCTATTGTGTTGTTTAGCATGCAAGCAGCTTGCGATGAAACTATTCACGTCAATCACAGCGATTATATATTAAAAACATTATTCAGTTTATTATTATCTGTGACACAGTCGTTTGAGTATATATTAATTTTAACATATACTGAACCATGTGATTTAATTCACTAGTTATATGCGACTTTATAGTTTTGTGGCCAGCTGGCTACATGCTATCAATCGTATCAGTTGTAAGTACAGTCTTGAAGATAGACATTCGCTCTGTTCCTGCCTCCTGGTTGTCAGTTCTCTAAAGTTGTGCTATTGTCGGCAGGAGAACCTGGTGCGATGGAAGCGGTGGTCACCCAGTCGTCTCGTGACAGGTGCCAAAGAGCCACTGGCCAAGGTGCAATGTCTGGCAGAGTTGAGCGACTGCATCAGTCTGTCGTCGCCTCCCACATTATCTCGCTCCGACAAGTTCTTGCAGGTGATTTACTGTCATATTGGTCACACGAGCAGCCAATGTTCTAGTCGGCTTAGGAAGACTTTGTCAAATTTGCATTACATAACCATCATTTAGACAGGTTCCTCAATTGAGGAATCTATAGTAGTTCTTACTCCAAGAGTAATTATCTTTGTCATCTTTACAAGATGTGTCTTTTATCATATGTTGTCTAAATATGTGGTGCAACACCTCCTTTTCAATCCTTAAGTTAACCTTTTCATAGTAGATATAAAACTCACCGAACATGTTTTTTTCTTCAATTTATCATACCATGCCCAAATAGCTGTGCAATCCATGTGTATATTCTGTTCCATAATTAATAATATTTTATTATACATTAAACAATGTCCACTGTGTTCTGAATGTTGGTTTTCTGCCACCCCGCCAGGAGGCGCGTCAGTTGCGGAATGATGAGAGGCTGTGTCGATGTCCCAAGTGCGAGCATCCGGCGCGTGTCCACAGCATCCAGGAGCGGGCATGGTGCACGAGTGACACATGCAAGTTTGACTTTTGCATCAATTGCCACAGCGCATTCCATGGTGCAAGAGACTGCAGCCAGGTGATGCCAGGCGTGCGGCGACCAAAAACGGACAGTAACATGTGTAGCAAGAGAAGCAAGCGCAATCTGAAACGACTATAGCATTAGTCGTGATCAGCATCGATCTTCTGTGCAATACTAGTCCTTGGGTTGGGGGTCAAGTATACTTTTGTGGTAAACAAATTATGATTTTTTATTTTAAAATTATGCTAAACTATTTCATTAAAATTTCAAATAGACAAAGTTCATTTCAGATATATATATATATATTTATATAGATATTATGCAGATTGCATTAATGATAATGGTAAACAAGTGGATTAGGTCTGGTAGCTAGGCATTTGCCAATCTTTTTATGTAAGATATGCATTTTCATTGGTATACATAGCATGTGAAAATTACATATAATTGTGCAACATTTTCACATTTAAATACTCTATAGTGTATTTGACCCCCACTCAAGTCCACATTGCCTAGATTGTAGAACGCTAGGCGAGTTGTTATATTTTTAACTAACCATGTGCTTTCAGCAACCTCATGATAAGATCATGACAAACGTTCAATTTGTACATAGTCTGTTTGTCCAGCATTGTTGGTCGTGTATTTGGAGGTATTGTTCTTGGTCCGTGTATATTTATTACATTCTGATCGACATTATTCTGGATGTGCCAACACATTCCAAAAATCCAAGATTCTGCATAGTATTCAAAAACATTCAAACAAAATTTACACTACAAGATATTTTAAATATCCATAATTATGCATCAGTAATTTATGATTTGGTGTACCTATTTCAGTTTTCTGCAATTTGTTATAAATTATTGCCCTGATGCTTGGATTTTTGGAATTGTACTTAACATGTCTGTGATTTTTTTAAATTATATACAAACTGAAATAAGTGTACAAATGCGATATAGTTAGTTTAATTAATTTGTGCTGTACGATTGTACTTGATTATGTGATTGTGTGCATGTGAAAGTGATTCTTGAATATGTGACGTCGGCATAGTTTACTTTTTGCCGGTATGGTAATGTTGATATGTTTTATCATTTGCTGTGCAATTTGTGTGGTTTTTAGTATGTATTTGTAATAATTTATAATGTTGAATAAAATTTGTTTTATCTTTATTCTGTTTTTGTTATTATATCGTTGTGATATTCTAGAGGATTACCGCAAGTACTTGTGTTACTTATAAGCGACATAACTGACATCAGTATTGTGTAACATGACATGTCATGATGTTCATTCATTTCAACTGTCATTTGTCACTTTTTACTGCGTTGTACCTTCTACATAATTTTGCTCCGTTCAATCCCGCAAGCAATGAGTGATGGCTATACGTGCAATACCCTGGCAGATCTACCCGTTGTATGGAACTTAGTTGAATTAAACTTTGAGTACAATGCAGACTGGTGAACGACTCGTCCGATTTGCGCTCTAGTTCCAAGGCTATGCCATGGCAAGGGCGGCTTGGCAAGGCAAGCTGAAGCTGTCAAAAACAAAACTTCAGTTCCTGGATTACCCATTCGACCATTCTCACGAGCTACTGAGCAATGTTGGGACAGTTGGGTATAGCTACATCATGTTCCCAAACTAACAGAACTTGCCGGCATACGATATTAGCTGAGCTTATCTTCAGAGATTCGCAAGTTGATCTGCGTAGCCAAGACTACGCTCTGCTACTCACGCCATTTTGGTCGCATCAACCAAGACAATGTATACCAAAGAGTCTACAAGGTGGCGCCACTATACAACACCCAACCTTGATTACAGACTCCCACTTCAAAACAGGTGCCACCAAATGTCAGGGATGGTAGCATATTAATAAGAAACCTGAATTTCAGTTATGTTTTTTGAGAAAGTTGGCACTTCACTAGATTATATATTATCCAGCAGATATTAGCATGACTGTTGTTGGTTCAGGGTATGGATGTGACAAAGCCCTGTTTTTACCTCAAAAGTTAGGAAGTAGATCTTATGTAGTTAATTAACTGTGAGGAGGTGTAATTATTAGTTTGGTGTTTTGTGAAGTGTGGCCTTCGATTGGTGGATTGGCAGTACTCGTGTCTAGGTAACGCGACCAAAAATTAGCGTACGACACTGGGACGATACATCAAAGATTAACCATATCCAAAAGAGACTACCCAGCATATACCAATAGGTCCGAAGCCTCACCGAGCATCACTCGGATCTAGATCATCCAAATAGACGTCTACTCCTGTGTCGTTTGTAAGAATCCCGTTTCTGCATTTAGTTCGACGTTCAACACCATACGCCCATCACTGCTACAAGACAAAAACTAGCAACACGCCACTGGACGCGTTCAGCAGATATAGTGTGTTCTGTAGACCGACCATCAACAGTAGGTCATTATCGGGAACTATAGCGATCTAACATTTTTCCCACGAGTACCGGCGCGCCTTGATTCGAGGAATAGTTCTCTTATCGACACTGTTCCATCGATCTAGCCTACACGAGTCTTTGTACTTCAAAACCAGAACCATGTTCCCCCTGGCGTAGGCGAATGACAGTACATGCGTAGGCTTGATCTCCAACGATGACAAAACAGCTTACATATTATTATATAATAATCATGCATAGCATTACTTTGTGCAACAACAACAATTTTCCGAACGCCAAGAAAACCATGCAACGAGATGCATGGCGATTTACTTCATGGCGATTTATTTCATGCCAAATGCAGGATTCCTTACAACAGAGATCAACGAGAAAGAAGATGGAATTATTTTATCATTCCGAGTCTTTTTGGATTAACCCAAAGTACGATTGCACATTCAGCGGGCAGCAATGAAAACAGTCAAATAATCCACTCAGAGCGCTGCGATGTGCTGCTATCGGCATAGTGAATTTACAGGTTATTTACTGGCGGAACCTACCTACATATACATCACGCCCGAAGTATGGATAGCATCGTCAGATAGCATCTGACACACACGGATGTGTAGAGCAATGACAACAGTTAGATGACATGTGGGACAAACATTTGAAACGCGTTCTTGGCTTACTTCCGTGTCGGCGAAAAAGGATAGTACGTGCTTCTTTGAGGTAGGTCACCGAAACGGCCACACTGTTGTAACAAGGATCTGTGTCACACATGTATTCTTTGACCAAGCTTGGTACTGCAAAGTGATTAGAGCACTGGATTCTCAAGTCGAATATTCCTGGTTCGAATCACGTTTGTACACTCCGGTCTGCACAATATTATGTCAATAGATAGTTGTGCGTATTAACCGTAAATTGATTCGATAAGTTTTCTCAGATAAGTCGATGTGGTTATCAGTTGAATAGGTCTGCAAGGGGTGACGCATAAAGCGCCCCGAGCGGCCTTATATGAACTTGGATACCGAGTAACAGAAGAATGTGCCTTTGCATGACTCCGCTAGATGGCAGGTCGAAACCAGCCAGGCGTGAAGAGTCAGCCACGCGTAGCGTCACAAAGATCAACGCAGTTGCTTTGTTCAGACGTGTAGGGGAAAACCTGAGACCGCTGCACTGTACTTGTTTCATTCAGGATACGGATGGTTACTTCATTCCGAACAGAGGTTATTTAGTGAACAATTGAGGGTCTTGAGCATATGTATACAAACGGATTATTATTAATTTATTACATCGTTGTGTTGGCGTTTGGATTACGTGACATCACTGACATATGCAAAAACGAGAGAGTTAGACGATCACTTGCGTTGAATAATTTGAGTATTGGACATGTAAACCATTATTCAAAAGATATTATGACAATAATTATTATTACTTCAGATTATAATTTTTATACAGTACACTTATAATTCATATTTACAATTATTAATATATCAATGACAGTATAAATATAGCCGAACACATTTACATAACTAACTTTTATACTTATTCCCCAATGTTTGCATTGTATTTTGTTTTAACTAATGGACAATAACGAACCCTAACATTGTTTTCTGGAACTAGCGTTACCAAACATACTGTTGTTTTGGTATTTGGATGCACGTTAACATATACGACAATAATATCATATGAATTACTACAAATGAGTAGTGGGTAATATTGATATTGGCGTGTAAATGCGGGCGCGCGTATGTGTGTGTGTGTGTGTGTGTGTGTGTGTGTGTGTGTGTGTGTGTGTGTGTTGTGTGTGTTTGTTTGTATATGTTTGTATATGTTTGTGTGAGTGTGTGCTTGGGTATATGTCGTTTGAAAATCCGATCGACACATTGACATGCTCCCTGAGAACGACCCGAGTTGGTATTGTTGTCGTTGAACCACCTAGCGTCTGCACCCTCCGCTCAGCCGACACGCTTGCCTTGGTGCGAACAGAAACGTTGTTCGCTAAGGTCACGGGTTCCTATTACCTACGCGAGATACGGCGAGCGACAGACACCGGTCATGTCCACCTGTCCTACGTGCTCAGGTACGCTGCACCTCCTTATGTCGGATTAGTTCACGTCGCCAAGCGGTTAAGCCCAGACGTATACGCTATATATACACTCTGTGCGTGCGCATCCATGTTCACACGCTGTATGACACGATCCAGTCGACTGTGCGTCAACGTAGTTTGATACGTCGCTCGCACAAGTTCCGACAAGACATCGCGACAGTGGAGCCATTGTAGTTGTCACTGCTGTGCGTTGTTGTTGTTGATGTCGCTACGGCCACAGGTGGACCCGGTGACGGGCAACGGAATGACGGGTTGACATCGGTCGCTCGGCCAACATGGGATCACGACTCGAGGTGAGTATCGTGTTTGTTTTATACGCGACGACCCACCCACCCACCCGCCGCAACGCACACATACGCAGACATGTACTGAGACCAAAGCGAGTGGCTGCTACAGACTGGCGCCGTACGTGCCTTTAGGCTGTATGTTAGCCTCGTGTAGGGCTTAGGGCGAGCAAAGTTCTTAACTTAACTGGAATTTATAATTATGATCGAAACAATGTGAATTGGCATATAACGGAAATTGAACCAAATAAAAAAACTGATTTGGAACTGAACTGGCATTTAATCCCATAAAGTAAGATTGATTGAATTAACTGATCGCGACGGATAATCGTAATTTTTTTCAAACTACATTCTATGCATTTTACACCAAATGCATTTATTTAAAATATTAAACTTTATTTAATAGAAAGTAAAAAATGCTCTAATGTTGTCGCTTTCTAACTTGAATATAATATGCTATATTTGAATTAAATTCACATTAATTATAACTGTATGTGTAAAGGTGAGCTGAACCTACAATGAATTCATTATTAATCCGGATTCGTACAATCCGACATAGTGTAATCCGGATGTCATTTGACGGGTAACCACAAATTTATCCAGATTAAGCAAAGCAATTTTGGGTTATAGTTTTCTGAGCCTGAAAAGGGGTACAATACAGGTGTGGTTTTTGATGAGCGTGTTGGTTGTGCAATAGGATGTTTTGTGAGCTTGCCAACAAATTAAAAAGCACCCCAAGGCTTGCATGTGGTGACTGAAATGTTGTACGTAACATAGCGAGCCTACTAGAAAAGTTTGTTGTTAAATTTATTTTTAAATGGGTGTGGGGAATTTTTGTGTCACAATTCAAAATGACACTGTCCTGTGTGTGTGTGTGTGTGTGTGTGTGTGTGTGTGTGTGTGTGTGTGTGTGTGTGTGTGTGTGTGTGTGCGTGCGTGCGTGCGTGCGTGCGTGCGTGCGTGCGTGCGTGCGTGTGTGTGATCTAGTGGGCCCGTTGGGATGGTTAATAGTTTTAATTTTTTTATCGGTGCTTCAAGTTTCAAAACAATCTTAGCGCTGGCGAATGCCCTTTCAGCAAGTTTGACACATAAACGCTGGCGAGGTGCTAGGATATAAGAACCACAAGTAGGCCTATAATCCACTTTATCTAGGTGTGCACTATGATATTACAATCCCATCTTTCAGTGACATTCACATGAGGAGTCGGTTTCTAAAACTGATCAACGATTGACCGTTGAACGTTACATATAGCACCTCTTTCGAAAATACAACAATTCGTGGTATTTATAAACATGATAAATTAGTTTGTCACCTTCGCGAGGTATTCGAAATGTCGACGTCCGCCCATCGATCAGTCGGCAATGTTTACGAGCCCGACCTATACACGGTGTTGCCAGTTGCGACCCACGTACATTGCACGGTAACCCAAGTCGTTGCACACGCCACGCCCGATCGTTCGTGACGGAAATCTGTCAAGTGATACGTCATTTCGAACTGACTCACTTTGACCTAATGCAACATGACATACCAATAGAGCGCGGTGGCGTGGTTACTAGAGAGCGGACTCTTGATTGAGAGAATCTGGGTTCGAATCCTGGGTTGTTGCGTCGAACATTTGGCAAATTCGTTCACTCTGCGTTGCTCCAGTTCACACAACTGTACGAATGAGTACGTGGGTACATACTTTGGTGATCATTGTGTATGAATAGCAATCGCGCATTATTTACATCGTGGCTGAACTATTCCCAAGTAAGTCGTTCCATTAGACAGGCGTGTCAGCAAGCGAAGTTTTTAATGTGTTTTGACACATCCCAAAGATTGTCCTCTGCGCTGTGTAAGAACTTTCCGTTTTACTAAACAATCGGCGAAACAAATGTTCAAACTCGGCGCGAGACGTCAATGCAGCTCACGACAAAGGCCAGTACACAAGGGGTGCCTCCATCCGACGAATCCTTTGTATGTCTTTTGCAAAGGATTGAATGCAATCGAAGTTTTTTATTTGCATTAGTACGCAGTTAAGCATTAAGTCCGATTAAGCGGCTATTGTTGCCTGTCAACTGCAACGTCCGTCTGTTGTTCGCATCAGATCGGTGCTATGGCTTAGCAGATAAACACGACACCCGACCGTCTGGGTCTGTAGTGATACTTTCACGCGGAACATGACGGGACGCTAAATACGCCGTGCGTGCGGTCCTGTAATATACCGTCCCCACGGAAGATAAGTTTTAGGATAAGTTTATTATAATATATGGCAACTTTACAGTCAATCAATAATTCCACACAGTATCATATTATGATGACGTGATGACTGGCCGCCTGGTGTCGTCGCAGGCTACACCCACCAGCTGCCAGGAACACGACACACCGTCACATCCTGGGTATATCCTTCACATGGAATATGACCCAACATCTGGCCGTATGATCCTGTAATATGCCATCGCCTTTGAGTATAGCATGAGTGTAGCATATAGTCCTGCATATATATATATATATATATATATATATATATATATATATATATATATATATATATATAAATTATATATATACGTATACTTTTATTGTTGTCTACTATTACACATACAATTACTATGAATGTTTCGATGCCATGCTATGCAGAAGGTTCTAATCTAATTATTGTTTTGCATTACATTATTATATATATATATATATATCTTCAATGTGGACAAAGACGTAATGATAGACCGTTTGATGATTTATCCTAAATAAACGTATGACCGTTGCTCATATACGAAAACTCAGAGCCACACGCTATATCGTATGCAAACAAACGACTTTGTGCGTTATAATCGATATAAATAGTAATAGCGAATATTCATTTCGATATGTATAATATATATATATATATGTGTGTGTGTGTGTGTGTGTGTGGGGCGTGCGTGCGTGCGTGCGTGCGTGCGTGCGCGTGGTGCGTCGTCGTACGTATATATATATATATATATATATATATATATATATATATATATATATATATATATATATATATATATAATGTATGGAAACAGGCATATCTCGCTGCCTCACAACATTAGTACCTATTTTCATGATAAAACTATTTTAGTGTTAACAAACTGTATTGATTTGGTTTTTGTGCACGCAAATGTGATCATATGGTCAGGTATTTGTGACACCTGACCATATGATTACATAGTATATGTTTCACACGGAACATGACACCATACCTGTCCCTTTTGTCACGAAACATACACTTTTCCTTAGACGTGAGACCTCCCCACTTGGTTCCGACGTTTATCTGTTACACGAAACACGTTCAGTATGGTAGGTATTTCACCAATAGTTGTCATGTCACGTCATGATGGAACATGCCCTATGCGACACTACAGTATGTCTCCAGCACACAGGCATTATACGGACTAATAATTATTTGTTATGGCCGACTGACAGCGTCTGCATTGTTGTGCTGTCCGTAGTGACAGTGACGTAGGGCACTAGGAAACTAGCGGCCCGTGTGACAACAGCCGGTAGTTGTAGAGACAATTTGATATTAAATGAAGTTGGCTATTTATGTTTTAAAGTTTGCCTGTCTTCTTAGTCTATATGCATGTCTAATTTTACAAAGTCAATTTAGTATTGTATTTAACTTATTTATTTTATTGAAATAACTTATTTATTTTACTTTTTAATATAATTATTTAACCCATTTGTTTTATTTTATTATTTAGTGTATTTAATTATTTTATATTGCTAGCGCCTTTGAGCAGATTTTTAACACGGATACATGGCGCTTTATAGACCTTTCTAAATAATAAAAAGAGGCATGTAAATGCTTATAATAATATCTACCCCAAAATCTCGACGAAGTGTTTTTGTGAGACTCATCGATTAAGCAAGCGAACTATACGTTTTTTTAGTTTATTGTTTTTACTGTGTAGAACATTTTATTAAACATGTATTGGACAATTTATTTGTGAAATAATGTAGTCCTAATGAAAGGCGGTCGAATTTGTATTGTGAAAGCATAACGATAACATGAACCAAACCTATGTCGACCGACCACGCACCCGCTTTCCCAAAACACCATGATCAATAAACTATAACACTAAGACTAAGCTAAAATAAAGATTCATTTAGTGTGAAGTTTACTTACAATTTTAAAAGAAAGAAATTGCGTTTCCGCGATGTCTCGATGACGCAAATAGTCGTGGATATTACGTTTCTGTAACTTATCATACTAAGGTTCTATAATATGTTATTAATCACATGTGTTTTTACCAACGTGATTTTTCATAGCTTAATTTGCCAAAAAACAACTTGTCCTTCGGCAACGCCTTAACCACGGAACAATCCATTACTGTTTTACAGCTC
>JAODUO010000009.1:287500-302500 GCA_025642075.2 Ridgeia piscesae | reverse complement strand
TACATGGCCTGTAAATTATAAGTAACAAGTCTTTTACTTATCCTGGAAGGCCCCATCCTCAGGTCAATGAGACGGGCTTGCTTTCCATTCTTCCTCGAGTCTTCCACTGCCTTGAGGTGTGAAGTCGAGTTGCAATGTCTTAATATCATGCTTGCCTCCGTGTTCTATAGAAAACTCCGTTATACAGAAAGTGTATTTTGCCCTCGTCTCCTCAGACCATTTTACAACTCCAGCAAACTCAAATGCCCATTCACTCTTGTACTTGGAATCATATTTTCTCTTTTTCAAACACTTTTCAGACTTTTCACTCATTGTACCTCCAGCACTTTCCTCGTTGAAAAATGCCGCTAAACTGATTCCTACCCAATACGTAACAAACTTTTCCATTGGCCATTGGATATAGTCACTTCCTGTTAACTGACCAATCAGAAAAGTTCTATTATATGCGCATTGCATAGTCTCCGCTTGGCTGCTCTCGGCACTTTCCGTATACCGTAGATGATTCACAGTTGGCAAATCGAAAAATACGCGTAAAAAAGACAAAACGATTCTTTTGCGGGAGATTGCAAATCAAAAGCGGGAGATCGGGAGATTGGGTTTATTTTGCTATATTTCCTGGAAATCTCACGATAAATCGGGAGACTTGGCAGCTCTGAATATTGAGCCCCCATGTTCTGCAATCATCGGGACGAATTTTCAAAATGTCTAACTTTACGAACAATCCCAACGGCATGCACAATTTCTGCTCGACACATAATTGACAGAGATGTGGGTACGCATACAGAAAAAGTTATTTTATTTAGATAATATATATATATATATATATATATATATATATATATATATATATATATATATATATATATATATATGATTTTAAAAACCTATATTGATATTGCATTGATTATTATAATTATTATTTTCTACTTTTTGATTTCAATGGATATTGTGGGAGTTGTTTATAATTCCTATTTTGTGTCGTCACAGATGATAACCGTCACAAGCAAGACATGACGTCACGATCTCTCGAACAGACGACCAGACGCTTTGGCACGTGATTATCGTCTCGCTGCCTAGCAACGAGATTTACGTCATCGGTTTAATTAAATTCACTTGTACAGAATCGCATCTGTGATATACAGTCTCGTCTGCCGTGCTTTGCACCGCAAAATTGAACTTATATGTGACAGAAACACGTAACCAAAGAATGTTCACGTGAAACCAAACGAGGCCATCTTAATGTGTGGTTTGTGTCGTATATCCAGAAAAAAACTATATACACTGGCACTGATGCAGCTGAGAAAATGTAGAAAACAAACATCACAGGTCAAGACGTATGGTGATCTAGCTATAAATGCAGTTCTGAATTCCAAAACTCTGAGCAGTTGAACGAGAAAACAAAAACATATCGCAATACTTGAATAGCATTATTACGTTTCGGTTGATTCAGTACATCGGCAGTAATGATCACGGAACCGGAACGACGTCATCGAGAGAATATGACGTCACGGTCGTTGTCATTGTTACGGTTGTATGCAAGCATGATGCACGATGAAACTGTGGGATGTACATTGTCACTGTATTCGCTCGTTCCACGCCATCAGCTCGTGCCCAGTCTCGGTTACAGTGTCTGTACCATGTCATGTTATGAACAACCGCTTATGTGTAGCCGCCTAAGCACTAAACATAATATTATGGCTGTGCGGTCATTTGTGTGGTGTCGGTGCATGTTACATTCGCGAGACGCGCGTTTGTGAAGTTTGCCAGAAGGTTCGCCGTATAAATTTGTACATAAATCAACATAGGTAATAACACATACGTAGTTATAACTACTATTTCAGTGTCCAGTGCAGCTGCTGTATTTGCTGGTAACGAATGCCTTCACCAATTGACGCCAGCTTAGGCGATTCGTAAATGCCCACAAGTGTACAGTACTAAAGTACAGTAGCGGATTTTAATTCTAAAGTGAAAGTACCTTCACTGCAGTGTGTCTTTAGATACTGCACCAGCAACTAACTTTCTATAGTTCATCTGATTAACTGTTGTGAGCATTGCATCATAAAAGTCAAATTAATCTATATTGTCATCCAAAATTATAAATCCAGAAAAAACTTTTAGTGGACAATGAGGCTTATATGGTACATCCGTGTGGTATATATGTGTTAAGTATAATATAATTATAATATTATGTGTAGGCATGTTGATATTTCTGGCAGTAATATGTTACATAACACAACGTTATCACACTTATTGGTGTAACAATTACAGCTGTAGACCATAACAGTTGGCTCCGTTACAAATCGATACCGGGATCCATATTTAATGACACACATACACACACGCACGCACTCACATACACACACACGCACGCACGCACACACGCACTCACATACACACACACGCACGCACGCACGCACGCAAGCACAAGCACAAGCACAAGCACAAGCACAAACACACACACACACACACACACACACACACACACACACACACACACACACACACACACACCACCACCACCACCACCACCCACCACCACCACCACCACCACCACCACCACCACCACCACCACCACCACCACCACCACCACATAACAGTTGGCTCCGTTACAAATCGATACCGTGGATCCATATTTAATGACACACATACACACACGCACGCACGCACGCACACGCACTCACACACACACACCACCACACACACACACACACACACACACACACACACACACACCACACACACACACACACACACACACACACACACACACACACACACACACACACACACACCACACACCACCACACACACACCACACACATAACACCATCACCACCACCACCAGCACTACTGCTACTACTACTACTGCTGCTGCTGCTGCTGCTGCTGCTGCTGCTGCTGCTGCTGCTGCTGCTGCTGCTGCTGCTACTACTACTACTGCTGACCTGCTGCTGCTCTGCTGCTCTCTAGCTCCTCTACTGCTCTGCTCTGCTGCTGCTGCTGCTCTCTAGCTGCTAGCTAGCTAGCTAGCTGCTAGCGCTGCTCGCTGCTCTCTGGTCTGCTATGCTTCTGCTCTCTGCTCTAGCTCTGCTGCTGTCTCTGCTTGCTGCTTGCTGTGCTCTGCATGCTGCTGTGCTGCTCTACTAGCTACTTGTCTGTGTCATCTTGATACTATGCTACTGTAGTAGTACTACTGACTAGTCTCTACTACTGCTACTCTGCTCTCATCTCTCTCTACTACTACTACTACTCTGCTGCTGACTGCTGCTCTCTGCTCTACTGCTCTGCTGCTGCTGCTGTACGAGTAGTGTGCTACTACTACTGCTACTCTCTACTGACTACTACAACTCTGCTCTGCTCTACTCTGCTGACTACTGGGGTTAGCTACTACTCTCTGCACTGCTGCTGCTACTGACTCTCTGCTGCTGCTGGGCTATGCTACTACTACTCTACTACTACTACTACTACTACTACTACTACTACTACTACTACTACTACTACTACTACTACTTACTATTACTATTACTATTACTATTACTACTACTACTACTACTATTACTACTACTACTACTAAAATTTAATCGAATGCAGGCACTTTGTAACTCTTTGTAGAAGTTTAATAATAATATTCAATCACGTTGCATTCTTATGCTGACTATAAATATAAAATGTACTCGAATTTATCTGCTATAGGCCTACTTGCACTAAACAGTCACGTCGTATTTGAGAATTAATTTGAAACTGCCATGCAGTTGGGCAATATCAGACAATGTTTTGTAAGTTGCTAACGTATTGTTTATTTGACTGCCTCGGCGACAATGTGCTGTCGGTGTATTTCTATATTCTATAATTTAATGTGGTTGATGTGTGCTTTAAGGCTGGACGCCGTTCTTGAAATAAAATGTTTATGACACCTGTTTATAAGAATGTGTTGGTTGGATACGTCACTAGAAAGATGGTTCGTCTCTTTTTTTCTTCAAATTAGAATAATCTCGAAGATTATCTAACCGCTGTAGTAGTTTTGGTTATTTTGCGTCTATGAATATGACAAGTACAGGTCGATGCTATATAGTTAAAGGACAACAAGGCAACGGTTTGGTGTTATGCACCTAAAAGAGTTTACACAAGCTAACCATTTGCATCTACAATCAATTTTTTCACATTAGTGGTTTCCTCAGAAAGTGGTCTTAAAATGGGAAAATCTAGCTAAATTACCGACACCACGAACGGGCCCATCTTGGTCCATGCTACCCATCAAAACCCCAGAGCTAAAACTGCCTTACATCGGTTTACAACGAAATCGCGACAGCAATATGCCACACTGTTCCTCAGTATGTATACGTATACGTATAACGTATACGTATACGTATACGTATACGTATACGTATACGTATACGTATACGTATACATATACATATACATATACATATACATATACATATACATATACATATACATAATTATTATACATATACATATACATATATATATACATATACATATACATATACATATACATATGCATATACATACACATACACATACACATACACATACACATACACATACACATACACATACACATACACATACACATACACATACACATACACATACACATACACATACACATACACATACACATACACATACACATACACATACACATACACATACACATACACATACACATACACATACACATACACATACACATACACATACACATACACATACACATACACATACACATACACATACACATATACATATACATACACTACGTTATAAAATAAAATCACTTGCATACCTCTAACGAAGACAATTCACAAAACAAACGCGTAGACCTCGACGGCAACTTCGTCGGTAGCCTGGGTTAACCAGATTCCGTGAGTTGGCAGCACTTTTAAGCCCCTCAACTCTGCTTGTGAAATTAATGGGCTGCAGTTGTAACCACCAGGGCTGCCTTAACCCAGATTAGGGTAGAGACGCTGATTGGTTCTCAGGGCGAATTTGAAATAACAATTTAAGTAACGATGCTTTTTCTATCAGATAATGCTATATTATAAAAACTATTCAAAATGTAGCTTATACTAATACAAAAATAAACAGAAATACAAATTTCCAGTTGTTTATCAAATAGGAATTACGGCAGTGTTAAACAGTATCCGTGAGATGGCAGTATTGTTTAGTCCCTCACAGATAATATTCAAAAGTCGGCAAAGTCACCAGAGTGTCTTCTCGGCGACAGTCGGTGAAGCGAGATTACTTCGTCGGCCGCTCCGCGGTACCATACAATCTCTATTATAAGTTAGCCGTACACAAAATGCCGTTAGACGGCACGTTTGTGCGCGCGAATATTTATAAACTTTACTTACTGCATTCGCACGCGCGAAATTGTTTAATTACTTATAAATAATATAATAATAATTAATTATTATCATCACTATGATTAACAGGAAATTATAAGTTGTATTATAACATAATAATATGTTATTTATATAGCGCCACATACATAATTGGTTGTAGCGCTGTGGCGCTTCATAACATACTACAATAAAAATACAATAAGAAGAAAACTATCCACTGATAATATTTAAAAATAAATAATGAAAATACATGTGTCTATATAATGAACTAAAGTGACCTATCAGTAGTAAAAAAACATATAAATTCCATAACAACAATAGTGATAAATGAATATAAAGGTAATAAATAATAAAAAATTTATGGTAACATAATTACGACGTAACAATAATTTTCATTCAGCACATACACACACATTATGCATAAGAAAATATTATTGAAGCTATTTTTTCTACTTATGAATGATATTTCCACCACCAGAGATATGTAATTATTATTATTGTTAGACAAGACACTGTATTAATTATCGGGACAATAAATCACAGAAATTTAAACAAGATATGGATATATGAGAAATATATGGTTGTAGAAAAAGAAGGTTTTGGTGCATTTAAAAATACTAATATTAATATGTTATTGTTTTAGTTATTATTGTTAAAAACATCGCTTATGTAATATAAGCTTGCATGCTCGCAGTGCACGTGGGATATTTACATAAATATTGTTAAAATAAACAATGTGACATCATCGAACAACACGTACTTTACATACCTCTTTTATGACTAATAGACACTTTTAGTTAATTATGCAGACACATGTATTTTTAATATTTATTTTTAAATTTTACCTGTGCGTAACATTCTTCTTATTGCATATACTTTAAAGGGATAATCCAGTCAGTGAGAGGTTCACAGTATTAACTTACATATGTGTAATATATTGGTTGTGCCTAGTAATTGTGCACAAATATCGTTAATAAGCAATTAGTTATAGGTTAATGGTATCAAACACATGTTATCTTAGATACAGGGTGCTGCCATCTTGAGACTTATGCGCCAGTGACGTAAGCCAAATCGTTTATGTCACTGGCGCTTTGTTGGAAAATGCAAGGATTGGCGGAATCTTCGCTAATAATTGTGATAGTGACGTAAACAATCTGCGACGTATTGGATACATCAAATACCATTGGACAGACATAGGATGTTCGAACGTGCATGCGCCAGTGACGTAAGCGGTTTACGTCACTGGCGCTTAAGTCTCAAGATGGCAGCACCATGAATCCAACATGGAGTGTTTCTGGTACAACTAAGCTATACTTAATTGCTTATTATCGATCTTTGTGCACAATTACTATGCACAACCAATATAGTATGCAGATGTAAGTAAATTCCGTGAATCTCTCACTGACTGGATTATCCCTTTAATAACAGTATGTTGTGAAGTGTCATAAACAATTATGGATTTGGTGTTATATGAAATAAAATATTATAATTATATTGCAATACAAAAATCTGAATATCGTAGTAATAATAATAATTAATTATTACTATATTACTTGATTGATTACACTATTTCGCGCGTGCAAATGCAGTAAGTAAAATTCATAAAAGATTCGCGCGCACCACCCCGCCGCCTAACGGTATTTTGTGTAAAGCTAACTTTTGTAGCGATTTTACATAAACCGCAGAGTCTACGAAGAGGTTAAGTTGCCGTCGAGATCTGCGCGTTGGTTTTGTAATTTTTTTCGTTAGAGGAACACAAGTGATTTTATTTTATAACTTAGTTTATGTATGTGTATGTAAGATAAGTGAGGAGAAGTTTGGTGGCGGTTGCTGGTGGTCGTTTTCATGGTTAGGTCAGAAAGTAAACGATAATATGCACAGTTCATGCCGATTAAGTCGACCTCGCTACGTCATTCTGTTGATAAACTGGCGCAGTCTATAGCTTTTCGATGGCTATGTGTTCTAAATTGTTTTTCTGGTAAACCACTGACATTAAAAATATGATTTTTTAAATGGTTACTTTTTATCAACTATATTAGGCCCATATCACCAAAGCGTTGACTTAGTAGTAATTTATTTAATCGGATACGTCCCACCCACTTGGATAAATTTTGCATCACTATTTCTACCACCAAACACTCACCACTGTAGCGGGCACGAAATTAATATTGTTCGAGCTGAGTATCGAATTTAAAAAATAATTCGCGGAGGGGGGCTAATAATAATTTTCGTAGCCGCATCGCCGTAACTTCAGATTATCGTGTAAACCAAACAAGGGTCAAGACATAAGCACGCAATGTGGCACCTTAAAACATCCACTCAGCGAATTTCCTGGGGCAGGTGCATGGTGATCTTCCCGCTCACCCGCTTATGGCGGTTCTTGATAATTGTACAGTACTTGAAATAACAGTCGGAGAGAAATAACGCTGTTTGAGATCAAGCCAAGGTCTTGTGCGTCTAGAACTATCGACAAATCGTGTACTTGGTTTGCTGTAAACAAACTATCCTTAAATGTTTCGAAAACAAGCTACATGTTATTTGATAAATAGAATGCACAGGTTGACATAATAGTCAATGGTATAAACATTGACAGAGTGCGTGTGGCTAAATTTCTTGTGGTATTAATTTATGACGAACTGAATTGGAAAGATTATATACCAAACAACTTTCATTGCAACTGATTCTGATGACTAATGTATCAAAACTCTGTGTCTAATTCCTCGTGTGCGTCCATTTATTTTACAATAATCATATTTATATGATTAATGTACTAGGGGTTGTATCACTAATTATGTTTATATTGTTTTTTCTTTCTTATTCGTTCAGGCATTTAGGATGTGTGCACTATTTACATAGCTAATGATTTCTTATGTCATGGTTGTGACTACAAACATTTTGTTTGTCTTAAATTGTAATGTTTGGTGAATGTTGTTTGAATAAATCATATTGGATTGAACTGATATTATTATGCGTTGCGACACGTAGCGTTGAAATTTGTTCCGTTCGTTATAAACTTTCCGGGTGACGTTTCTGCGCATATGCGATAAATGGAAAATCATCATTATGCAGCGAAACGCAAAGCAGTTATGGTATAAATACCACGGACTGTTCGTTAGGATGTGTATAATCTTTCACTCCGCTTTCAGTAAAGTTATTTGTCGCAAATTAACATGAGGCAAGCAAGTTTTGAGGCATGTTTTGATAGCAAGCGCAAATCACGTGACTGCTGTGCGCCATAACTCCATGACACTTATTTAAACAAACATAATATTTTAATGTATTGAACGAAACTTTAAGCAACTCTTCACAGTAATCACCAGAGGAAAGTTAACGAACTGTCCGTGGCATTTATACCATAAATGTTTTACGTTTTGCTGCACATTGCTGATTTTACATTTATCGCGCATGTGCAGAAACACCGCTCGGAAAGTTGATAACGACCGGGAAATGTACGCGCGACAACGTCACTATCTAGAACATCGAATGTTCTTTCTTTCAATTACTGCCACCAGCCGAGTGCGTGATTGTGAAGTCGTCGCGCCACCTGCCAAATCAATTAGAATTAATCATCAATTATTTTGTATGCATTATCTTAAATAATTGTTAACATATTTTTGAGTATTAAAATAATAATAAGAACATTTATAAAGCGCCATAAATCTGGAAATATCCATTGGGAGGCGCTTATGTATTGAACAGAACCGCTTCACCGGAATCTGATCAAATGTTATATTGTGCGGATCAAATAAGAAATTTCGATGAGCTTCACGTGGTTCTCAGTGCGTTGTCTTCCGCTGTAGCGAACGTACAGTTAAATTGTTTGTAAAAAAAGAAACACTTGCATTTTAGTGTACATGAACGGTGAAATTGCATTTCACCGTTCATGTACACTAAAATGCAAGTGTTTCTTTTGTTCACACAATTTAACTGTACGTTCGCTACAGTTAAACGAAAAGCAACGCTAAAGTGTTGACATTTGATTAATTCGTAATCAACTGTAAACACGATTCAATTTTTATTTTACTTATAGAATTCAGCTCTGTGAAAGATAATACCGTTGAACAGAAATGACAAATTGATCAGTAGAAATTGCTTTTTGAAATTGTAGTACATTATTGCATAAATAACTTGTTTTGAGATGTAGTTTATGTGCACCTGTGCTAAAATTCAATTCAACATGCAGAAAAATAGGCATGCGCGTCTAGGGCTATGTGTTTTATTATTACGCTCTTTGCCAAAGCAAATAGTAAAATTATTCACCATTTCATTTCGATTTCATTGAATGCACTAAAACTCTATGCACGAAAATGACATCCAACAGAAAAGGTAAAGGTAAGCATATTTCCATTATAAATTGTGTTTACTTTATTTTGTCCTACCACAACATCCTGTCCACGCCGACGTACACACGGCGAAGGTTTGCTGAGGAAAACATGGTTGCGACCAAATGACGCGTGCAGCGCCGACAAGTCACAACGGTGAGGCCAGAGCTGTCGATAAATCGATCGTTGTCTGCGATGTCTGTGCGTAATTCGTGTCGGCGTGGTGTGTTGACGACAGCGGACGGCATGTGACAGTCGACGGACAGCTATCGAGGCGAAACTCGAGTCTGGTGCTGCGACTAGCGGATAGAACGTTTGTGTCTTCGAAGTCTTAGGCAGGAGGAGGAGTGTAGCTCCGGCTCGTCGTTGGTCGGAGGATTAATACAAGGGAGATGCTTCGCGCGAGCTTGTCACGTATATCAACGAAGATGCACGACTAAGTGTGGTTAAGTGTGGTTAAGCAGGATACCGTGTCTTAATGTGGACTACCAGAAGACTGATTTATCGACCTATGAAATAAGCAACACTCTGAAGGCACCGATGGTAGGTGGTGGCGACAATGAACTGTGTCGTTTTATTATTAATAAAATTACGCTAATATTTTTGGCCGTTTGCACTACATCTTTCTTACGGCATCTAAAAAAAAGTTTGTTTGTTTGTATGTATGTGAGTGTGTGTGTGTGTGTGTGTGTGTGTGTGTGTGTGTGTGTGTGTGTTTTGTGTGCGCGCGCATGCGTGCGTATGTATGTATATATGTATGTATGTATGTATGTATGTATGTAGGTAGGTAGGTAGGTAGGTAGGTAGGTATGTAGGTATGTAGGTATGTATATATGCAAGTATGTATGTATGTATGTATGTATGTATGTATGTATGTATGTATGTATGTATGTATGTATGTATGTATTTTGTATGTATGTATGTATGTATGTATGTATGTATATATCAATAGTTTAATTAGTATGTATGTATGTATGTATGATGTATTAATTGATTTATATATTATATATATATATATATATATATTAATAATATAATATATTTAATTTATTAATTCTATAATTAATACATACAATTATTTTACTTATAGAATTCATCTAAAGATAATACCTTTGAACAGAAATGACAAATTTACATAGAAATTGCTTTTGAAATTAGTACTTTATTGCATAACTTGTTTGAGATGTTTTTACAGTGCTAAATTAAATTCAACATGCAGAAAAATATACATGTCTCTACATGTTTTTATTATTACGCTCCTTGCCAAAGCAAATATACATATTATACATACATTCATTTCATTTTTTAATGCATAACACTCATGCGCGCGAAATACACCAAAACAAATAATAAATAACATATTTCCATTAAAACATTGTTTTTACTTATTTGTTACCAGAACTCCTGTTTTCCCCGCTTACAGGGGAATTTGTGGCAAAAAAAGGGGCCCAAAGAGGTGAGCCCCAAAAGCAAACTGTCCAGGTTATAAATCATTTTTTGCGATTCTGTTCGTAATTCTGTGGCTTTTTAACGGGGACCGTCGTAAACTGACTTGCATCGGGGCAAACTCATTGGTCTGCGACTAAACGGATTGCGTTTTTCTTCTAAGTTTGGGAGGGGGATATCTCCCCCCGTCTTGGTGGGAGGATTAACAAAATTTATTTTGTATTATCGAAAAGATGCAATAATTTTAAGTTTTAACGGGTATGCCTACTCTTAAGTGATAATAAGACTGTTTGTGTTAGCGTATGCAATGCACGTGTCTCCTTGTCGACGAGCGACATGCCGGGTTATTTTAATACTATTTCTATTCCTCCTGCAAATAACGATCACGACGCAGCTAGACAATAGCGGCAATCCTATTTGCACGTGTTAATGAGAGTATATTTAGATAATTACAAAGGCCTGTCTAATTAATGTCGTCGTGGGAGACAGGAGAAAGGTCGACATGAAAACGGGGTCAAATATGTCAACACACGCATGCACGTACGCACGAATATTACAAAGGAATTCATATCCCGTTTTTGTTTGTCTTCCATTTTTTCTTTCTGTCTTCCCGTCTTGTACCTGCTCTAAGACAATTTTTCATGTTCTCTCATTGTTCCTTTTCTTTATTTGTCTCACATTAGACGATGCTATGAGAGACAAGTAAAGAAATGGAACAATGAGAGAAAATGGAAAGTGTTCAGAGCAGTAACAAGACAGAAAGACAGAAAGACAACAGGAAAGTAAAACAAGGTTAGATATGAAGAACTGGCAGTAGATATATGATATATGACTGGAGCTTATTGGGGACTAAGCGAGACTAATTCGGGACTGGACACAAGAATAATATTCTAACGATGGATGACAGTTGTAGCTAACGACTGATGAATACTAGGAAAATCAGTTCATAAATATCTTGTGTTATACGTTTCTTATCTTAAATGTCCGATTTAATATTGAGTTTATCACACTAGATCATAGACACAGCGATTTACGTAGTGCAGATAATCGACACGATGCTAGGCTGTATTTGTCTTTTACGGGATTTGCGTTTTACATTGCTGTACGTTGTGGTTTCGATAAGCACTTATATCTGACAAGTTGTCTAAATGCACATAATCACAACACATGTATACGTTTGGCCCAAACAGGTTGTACTGCGCGAAAACTGGCACTCTTCATTATTAGTCAAAATCGCCAAACACAAGTACTTGCCGCTATTGCCATGGCAACCACCATAATAATGGGTTAAAATTCATGATTTCCGTGATCATTGTCACCGGCAAAATGTTCCACTACTTCTGCTTGTAATAATCCTTCGGACAATATAACTGAAATACGCTATTTCGGGACAGTTCGATTATTACGACCAAAACAAAACAAAGTCCTATATGTTAACATGGAGTATATGGACCTCCTGCCCCCAACTGCCCCCAGCCTCGTTTTCGCGCGCGAGACTTGCACGCCCTATGACAATATGTAGGTCTGTGCACGTATTTTCGTCACGTTCCAGGTACCGTCGTAGCGGCCGATGGGTCAAGGCACTAGTCTAGGTTTACCAGAAGGCAAGGTAAGCATGCACGTTGGAACTGTGGTGTTTCACACCTTACAATCGAAAACTTGAAACTGAACGGACACGTATTGCTAGTCTTGTAACACTGTGCAGCTGTTTAATTCAACCCCCTTCTACATTAAACGTTAACAAATACGCCGTCCAATTCCTACGCCATAATATTGATGTCAACGTATGTTTAAAAACGTGTACACGTGTTTGTTTCAAGTATGCCTACTAATTGTGATATGCTGCAGGCACATTACTCCGGTTATCATGAAATAACCGACTCCCCGTATAGCATGTTCATTCTGCGCAAACAAATAATTAGTCACATGAAGTTTAACTTGTGTGCAAAAGACTGTACATATGAATTTTACAATACTGTAGGCTTTATATCAGCGTTGTTTACCCATATATATGACAATTATGTTATCAACATTCGCTAGATTAGAACAGTGGATATCTACGTTCGTAATTGGTGTTCTAATGCTCATAACTAGATGTGTGTGTGTGTGTGTGTGTGTGTGTGTGTGTGTGTGTGTGTGTGTGTGTGTGTGTGTGTGTGTGTGTGTGTGTTTGTGTTTTGTGTGTGTGTGTGTGTGTTGTGTGTGTGTGTGTGTGTGTGTGTGTGTGTGTGTGTGTGTGTGTGTGTGTGTGTGTGTGTGTGTGTGTGTGTGTGTGTGTGTGTGTGTGTGTGTGTGTGTGTTTGTGTTGTGCCTAGCATCGTCTGTCAGACAATGTCATTGCATTAGTTGTTTCACCCGGGCGGGAAACAAATTAAATAAAAAGGATTAGGCCCCGCCACTCAAGTCGCGTTGGCTCCATCCTCATTACCCAATAACGGGGACAAGCTTTTCCGGGCCCTAAACAAATTAAATTGGGATTTCCCCCAACAGTCTTTTTAGGGTTCCATCCTCGGTTAGTTCGTTGGGCTCTCGTTCAAGACCCCACGTCCGGCTGTTTGTGTTTTCCCAACAGTCTTTTGTTCCTCTCGGTTTGTTTTGGGCTTCTACCAACAGTGGCTGTTTGTGTTTTGCAACAAGTTTTCCCCTCACGTCTTTTTTCCTTCTACCACAGTTTTAAATGCAGTCTTTTGGGTCTGTTCTGGTTGTCAATATTTTCCCCTCCCTCTTTCTTTTCCTCTTTCTCCCTCCCTCCCTTCCTCTTCTCTCCCTTCTCTGTATCCCTCCCTCTCTCGTTTTCTCCCCCCTCTCTATCTTGCGGATGTAGTATATAAGAAGCATCTGGTCCTGTTTTGGAAAAAAGAAGTTATACCACGCTGTGACGTTATAAGTAGGCGAATTGCATTGGTGAAACATTTTCAACATGGAACGGAGATACTGGTAGTGTAGTGTTTGGGTGCAATGCATATAGTTTGGACCAGCATAATGTAAAACTGGTCACTGATGTAGAATGCAATAAGAAACAAACTAAGCAGATGATGTAATTGGTTGAAATACATTAATCGATTTAGGAGAGTCGAGGGCATGGCACAAGTACTGATTCTTAGTATGAAGTCAGGCAAAATTAATGTCCATGTTGCGGTTGAATGATTATTCCATTGATTACGTTTTAATTTTTTGTATAGATAAGCAGACCGATTCGTCAGCACCGTGGAAAATATAGTAATAATATTAACGACTTCTTATGCGCCAATAACCTCGAAGATCAAGCTCAGTGGCGCGGCAAAACCCAGGGATTAAGCAAACTCGTAATCGTAAAACCATGCGTGAGTCGTCAATGGATGGATGAAGATATAAGCTAGGAAGCTAAGGAGGACAGGCAGCATTAAAGAGATAGGTTTGTAGGCGTCGGCGGAATGAAACACTGGCAGGAAGCGAATTCCACACAGTTGGTGCGGCAACCGAAAAGCTCGGGTCCCAGCTTTCTTTTCACCCGAGAGGGAGATACGCATTGCAGAATACACTGGTCAATTCTTGGGAACTTAAAAAGAAATTAATACTGCAGATACGAGTATGAACGGTTTTATATATGTCTTATGACGTCATTTGAATTGCTGTCCTTAATTATCTTGGCCAACCATGGATAACAAATTGTGTTCGGGCGAACCAGTTTTTATCAACTAATTTCGATATCCTTTGTAGATTTCTTGAAGCAGGGCACTGTTCACTCGACTGTTGCACATGCGTGTGCATTTCTAGAAGTAATGACATGTTTCAAACAATGTTAAGAACATTTGTTTATGTTGACCATTGATATATAGGGGAGACCGGGGCTAGTTGTAACACGGGTAAGTTGTAACAGAGGG
>JAODUO010000009.1:275000-282500 GCA_025642075.2 Ridgeia piscesae | reverse complement strand
AGCCACCCATATATTGTAGGCTTGTAATAAAATTAGATACCAAACTGACCTGGGTGTATCATAGGACTGACATAGTTTCCAAATCTTCACCGGTTTCAGATATGATCAGACAAAGCCGCGGACCATGCAAACCCGATGTAAAAGAACATACTAGTCCGATCAAAACTTGAACAAGCCTCACCTGTGTGGAATCCACACATCACCACCCAAATTAAACGTTTCGAAGAAATTACAGCATTGTGCAGCCAGATTTGTAAAAACACCGACCACAGACGCCAAACAATCTCAACAGACTTAATAGTCACTCTTGGATGGTCCACTCTTCAGCGAAGCAGGATGATTATACAAGCCATAATCTTTTTACAAAATTTTAAATAACATAATCAACATCACACGACCCACGGGCCTTTTAAAACCGTCAAAAACCGTGGCTATTACATAGCAGCCAGGTGGCGCATCAACACTGCCGTGTTCTCTTTCTACCCCCGAGCAATCCGCATCTGGAATATTATCCCACCACATATTACTAAAATAGAAAACCCCATAGCTTTTTAAGCAGCCACCATGAACCTCCCTTTCACGACACCCAATCACCTAAATTGCATGTAAAACAAACAACAAACAAGCAAACAAACACAGTATCTAACGCATGCGCACAAGAAGCACCACAAACTCCTGCGTTAGCCCAAGTTTGGGCTGTTCGGAGGAAACCACCTGAGCCCTGAGACACATTAGAATTACACACACAAGCTGTTTTTGCAACTAATCGAATAGCCATTTTACAAGAGTTGGCGTGTTTTCACATAACGTTGACACTTGCTGTGAACAATGGCTACTACACAGTGTGGAACAATAACAGCTACTTTCAAAAATAAAGAGCGAGAAGTATGTATTAGACAAAGTCGTAATGACGTTAATATTGACGAATAGAAAAAAATAGAACGTAAAACGTCAATGTTCTTCATTTACGAATTTTATACAATAATAACTCACAAATGTTCACAGTTCATGTGCTTCCCACTGTATCAGCATTAAAACCGCTGTCTGCTAATAACAGCCAACGTCAAACATCACCTACTATGACTTTCCTTTCGTACGTTACTTGTGAAAGGTGAGTCCATCTACCTTACACAACACGAGCTACACCAAACAATACAACATCGCCACCCATGTCCAGAAAACAACGTCATCCGCGTATCTTATCATGGAACCGGAAATGCTTTGTCATTATTGGTACGTGCTCATGCGCAGTGCAACGTAATTAGGTGAGCGCTGCCACGCAGTGGGCAGTCCTGTGGTTTTCTCCCAGTGTGCTGTTTACAGGATAGTAGCAGATTCTAAAGTCCTAGTGGGAATTTCCGGACATTATTTATTTTGATCAAATAAACATAACTATTCCAGTATTGACATTGACGGATAGAATCAGACAGGAAACTCATATATTCATACACACGGCACTTGCGCGTATTTATAGCATTCGTCAACTCTCGGAAAGGAGAATAATTATTGTGTTGCAAACAAGTAACACACTACCACACAAGCTCGCAGTACCTGAATGGCATACGTGACTGAGAGCTTGTTTGCGCATAAGTGTGTTTCGTCGACACCTTGCTTAACTTCCCATCGGCATCGCAGCTACGTGTCAGCTCTGACGTCAATACCGGGCAATAAGTGGTAACTAATATCTACTGTAGTAAATACTGAGGTGCACTTGTCGTGGGCTGTGGCACTATGCCTTGCAGGGTGCATAGTAGTAGCGCTACACAGAGTTGAAACTAATAATATGTATGTAAAACAGTGTTTCTCGATGTGTTGTGTTGTTGGTGAACCCATGCATATCTCGGACAGTTTTGGATGTATCGAGCTGAAATGTTGCCTGCGCGGTAGCGGGCCCACGAAGATGAAACCGAGATTTAGACTTTAACAAAATTCGTCCGGGGGATTGGACAACTTGGAGGCTCAATAGTCACAGGCAATACCTCAAAAGACATTGGGCCCTACATGGACTATGTCATATGCCATCGTTCCGTTATAAGTAATATTGCAGAAGCGCAATATCTAAATTCAGCAAGCACGTAAACCTTTGTCACAAAATAGTAACACCATGCACATGCAAGATAAGACGACATCTGGCGTGTCCATCAATGCTAATTAGTACGACTAGCAAAAGACGTATTTCATCCGCCAATGATTACCAACAGGTATTGAACAACCCTCAACTAAGTCGCTCTATTCAACTGGATTGCTTTCAATCCGATGACCATGATTTAGCGGACGTCAGCCGAGAGCAGCGTGGTTAGTCGAGAATCAATGTCTCCTAGCTAACATGCATGACGCAGGACGATTGGTGCACGATATTAAAAAATCCACATTAAATGCTTGCTATTTAGTGTAATCATTATTAGAAAAAAATCAATATGTAGATCATGCACTCCAGCACAGTAAAACACGATGCCTTGCAAGTAAACACATTTGCAGCCTAATGATGAAAATTTACTCAAATATACCCTATGGTGATTGATCTGATTACGTATTTAGAAATGCATTTACCAGTTTCGCCTGTTTTTTTAAGAAAAGGAACAGGTATTTTTCAAAGTGAACTTGTTGTCTTAAAGGAAATGAACTCCACAGCAAAATGTTATTTCACTATTTTTAATATTTTGTTTCAAATCAAATGCGCTGCATGGAACACCAACGTAGAATGTATGTAAATGCAAATATGAATGCAATCTGTTCACCCTATAATGTTGGCAATCAAGCAACCACATAAACGTACCAATATGCATGCATACGTGCCATGTAGGCTGACGTGTGCGAAATAAAAAGGAGATTGCATAAATATAATCACCGCGGACTGGTGACGTTTTTACGCTCATTCACGGCAGCCCGACCTGACAGCGTTGAGTTCACTTTATTTTGAACTGACCGAGTTAGCAGGCGTTGCCGTGGGGAATATAAAAGACAATTTCAAAATACGCCGAAACTATTTTGTAATTGTAATAAAAAAAAATTGATAAAAATCTCAATCTACTGACCACTCCCGGTGGGCCCGCGGTCAACCATATCACATTCAACATTTCAGTTCCATAAATGCAAAACAAACGGAGGTACTACAAGTTCACAGGTAAACAAATAAGGAAACAAACAAACAAATAACTACACAAAATGTCAAGCAGACAAACAGTTATACAATAATATTAATAATAATAACAAAATTGCCTTTATAATATACATAATGGGACAATATATTCGTCCGATATGAGCCTGCAGCTCCTTGAATTACGATCGAGCTATGATAATTATGTTTGTCGCGCCACGGCGAAAGCTCTGTGCCATCCTTGGCGTGAACTTTGCGGACGGAAGGGGACGCCAGGATTGGTTAAATTAATAATTTTTTCGTTCAGTTTTTATAAGTTGCTATGGAAGACTCAACAACAGTATTGTCAATTGGTGATGTAACATACGGTATGGAATACCGTTTTTGATGGTGAAAACCTTATAGAAATGCCAGTTCATCGGCATACCGGAAAACGGCACACTGTTCTATAATGTGATGACGACGAAAATAATGTTTACATCATCGCGCACAACGGCAACATTAAATTAATTTTCATTAAAATTTTCATTAAAAAACACAGTACCCGAGTGTGACGAAGTAGAATACACCGTAACTTTCGAATTACTTAAATGATTTTTAGTATGTAACAAATATCAAGCGAAACATTTGCTATCTGTAATCCGCTCTATGTGAGCGAGATGACGCCGTCTGATTACAGCTGCATGCAAAGAGTAAATGTGCAATTTGATTTGTAAGGCAACAGTCGGTTAGAAGACCGGTCCGTTGGTCAAATTAACAAATAAACATTTACACCTTTATTAGCATACTCGTCGCAGCCTATGCGTAATGCTGTGTTTCAGGGTTCATAAAAATGAGTGACGTTATGGGTGCTGTCCTAGTCTACGAGTTCGCTCACACGTACCGTGTCTGGAGCTGGCGATAATAACTAATAACTGCAAACGGCCATGCGGGTCTTGTCACCTTTATGAAGCAATAAACGTCCGACGCGAACCATAACCGTCGGCGTATCGGTAACGTATCATCGAGTTATAACGTGTTGTAGGCGTATATGTTATCTAGCTATGATATATGTACACTATGTACATATTATTTTGTTTCAAATACGCGCAAGCAATTTGGATATCATAGTCACAATAGACGACGTGACGTCGGCAGTATTGCTGTCTTGTCCGCGTGGGTACAGGCATAGTCAATGTAGTCTGTATCGCGATAGGTGTCGTATCGTGATCTCTATATCGCGATACGTAACGTATCGCAAGGTAATGTATCGTTCCGGCCGTAGTCGTTTGTAGTTTGAAGCAGTTTTGTAGTGTTCCGTCCACACCATGTTGACAGACTATCATATAATAATGAAGTTCACCCAGTTTCCATCTTCAAGTACTGGACTGCTGTCACCGTTTTTTTCAGTCTCAGTCTCAGTCTCAGTCACAGAGAGAGTCTTCGTATATGGGGCTTCCTGTATTCAACTCCTCGCCCAACTTTAGAATACTCTCAAAAAGGCCTTTCATTTATACACAAATAAATAATCAAATATACTATAAACAATATTTCTTTGTATTCGTTAATTTGAGCTATGATATTATGTTTGTGGCACAAACTGTCCACGGCTAATTTGCACATATGATATATATATATATATATATATATAATATTTTATATATATATTATAATATATAATATATATATATATTATATATATACTTTTATATATAAAATCATCATGCTAGAAAATGTATATATTATATATATATATTTATATAAAACATAATTATTATAAAAATTTTTTAATATTATAATAAAATATATATATTATATATATATAAAATACACACTTTTACATTTATGTAGTATATATTATATACATATATAAATATAATAATATATGCATATATATATATATATATATATATATATATGCATAATATATATATATATATATATATATATATATATATATATACATATATATATATGCAATATGTATATATATATATATATATATATATATATATATATAATATACATATATATAATATATATATATATATATATATATATATATAAATATATATATATATATATATATATATATAAAATATATATATATATATTAATATATATATATATATATATAATATATATATATATATATATATATATATATATATATATATATATATATAATATATATATATATTATATATAATATATATAATATATATTATGCATATATGTATATATATATATATATAATATATATTATATTATATATATATATATATGTATAATATATATATATATATATATATACTGCTAAATGTATGTATGTATATATATACACTTAAGTGTATGTATATATATTTTATATATATTATATATATATATATATATATATATATATATATATATATATATATATATATACACATTTACATTATGGTAATATATATATATATATATATATATATATATATATATATATATACATACATGCATACATAAAACATACATACATACATACATACATACATACATACATACATACATACATACATACATACATACATACATACATACATACATACATACATACATACATACATACATACATACATACATACATACATACATACATACATACATACATACATACATACATACATACATACATTTAGCAGTATGGTGATTCTCTGACTAGTGTAACACCGCCATGTTTTGTTTTATCTTTACCATGTTCGGGGGGGCTACGACATGTACGGTTGTAATTTCGAACTGCTTCAGAATCTCATCATGTTGTTGCTGACAACCTGCGTGTGCAGTAATTGATAACTAGGAATAGAGCAGCCGGCCAATTAACCCGGTTTCTTGGATTCCTGTTAATAAAGCGCGGTCCACCGCCCAGCACCATCGCTCACCGACCAACTCCCGCCCACGGTTGTGACGCACGGGTGGACGGGCTCCAAATAACCACCCTCTAATAAACAGAGCACATCGTCATATCACTTAGCCTCGATCACCCAGGCTCCGTGATAAAGCAGCACTTTTAGCCTCTCACGTCAGCCTGGGAGTTTAATGCTCTTCCAATGTTGCCACCAGGGCAGCATTGCCTCAGAACAGGGTAGAGACGGCTCTCAGGCTAACTATGAACTAAAACTAAAATAAGGATACACTTTCCCCGGGTAATATTTTACTATAACAAATAGTCGACAGTAAACACAAAATTAAACAGAAATACAAAATTGCAGTTGTTTATGAAGCAGGAATTATGACAAGATTCGGCTCGAATACCCAGTATCCGTGAGTTGGCAGCACTTATTAGCGTTTCATACGGATAACATTCAAACGCTGGCTAAGTCACCAGACTATCTTCTCGGCGAAGCTACGCAGCCGAGTGTGAGTCGGTGGAGCGAGACTACGGTACACTGACCTCCTACCGTGAGTCGGTGGAGCGAGACTACGGTACACTGACCTACCGTGAGTCGGTGGAGCGAGACTACGGTACACTGACCTCCTACCGTGAGTCGGTGGAGCGAGACTACGGTACACTGACCTACCGTGAGTCGGTGGAGCGAGACTACGGTACACTGACCTACCGTGAGTCGGTGGAGCGAGACTACGGTACACTGACCTACCGTGAGTCGGTGGAGCGAGACTACGGTACACTGACCTCCTACCGTGAGTCGGTGGAGCGAGACTACGGTACACTGACCTCCTACCGTGAGTCGGTGGAGCGAGACTACGGTACACTGACCTCCTACCGTGAGTCGGTGGAGCGAGACTACGGTACACTGACCTACCGTGAGTCGGTGGAGCGAGACTACGGTACACTGACCCCACCGTGAGTCGGTGGAGCGAGACTACGGTACACTGACCTCCTACCGTGAGTCGGTGGAGCGAGACTACGGTACACTGACCTCCTACCGTGAGTCGGTGGAGCGAGACTACGGTACACTGACCTCCTACCGTGAGTCGGTGGAGCGAGACTACGGTACACTGACCTCCTACCGTGAGTCGGTGGAGCGAGACTACGGTACACTGACCTCCTACCGTGAGTCGGTGGAGCGAGACTACGGTACACTGACCTCCTACCGTGAGTCGGGGGGAGCCAGACTACGGTACACTGACCTCCTACCGTGAGTCGGTGGAGCGAGACTACGGTACACTGACCTCCTACCGTGAGTCGGTGGAGCGAGACTACGGTACACTGACCTCCTATACCGTGTTCGTGCGTACAACGGAACAGAAAGCACAAATTCAACTCAAAGCAATACCTCGTTGTCGGCAAAATGCCGGCAGTCTGATCGACAGCAGTAACAAGTTGTTTTTACGATGCAACAACTACTGCGTCCCACATATATATTCTTCTGTTCTTACGTAGGGATCTATAAGAAATGTGTCTCATAAGACAGTATTTCACATTC
>JAODUO010000009.1:72500-265000 GCA_025642075.2 Ridgeia piscesae | reverse complement strand
AAATGAGAATGTTCACACGCACGCGCGACACAATTATACTCTTGTTCGTGAAGGTCAATATCGAATATAATATGTAACTACCATATCATAGTCAATTCGTTCGAACATTAAACGCTGTAATTGTACGCTTTTAAAACCAAGTGCTGATATTGTTTCAATACTTACACGCGTCATATCCTATAGGCAAGAAAGAGTTACATCTTTGTTATGTCGTTTTATATGCGCCTGTCATTCTATGACAATAGTAATGTCATAAACCAAAGCGCTGGTTGGTGCGAGGCATCTGGTATGACACCGACATACAGCTATCGATAGTCCCTGGACCACATATCCTCGTCACTCGTGCATAACGTTGTACACATTCCCCTTACGGCATGATAAACAACGCTGTGTATGTGGAGTTGTTTTTCGTTCTGTCATCGACCGCCTGTTTCGTGTAGAGCGTGGGCATCTCACGCCACTCAGTGAACTACTTACCGCAAACTGAGACTGGCCAGGCAGCAGGCGTGTGCTGGCTAAAAGCACCTTTTGGCACTAAGTGCTCGGAGATCATCTGATGGACCCCTCGAAGACGTGTTGACTGTAATCGAGAGATGGGGGAGCGGGAATAACGATACAGTCGCATGAAACTGTGCCGAGATGAACATACCGGACACAAACGTGAAATAGTTACGTTCTCGAGAGTGCCGCATTTGTTGGAGCAGCATTGTCACGAAGTGTACGTTAGTTCTGCTGTGCGTGGTGCAGCCATTGTATGCAATAAGTAGCGATAAAAATCGCAGGCCTGGGGTAAACATCGTGTTAACACTAAACACTGAAACAGTATGCGTCGGACAGCAGGAGGCGCGGCCAGTGTACGCAACAATTACGATTAAAAAAGCGAAGGAGTTGGGTACAACCATGTATTATGGCCGAAATATCATGCGTGGGAGAAATATAATGCGTGGGATGTTTTAGTAGCAGATAAGGTGCGTGGGAATGGTGGAAGGGGGTCATTGTGTGAGCAATGCTAACGGATAACACGTTGGAAGCTTGAGAGCTGGAGAAGAAACAGGGAGAGGGAGAGGGAGAGGGAGAGGGAGAGGGAGAGGGAGAGGGAGAGGGAGAGGGAGACGGAGACGGAGACGGAGACGGAGACGGAGACGGAGACGGAGACGGAGACGGAGACGGATGGCAAAAACGGAGGCGTTTGTGTGTGGGCGTGTCAAGATTACTATTTATGTATGTATCTCACGTTAACATGGAGTCTACGTATTTTGGGTGTGGTAACTTGTTCGTGTGACCAGGGTTGTTGTCAATAACACACCGAGCAAACTGAAACATAATGGTGTTAGCATTGTGGTTTCCATAACACCAAACTAAAAGTCATAACAAATCGCCGTTGGGATTTTTTTTTTAATTAGCATAAATCCAATTTGTCGTCATGTTTTCTGTCATTTGTGATATTTTAGTACTTTAAATTTACAGAAGGTTGAGTTCGTATAGTATTCCTCTGCATGTTTCGTTGAAATTCTGGCCACAAAAAAAGTTTTTATGAGAAAAAAACACAATGAAGTTTTTAATATGACAATGTACAAAAGTTATAGAAAACGTCAGTTAGATAAACCCGAGTCTAACTTGAACATTATTATTATTTTAAAAAATACTACAATGTCGTTATTTTGCTTGTATATATTATATAGCGGCACCACTGGTTACAACAGCACTCAGTAGTGACCACTGGTTACAACAGCACTCGGTCATGACCACTGGTTACAACAGCACTCAGTCGTAACCACTGGTTACAACAGCACTCAGTCGTGACCACTGGTTACAACAGCACTCAGTCGTGACCACTGGTTACAACAGCACTCAGTCGTGACCACTGGTTACAGCAGCACTCAGTCGTGACCACTGGTTACAACAGCACGCGGTCGTGACCACTGGTTACAACAGCACTCAGTCGTGACCACTGGTTACAACAGCACTCAGTCGTAACCACTGGTTACAACAGCACTCAGTCGTGACCACTAGTTACAACAGCACTCAGTCGTGACCACTGGTTACAACAGCACTCAGTCGTGACCACTGGTTACAACAGCACTCAGTCGTAACCACTGGTTACAACAGCACTCAGTCGTGACCACTGGTTACAACAGCACTCAGTCGTGACCACTGGTTACAACAGCACTCAGTCGTGACCACTGGTTACAACAGCACTCAGTCGTAACCACTGGTTACAACAGCACTCAGTCGTAACCACTGGTTACAACAGCACTCAGTCGTGACCACTGGTTACAACAGCACTCAGTCGTAACCACTGGTTACAACAGCACTCAGTCGTAACCACTGGTTACAACAGCACTCAGTCGTGACCACTGGTTACAACAGCACTCAGTCGTGACCACTGGTTACAACAGCACTCAGTCGTGACCAATGACATGCATTCATCACTAAATACTTCTCAGAACGGCACTTGTGACTGCTCACTGAGACCGTCACACCAGACCCAACAGCCGTCACTACACCGACATACATAGGTATGTTAGTAAGTATTACTTAACACGAATTCGTATCCATGCGGACATAATATTTATGACTTAACTGGTCAAATATCTCAATGGATGAATTAATCACTCTATTACGGAAATAAATATTCCATATACAAGAGTGTGTGCGTTGTGTAAATACGCATATGTAATACACAAGAGATTTTCAATAATAAAAACTGACGTTTCTAAATTATTGTTGAAGATGTGCCTTAAATGCGTTGTTTTTCATATAAATGCGTGCCATTGTAAGCCTAAGAGTCTACGCCCTGTCTAATCGCTCAGTAATCACACACGGAACGTATCTCACCAGATAACGTAAAGGTACACTACGATTGCTTAAATCATGGCAATTGTAAAGATCTCCACTATTATAGATTGGTGTCTCAATTTTTTTTTGAAGTTGTGCATCACTATAAGCGTTACATTGGAATGATTTATCTTTCGTTCATATACCATCATCTACAACTTATGCTCCCGATGCGCTATACGTGCGCACGGTATACAAATCATCGGTGTGGTTATTCTCTGTGTTAACACATTTCCCAATGAATATCGCAAATATAGCTTCCTCATTAGCGTCCTTGATTGTTGAGAGAGAGAGAGAGCACACCAGAGACAAGCGTTGTATGATCTGCACTGCATTCAGCCATCTCAGGTTTCTATTCATCTTTATGCATATGTCATATCTAGTGCTCGTTATTCCCATGCCATTCCACGGCTTCCCACGCAATATTATCAAAGACTGCATAATAATTGAAATGATGTGGCGACACGATGGTATTCTATAATAAACATCATCATCATCATTGTGCAGCCACAGTGTCCCGTGGTTGGGCGAAGGCCTCGGCATGCTGCTTCCACATTTGTCTATCTTGCGCTATCCTCTGCCAGTTGGTACCCTCCCAGTAGTCGTCCAGTTCGTCTCTCCAACGTCTCGCCGGTCTTCCTCTGGGTATTTTCCTTTCGTATGGTTTCCATGTGTTGATACGCAGTGTCCATCGGTTATCTCGTATTCTGCTGACGTGCCTTGCGCATGTCCACTTCCGTCTTCTGACTTGTTCAATCACGTCTGTGACCTTTGTCTTTTCTCTTACCCAGATGTTTGTTTTTTGCCCCGGTATGTGATGTTTAACATACTCCTTTCCATCTTTGTTTGTGCGGCTGCTAGCTTGTTCTTTGCGTGGGTAGTGAGTGCCCATGTTTTCGTGCTGGAAATACGCATGAGTTGTAGACTTGTCTCTTCAAGCATGTTCCAATGTTACCCTTGAAGATGTCGCGGTGCTTGGCGAATGCTGTCCATCCGGCCGTGATTATTCTTTGAATCTCCTTATCATTTTTTATCTGGTGCTGTATCTCTATCCCAGGCAGATGTAGCTGTCAACGTTCTCGGTCTGGGTGCATGTTGTTGACATATATTGGTGTGTCCTTTTCTACCATCATTTTTGTCTTCGACACTTGTTCATCTTCAGACCCTGATTTCCACTTTCGTTAGCTAATTCCTGTAGCATTTGTTGTAGCTCGTGTGGTGTATTAGCGCGTATGCGTATGTCGTCGGCGAAGCGAAGATGACTAAGATATTCGCCGTCTATCTTCAAAACTCTGGTTTCCCAAGTCAGTTGGCGGAATATGCTTTCGGGTGCTGCCGTGAACAGTTTGTGCGATATGGTACATCCCTGTCGTACTCCTCACCTGATGTTGATCGTGTTGATTTCATTGTGTAGGTGGACTGTTATGGAGCTGTTGGTGTAGATTTCCTTCAGTAGTTCGATGTATACATCTTCCATCCCCTGTTCTTGAAGCAAGGTCAGTACTATTGTACTATTGTAATATAATTTAACTTACTTTGGAGCTAAATTGTCGATGATGAGTAAGACGTTTCGACCCGTCATCTACGGGCCTTGTTCACGTACTGGTGTCACGTACTGGTGTCACATATACAACGGGGCTTACTACCAGCAAACACATGGTGCAGCTATGGGATCACCTATATTGCCCCTAGTAGCTAATTACTACATGGATACAATTTGAGAAAGTAGACATCTCTACAGCACCGCACCCCCCATCATTGTGGCTACGATACATGAACGACACATTCACCGTACTTCACGAATACGACGTGGAAGAGTTCACTGAACACATAAACAGCATCGATCCACACATCAAATTCACCATCGAACCTGAAAAAGACAGCAAACTTCCCTTCCTGGATCTATACACCCATATTCAGGATGATGGATCCACGAAGATAACTACTTACCGGAAGCCGACACGGACCAGTACCTCAACTTCAGGTCACATCAGTCTCTAACCCACAAACGTTCAGTTGTACGCAACCTCACCTACAGGGCACAGCAGTATGTCACCACAGCTGAAGACAGGAAATCAGAACTGGCACACGTCCACAACGCCCTGAGAGTCATTGGATACCCAGAGTGGGCGCTTGCACCTCCACCATCCAGTGCAAAAAGACCACCTAACACGAACAACAACCCACTTACACCTATGCGGGGACTACCATACGTGGCAGGATTATCAGAAAAGCTTGGCCGTATTGATAAGTCACATAACATACACATGTATCACAAGCCGGCGAACACCCTCCGCTCGATGGTAGTACACCCAAAAGACAGAACTCCTAAAGAACACAAGTGTGGAACTATCTATAACATCACGTGTGACATCGACAGCAGCCACACATACATAGGTGAAACAAAGAGAACACTCAGTCAGAGATTTAAAGAACATACAAACCTGGATAAACCAACAGGAGTAAGAGACCATTGTCGGGCCACATGACACTCAGTGTCCATGAAGAACACTAAAGTACTGACCCGTGAATCCAACTGGCACAAGAGAAAAGTGAAGGAGGCTATATATATATATATATATATATATATATATATATATATATATATATATATATATATATATATATATATATATATATATATAAACAAAGAGCTCCTACCATGAACAGAGACCAGGGATACCATCTGCCTGGCAGTTACAACTAAATTATCCCGCCGAAATCTGAGGCAACACACGTGACACGAGTACGTGAACAAGGCCCGTAGATGACGGGTCGAAACGTCGTACTCATCATCGACAATTAAGCTCCAAAGTAAGTTAAATTATACTACAATAAACCATTCTTGGAGCCATGAACAATATATTCAATAAATTCAGTACTGTTTAAGTTTGTACTGTGTCGAAGGCTTTCTCGTAGTCGACGATTGCGATGCAGAGTGGGATATTATATTCTCTGCACATCTCCTTCAGTTGGTTTGGATATGGTCTGTCGTTGAGTATCTGCTTCTGAATCCAGCTTGCTCTCGTGGCTGGTTTTCGCCGAGTGTCTTCTCCAGCCTTTTCGTTACTACTTTCGTGAGTATTTTATATAGATGTTTGATAGTAGACATATCCGTTTGTAAGTCTTGTAGTCTTTCTTAATTCCCTTCTTGAAGATTATAATCATCTCAGCGTTCTTCCACGCTGTGGGTATTCGTCTTTCTGATAAGCATTTAGTGTACAGGTTAGTAAGTGTCTTCGAGATGGTATCTTCTCCTGCTTTCAATGTCTCGATGTTTTTATATGATCGTTGCCTGTTGCTGTCCCATTCTTCATATCTCGTAGTGCTGCTTCCACATCCCAATATGTTATCTCTGGTACCTCTTTTCGGTCAGTGTGGATTGTGGCACTCTGTTCACTGCCGTATAGCTCGGTATAGAATTCCTCTATTCGTTTCATGATCTTATCTTGATCATGGATTTTCTACCTTGCTTGTCCAGGAGTGCGACCAGTCTGTCTCGGCCTAGCTTCTTCTATAAACACCAGTCCTAGAAAATCAGTTGTCACATTTCTAGTGACCTTTGATGCCGACCATAGATCTTTCGTCAATTGCCATCTGATTGGTTAGCTTTCGTGAAATTGAACTCTTCCGTACATTTCCTGACAAAGCAGTGCATAAATATTATCATATAGGCCCCTACACAGTCCATGGCTTGCAAACAACATTATGTATTATGTCCATGAGAGTTCCGCGTCAGCCCGTAACATACGTGGACAACCATTTTCTTCGATTTGAAGCCAAGCAAAGAAGAAAATAATTCTGCATTTTCAACCCAAGTAAATACGTAATTTATACTTGCAAGACGCACATATAGACAGTAGTTAGCTGTTCAAGTTGCCTGATACCCAATGTTGATAACGGCTATATAATGCAAATTACATTACTACTGAGTATCATCCTCGCAACATTACCGCACGACATAACTAATTCCACAAAAACGCAAACGCCATAGATCCCTGTCTACAACAGGACGCCTTTCCGATAGGTGCGCTGCGGACATTATTGACGCAGCTATCCGACAGAGGGCGACACCAGGTACAGCTAAGTGTTATTGTGGGCGATGTTTGATATCTGGGTTGACAAAAAGCATGACAGTAGCGACGAGGTAGCGACGCTTGGCTACCCGAAAACACGCGTCATTTATTAATCAGCGGCCGAGCATATGACATTATTCGTCATATATGAGGGTCACATGTGAGCAGTAAATCGAATGCACAGTCTGCAGACGTGTTGAAGGGCACATCCCGGCAGCTTTACCCGGCAACACGATTATGTGACAAACAGCAGTCGGTCGGTCTGACTAATAAAAACCCAGGCACGAGGCACCGGTCTGCTGCCGAGCTTACAGGAGAACGCGTGGTTTCTTCCGGTCTGACGAAATCACGTCGAAGGCACACACTGCGTGCGTATTACTTTTTTGTAAACTGTATTCTGGTTGAACTTGAAGTAACTATAATCGGGGAATATTGTAATTGTAGTTAACTCGTGGACGTGGGTGTGGGTGACATATAATATTGATTGACACATAGATAATTTGAAATGTCTACCCACACACCACAGATGGGTGGCGTGGCGTGATTACTAGGAAATGTATTAATACGTATTATTGTATTATACTATTTCAAGTTGAAGTAAATATAGTTAATAGGCCTGGACAGTCAGCGTGGGTGACACTGACTAATCAACAAGCATAATTTGAAATGTCTACCCATACACCAGAGATGGAGTGATTACTAAAAACTTATTATACAAATATAGGTACCAACTGTATGTGTATTTGTTTACAAGTACAATTACCAAGAACATGCCTAATCTATATACAAATCAGTAGATCAGCTAACTAATAGATGCCGCACAACCACAAATGACGTCACACACCCATTTAATATGTTGTATCAGTGGATATTATAACTATTAGTGACATCTATGTGGTATATGAGGGCATTATATAAAACAGAGTACATATTTTAACTAAGACTGACATAATTTAGGCGTTTTATGCAATCTTCAAATGAACACAGTTTTGACATTACACTGTACCTGGTGAATGACATTACAAGTACAACTACAAGAATAAATACTTAAGGTAAGTGCCAAAAGTACCAAATTTAGGCAATAATCTTAGATAACTTAAGATACTTATCAACATTCAGCAAACAAACAAAATTTGAAAACTTCACAGTATCATCCCACCCCTCTTCCCAGATCGTATGGCCAGTATGACTACAGGGGAACAACATAATATTATAGTGAAAAGTCATGTAGTTGGTTGCTGTGATAATAATGCATCGTGACAATAAAAAGTTGTGACACTTTTGATCCCAGGATGCAGTGCATGGCTAACGTGTGCAATATGTTCGTCCGACGCCGTGGAACTGCACTTCTGTCATGGTGTTTGATTCGTCGGTAGGTTTCTTTTGGCAGACACTGTGCAAGCATTTGACTTGAGGTAATAAAGTGCCACTAGTACAGTGCCACTAGTACAGTGCCACTAGTACAGTGCCACTAGTACAGTGCCACTAGTACAGTGCCACTAGTACAGTGCCACTAGTACAGTGCCACTAGTACAGTGCCACTAGTACAGTGCCACTAGTACAGTGCCACTAGTACAGTGCCGATACTGCGTGTTTTTCTGGTGATGCACAACTGTCCTTTTTAGTTCATCTACTTGGGTACTTTAAAAATATTTCGCCACTTATAATGCAAGCACATACAATGACTGTATGTATTCGGAAAAAAAAATTCATGAATACCAACGATTACAGAGGTAGTCTGTTTTTTGGGGAAAATGTTATTTCTATTTGTTGAATACATTCTCACAAATACATTCAGTCATGACATTACCACATTTACAAAGTTTGATCTTTGCGCTGCCACAAGTATTAGGTGAGGCACAGAGTGCTGGAGTGTAGACTGGTGTAGTGGTTAGTAACTTGCTTCTGTCCTCCTGCTTCAGATTCAGTTGCCATGGAGCCTCCTCCGAGAAAGTCAAGTGCATAAGTCTCTTTTTGGTACATAGTGTTTCCTTTGTCAAGACTATTGCTGTACCTACACCTTTCGGCTCCAGGCCACACCTGTATGTGATCCAGTAAGATTCAGGATCGCTGCATGGGATCTAGGATCTCCAAATCAAATTGTTAAAAAATAACAATTGGAGATGCAAAAATTTTGGGAAGAACCACATTCTTGGTTTAAAAAACAAACATAGATTTTAATCACCTTTTCCATTTTTCCAAAATTTTTTGATTGATGACTTGGATGAGGTAGTGTTGTTTATTATAAAATGGTGCTTATGTGAAGTTATGTCTCTTTCATTCATATGTTTGTTTAAGCAGTGAGCACATATCGCTAAGGTTTTTAGTAAATTTTGAATTTTTATATTTCGCCCAGGGATGCCGGGGTCAGATTCGAGTCTTGGGCATGCTTACTGCTGCAACTTGCGGTGCCTGGTGCCATCAGCATGTGCTATTGTTGTTGCCAAACAGCAAACATTGCTTATGGGCATTATAACAGCAGCTTTGTAGCAGTCTATGGGCATGTGGCATACATGTGGCTTTAGCTATAAAGTCACCATTTCGGTACCAATCCACCAGTCCCGCTGATCACCAATTGTACTAAGACATTTTAAGTCCTAAGCAGCTGAATTCATGTCTTTCTCTGAATTCATGTCTTTTCTATTTGTGTAGGTTTCCTCCTACGTGGTATTAGTAGTTAATACCCAGTAGTGCGGAGATTTATGTGTTGCCTGCAATAGGCTCTTGTGCATGCTACCTGCCCTACTCTGATTCCATCTATGAGCCACATGTTTTGTTCGTCTCGACTTACAGGAACTGTAAGATTCGAGTACGATTACTTGCCTCTGCATGTGTTGTTTAAATGTCAACATTTCTCAAATATATTTTAGGCCTATATCATCTTTTAATCCGTTGTAATGTGTGTTATGTGGAAGAGTGTCTTCTAGCTGTCATGTCATTTGGTTGACTTTGTGATTAAAGTAAATATGATATCATCTGTAGTGGATTCAGACTGTACCCTCAGTTATCACTGTGCACTGGTATCACTTTCGACCTTGCCATTGTTTAAGTTATCACCTATGTCAAATTATCAATACAGATGACCTGACATAACTGAAAAATTTTGACAACTTCACCTATCTTGGTTGTACACATGCGTTATCTCTGCCAACCTCTGGACAGTTTCACAATCGTCTGCCAGGCAGTTACAGCCACCTCCTTGTTCGGGCAACTTTCTGAACATTATCTGCCCAGAGAGATATCTCACAGTTTGCACCAGATGTAGAGTAAGTTAGACTTGTTAGTAAACTATGATGCATAAATAAGATGCAAATAACACTTAAGGAACATTTCAGACTTAAGTCAGCCTAGCTTGCTGGAAAGACTACAATATTTTTTTTACAGCTGTTTAAATTAAAATAGTATCTGCTATTTAAATATAAGTTCAAGGCACAAGACTGCTCATTCCAGTTCACAGAGACCTGGGAGTAATTTGAGAAGTACAGAAAGGCAATTAGCCTAGACTACCTTGGGGTAAATGGAGTAGCATGACTCTTTGATGTTGACTTGCTTTACCTACCAGCACAGTATGGCTTTGTGACCCCAAGTTCCCTCTGTCATTTGCCTCCATCAGTAACAAACTATTGCTGTATTTAAGAACATTGAATCTTCAGCACCTGTTTAGCTGTATACTCTGAGTCAGAAAAGATCATTATCTGTAGAACTGAATGTCCCTAGTGGGGGGTCAATGTCACAGTGACACCAGAGATGACAATATATTTATGTGTATGTAGTGTACTTTATGGCAGGAATGACATCTACAGCCTACAGGTCACTTCTGGTCAGATCTCACAAGGTCTGGGAACTAACATGCACTTGCCCAGCAAGAAGAATAGTTTTTGACTTTAGCTTTTCAATGGTATGTTTCATGGGAATTCATTAGCTTTTTTATCCCAGAATAACATGCCCAGGTGAATTGGCCTTTGCATCATTTACTTTGTTCTTGTGGAGTTCTTCTTCTGCAGTTATGCACTGGCTAATTGCAACAGTTTCATGCCCACATGTACACTGTAATAATATTATATACAAGCAGGTGCTTAATTGTATAGTGTCCACTCCAAGAGCAGTTTCTGTTTGTTGGTTATCTGGATGTCCGTGCTAATGCAGACATTAATTTTAGTTAATGACCAGAGCATGGTCTAAATGGGTAGTGTCTTTTAAGTAGTGTCAGCTGTGAGTGCCCCTTGTGACTAGTGATTAAGAATTGGAAACTGCTGGTGGTGATTTCTGCAGGCAGGGATCACTCAATGGCAGCCTGGAGAAGGGTAAGGTAGGGTTTGGTGTGAGGGGAAGATAAGGTTTGATGCATGGTGAAATAACAATATGGTATATATGTTAACATGCTTTTGTGACTATGTGCATGTTTAATGATTTTATATATTTTTTAAGATCGCACAATGTGTATATTTGTTTCTGACTGAATTTTTTTTAATTTAGAAGGACATAATAATACTAATTAGAATGTCACTATGTAACCATCTGGTCTTGCCTCTCATTGCCACCCTTTCTCCATCTTGATTTTCATTAATTGCATTGCCACTTTGTGTCCACTGTGTGCCACACAAGTTTGACTATAATTACTGCTGTGGATAATATCTTAAGGATAGTCATTTTGAGTCATGTTGCTTTGAGTCAATATAACTCCAGCCAGAAATATATAAATCTGACACTCATGGATTAGACTTTTATAGCTGTGTCAGTTACATACGTTTTCCATCAGATAGTCGTGTGCTCACTGCTGACCACATGCAGCACTGAAAACACATCTTTTCAAAGCTTACTTTGAGTAATAAGTGCAATTTTCTGGATACATTTTATGACACTAATTAAAAAACTATTTTCCTATAATACAAGCAGCTGTCTTTTTTATTGTATATACATTTTTAGAAACTTTACACTGATAATTATGTCACCGTTTTTATTAATACTATAATGAATGGTAATTATATTATTAGTTTAATCTAAAATGTTGCTTAATAGTATTGTTTTAGCATGATGTTTGATATGTGTCTGATGAACACAATGATGTAACAGTGCCATGAGCGCCACCACGTGGCGGATACCGGCACTATAAAAATGGACATTATTATTATTACGTGCGTGAAATTGTGGTCCAAATAACCAGTTATGTGCTTATTGAACCATGACCTTTTGATTGTAGATTGCAATCAAGATAATTAAAGAGGCATTAAATAAACACATATAAACTATAGGTGTCGCATGTAATGATTGCCGAATCCATATTTATTTGAAGTTGCTAATTTCTGGTTTGCAGTCGTTCTATTCTTGATGTATAGTAACTTATAGAATGATAATCTTGCTTTTATGTACCCACAAATTGATAGGGAAACCCACTGTTACCCATAAGAAATGTTTTTTTTATAAACATGAAGGGTGTATATCCATATTTTTATTATCAAATAAGAGGGTGCATTAATGTTCAAGTTAGTTTTTGTGAATGGGGGTGCAGACTTGAATTAAGTTCTATGTTTCAGGAAATTGTTTGGTAACCAGAAATTTAGGGTGGAAATGCAATTTTTGGAAAGTATTGAAGCTTCTGCGGAAATTTGCTATATAGTTTCAGGAGATTAAAAAAGTTTTGAAAAATTAATTCTAGAGATTGGACACATGCAGCTACAACGAAAGATCTATTTATTCGGCTTTGGAAAGTAGCCCACTAGGCGGCAGTTATGCTGATAGAGAACAATATGTAATTGTTGTAAAAATGGACAGTTGAGGGTTTATTAATTACATAAACTGAGGTCAGTATAACTTTTAAGAAAAGATAGTGATGACGAATACAATTTTTTTACACATATTCACATTAGAACTGTGTAATAATAAATTTTTAAGCGCATATTAATACTGTGGAATGTGGATGTGTTTGATCTACAGACAGAAGGTTGGTCAGGCGCTCACAACCAGGATGAACCTGTACTCAACGCAACCACTGCCAGAGACGAAACCTTTGAACGGCTTTGCCCACCCAGAGGGCGACATTGGTGGTGAACCAAAAACGGTCCTGCACGAGAAAGCAGCATTGTGGGGCTGCAGTATCACTGAGCGATGCTTTGCGGAGAAAATGGACATGGAAGATCCCCTGAAGGAGTTGCGCCACGAATTCTTTTATCCAAAAATTGGCACTTTGCCAGAAGGTAGAGTATTGTCGCTGTGTAGGCTGGTAATCCATCATGTCTGTTTGTAAACTAATCTTGTATAAATACCATGATTGCTTCTGTCCAAATCAACAAAGTTGTGTCATGATGTAGATTTGAGAGATCATATGATGGATTGTTTAGCAAAAACTGTCAAGTCATAACAAATACGCCAAATACATTGTGAGATGATTGTACATTCCGTCATACATTTTGTTGAAATTCTGCGATAAAAGTGTTTATTTTTGACAAACAAATGTAACAGCTGTATGCAGGAATGTTTGAATTGTGAAATGCCGCAGTTGTCAATATATGGGCAGAAAAGTTAACACTGGATGGGGGTCATGTGCAAAGTATCTTGTTAAAGATACACTGCAATGTAGTGAATGTACATGACATAGCAGTTGTTTATAATGTACACCGTGTACCCCTAGTGTTGTTGGCTCTGGTTATGTGTCTAGTGTAAGTGGTGCAAACTGGACAATACCAGATCAGATAGCTTTCAGGCAAGTTTTCTCAGAATGCTAAAGAAAGCCAGTGTCGGTGTGTCATGGCTGCGTGGCGTCATTAATTGAGTTCACCAACAAAACATCCCAATTTAAGCATTTCAGTCATGGTTACATTTGCTAAAGTATTTAATCTGTTCATGCACAGGCAAACAAATCTACCTGGTAGGCACAATCACAGACTCAATAACTCGTTGGATACATATATAGTAGTATGTAAATTTGTATATATAGTTACAAAATATGTGCAATGAAAAAGGCAAGGGATATCTCTGACCTATTGCACAAATTTTACTATGGTGCACAATCTGGTTACAGATACATATCCGAAAGAGCACGCACGAACCGTTATTGTAACAGTTTTCTTCCAACTTCTGTTAAACTAAATGCACAATCTGGGAGGGGAAAGTGACCAGGGAGGATGGGGGGATACAATAGGGTGCACTACTGTTATAGGCATTGCTAATACTAATGTCATTGTGTTATGTGAATATCTTCCACAAGAATTTCCTTTTTGGGGGACTATTAAAGGTTATTGTATTGTACACACACACACACACACACATATATATATATATATATATATATATATATATATATATATATATATATTTGTAGTTATAATATTATAAGTTACTACTCTATTAATTAATACTAATATATATATATATATATAATATATATATATATATTAATATTATTATATAATAACTACAGTAATCCTTTTTAATTCAATTCACTTTAATGTCCTTAAAAAAAGAAAAAAGATTGTCACAATATACAAATGGAATGCAAAATGTTATAACAAAAGCAAACCTGTTGCCATCAATATCATTTAGCATTCTGTTTGATGCAGGCACAAAACTCCTGCTGTAGCGAGCCATTTTCATTTTATCCAACAGCATCTCCTTCGAGACGGAAGAACATGAATCTACAAAGATGCTTTGGCCATATAAAACACTTGGCTTCTCTGGAGAGGGGCGTTGCCATGTTAACAATTAGACTAATAATACAGATTTGAACTTGTACTCCAATTAGTGTAATTACACATCCACGGAATGAATTATGAACACGTATTGTACTTGTACTTGGAAATAGTATACTTGGAAATCAGTGTACCTATTCTTGGAATTGATGTACTTATTTGACATACTTGTACCCAGAATGTACTTGACCTAACGTCCTTAACCCCAGACCTTGCTTCCAGTGGACGAGAGCTTGGTGGACATGAAGGATGAATGTGTGTATCTGTGTGGCAACTCGCTTGGACTTCAGCCCACTGCCGTGAGAGAGTACCTCAACGAGATGCTGCAGAAATGGGCCCTCATGTAAGTTGACAACACTTCACTGGGTCAGCTAGGATTAGTCACCCTAGTCACCCCATTGTTTGTGACAACAACGTGGGGTGACTGGAAATGTATTTCAATGTTTGTATGAGTAATAAATATCGTGGGAAATGTGTGAACTACTGAAGTGAGTGAACAAACAAACAGTGCCTAGTAAAGTGACCAGATTTCTTGTGACGGCTGATCTATGTTTGTTCTTATGTTGTACAGTTTGAACAATTGTTCTTGTTTGTGTGATACGACATTACGTAGCAGTGTGATTTATGCAGATTTGTTGAAGGCGTCATGTGATGTTCAGTATGCATGATTTTCTAAAGGTTTGTCTTGAAGCAATGAGACTAAACTACAAATGCTACTGTTGGCTGATCTAAACTCTGTGCTGTCTCCCTGTTTAGGGGTGTGGAGGGTCACTTTCATGGCAAGTTCCCATGGAAACACAGCGATGAAGTCTTGGAAGTCGACTGTGCGAAGCTGCTGGGTGTGTACATGTTTCCAAATTAACGTTTTACTTATGGAACTATGCTACAGTTAGTTCATGTGTGTGTGTATGCATACGTGTGCATGTATGTGTGTGTGTATGTGTGAGTATGCGTGTGTGTTTGTCACTGTGTTGTATGTCACTATGCGTGTGTGTGCATGCGTGTGTGCGTGCATGCATGTAGACACTCAAGCATGCACACTGGTGTTTTCCTCATAATTTTTTATATCAGTCCCAAATTTGTTTAGAATCATTGATCAGTTGGGGGCATTTTAGGTAATTTCTTTTTTAACTAACCACAAATGTATGTCATGAGAAACATATGTATGAAGACATTGGGAAATCAGTCGTTGTTTGTGCATCTGTGGCTCCATCTGAAGGCTTCAGCTAGTATCGTAATGTAACATTTCCGATGACTGTAGTGTATCAGTTTTTACTTATGGTTTCCATAGCACTATATGTGCAGACTGTTATCTTTTACTCAACTTTGGGTGAAATACTTTATTTTTTAAAGGTAAAAATCACCACGGTCATATCAAGAAAAACGTTCACATATTTAAAAGTTGTGTTTGATTTAGTGGAAGATTTGTCAGTCACTTCAAATTAACCTATAAAATTGCACCACCCAGTGAATGTTCTATTTGGGTGATTGCTTCTGAACATTTCCGATGTAAGTAAAAGATTGTACAGTTGGAAATGTCGTTTGTCTTATATGTGGTCACAATAAGTGGACACTATGTACATGTCTCCATGTTACACTTCCTGTTATACAGGCGCAAAACGGGAAGAAGTGAGCATCATGAACTCTTTGACAGTCAACCAGCATCTACTACTGGTGAGTGTGGATTAATTCAAGTGAATAGATAAATAGTTTATTTATGGAATCGCATACATCATACAAATAAACTTAATCAGCGACTATGACAATGAATGATTTAATACACGATTCCCGGCTGAAAACGAAGCCAATTAAGGTTGTAGCCAGTAAATTAACATGAGTATCTACTACAATAGGAGGAATACTTAAAAAGAAGAAACTGGCTGCTGTCAACCCAGCAATAGTTGTATAAACAATATAATAATAATTTAACGTGTTGAATAAGGATTACGTTTCTATATTAGACCCGATTTGTCACAAAAATAATTTTAAGTAATGGGTTTACATATCAATAATAGTGCAGACGTAAGGTTAGAAAAAGCAATCATAATCAGAATCAGTTTACACATGTGAATAAATATTTCATAATTTATGTTATTTCAAGTAAGGTTCTGCTGCATGTACTTTATAATGGAATTAAGGTTTAGCCAGATCTTCATACCCACTTACCACAATTGATTTTAAAGATAACACAAAACATTTTGGGCTATGTGACTGCTGAATGCACCTTTACGAAAGGATATATTTGTGATATTTGTCTGGTCTGATAGATGAGTTTATCATGAACAAATGTGAACATATCACATAACGAGTGTGGTAGACTGCCATGGACATAATTATACATACATTTTCCAACTTCAATAGATCTTAAGTTTGTATAAATCATGCAATTTTAATAAATATAGGTATATAAAAAATAGACATCTAGGCACATTGCCATTTACCATCTGTCCTTCCTCCGAACTGTCTAAAATATATCGTTCATCATGCATGCCTTTAAACAGATTAAAAATATCCATATTAATATGCGAACTTAGGGAAGTTCTCAAGGCCAGTGTCATAGCCAGAGGGAACCAGAGGGACCATGGTCCCCAATGCTGGACAATTAGGATGGCACTAAACAAAAAACCAATAACTGGCAGCCTGATTCATAGAGTGATAAAGTACAGAGGATAAACGGATGCCTGTAGGACTTCCCTTCACAGTGCTACCCTTTGGCAAAGAAATTAAAAATAGAGTTAAGTTACCAAAAGTGGAGGAATCCTCCACTTCTGTCATAGGCGATAAACAACCATCTGACTGCAGGTCAACGGAAATGTCAGCATTCTCAATGTTATGCCCTTGGAATGTTGCTTCATGTAACCTACCCCCGAGGTAGTTAGTTTAAACAGTTGTAGTTAAAATGTTCACAACACCAGCTTTTAGAAGGTAACTTTATTCAGGTGATGTTGACTCGGTGAAGACGGAATGACGAGTTGGATAACTGATGCTGTGGCTTTTATGTTGTTTGTAGACGAGCTTCTATCGTCCAACTGCGGAGCGCCATAAGATACTCATGGAGAGCAGAGCCTTCCCGTCAGATCACGTGAGTGACCACATCTTACAACTTGTCCCCTCGCTTTAACTCTGTCCTCCCGGCATGTTGTCACCAGTGTCAGACACAAAGGCTTGTTTCTAGTACATAGACAAAATATATCAAACACTTATTGAGCTAGTGTGTGTGCGTGTGTTTATGTTCAAAAAAATTTCTTTGGCTTAAGATTTCTTACTAGTTTTACGATTTGTATAGAACGTGGTTCAGTTGTTCACAACATCACACGTGTGTTTTCTGGTTGTTGCGAGCTATGTAAGAGGTCCATCACTTAGTAGGAGGCAATCTACATAACTTGTGTTTTAAATGCTCACATTGATGTCGTTGCAAATGACCAGTATGAATTATCTACGAAACCATCTTCTGCATCCCTGAATATACAGCTCCACCTGGAGGAGAGATGCTTTGGCTAGTAAATCTATCTATATTTATTATTATACAGAAAAGAACCAAGGTTTCTCTGTATTCTTTATTTCTGTTATGTCTCGATTATTGATTACTTTTGTTCTATTTTGATCCACCAATTAACTATTACTTGAATAACTATGTTGATGCATCATTTCTTGCTATTAGGAAGGACAGAAGGAAGCTGAAAGTGCAGTGGATCAGCGATTAAACTTGTACTTCTTTCTACCTTCATGAAAACTATTATCATTTTGCATACAAAACTATTCAGTTATATTGATCCCAACATTGAAAAACTGCTTGTCTGCTGCCAACTCTAGTAGATAAAACAAAATCAACTCAACTCACATAACATAAACAAGTATTTTAAGTGATAGTTCTTAATACGCAACTAGAAATACAACTTAATTCAACCTTTCAACCAATGTTGGAAGAATAATTCATAAACAATCATTTGTTTTGTACTTCCAACTTGATGACGATTTTTATAACACAAATTACGATTCCAAATATTTTAGTTTTGTCAGTGGTGTGTAGGCAAGTCATTTCCAGTATAATTCTGTTTTAGTACTGTATAGAATCACAGATACGTCTCCATGGTTACGACCCCGAGACCAGCATGATATGTATGGAGCCTCGAGAGGTCAGTGAATTGTTGGTTACGTACATTATATTAATAAATGCAAACAGAGTTTTTTTGTAAAATATCCTTTACATTCCGAGATGTAGTTTTGCAACTAAAGAAACAAATAATTATAATAAAATAATATCTGAGCAAATTTATATGTTTAAAGAATATTTTGATATTTTCTCGTTTTAAGTAATAGATTAATTATCTTTATAATGACTGGTCTTTGACATGGAAAGTGAAGTAATTCTGTATACTCTAAAATTACCACGAAACTGGGAAAGTATTGTGTCAATGAACGTTTGTAATATTTCACAGTGGCTGCTTACAGGTGACGTAATGTAAATAAAAATAATACATTCCATGTGTTCGATATACAGTAACTTAGCAGTTATACACCGTTTAATTTTTATACTTCTTTAGAGACATGGTGTCCTTATTACATTTCAAAACTCTGTTTCGTATTAGTTATTACATCTTGTGATAGTGTAACTGAACTATTGCAGCGTATTAGTTATTACAACTTGTGATAGTGTAACTGAATTATTGCAGGGAGAAGACATATTGAGAAAGGAAGACATTGTGCAGAGGATTGAGGAAGAGGGAGAGAGTATCGCGGTGGTGTTCTTCTCTGGGATCCAATACTACACCGGTCAGCTGTTTGACATGCCAGAGATAACCAAGGCTGGACATGCCAAGGTCAGTGACTCTTGTTTACATGTTGAACTCGATTGGTGCCATCTAGTGTTACTTTGTTTAACTCAGTAAAAATTAATCATATTACTGAACATTCGTCAAGGTGTCATCAGTACGTGTCATCTCCTCGTTCGATTTTAGCCAATGACAGTCATGTTTTTATTCCTTGTTTGAGACTCTGCAGTTGGAATGTCATTTTAGATGTCCCACGATGCAAAGCAAACCGTAAGAAGTTTTCTTTTATTCCTGTTGCCATCAGTCCTCTTAGTGATGTGAAATAAATGTATCATATATATATATATCATATATATATATATATATATATATATATATATATATATATATATATATATATATATATATGCATGTATTCTATATATATTTACACATTTTATATGCCCGTCGAAATGACAATTTGTAATACAATTGTAATCAATAATGGTCTTCAACACTTTCCAACAGTTTGTCTGTTGAGTTCTCTCCAACTGAGCTGGAGACAGTTCTTCTAACAGTTGCTAATGAGAGATGCTGATGTCTGTGCAGGGCTGCTATGTGGGATTTGACCTTGCCCATGCGGTGGGCAATGTGGAGCTGTCTCTTCATGACTGGGACGTTGACTTTGCCAGCTGGTGCTCCTACAAGGTGAATGAGGAGTCAACTCTCTGGGGATAGTTGCTTCAGTTTGCAACATTACTAAATATATTAACTGTTCCAATGCCAGCCAAAATTGTGCTGCCTTACAAGATTTGCCAAACCTTTTTTGAGGCTAAAATTGTTTAGTGTTCAAACTTCAAATGTCTTGGTTAAGCGATTTCAAGTTTTTAACCTCCTGCTGTCATTTTGAACGTTGGCAAGTTAATTCACTCTAAGGTTTCATTACAATATGACACGATACTTTCCAGAGAGGTCAAGACGGGGTTTGATTAAACAGTCTGCTGGAAGGTGAATGAGCAGGCCTAGGGTCTTGAGGGCACATTGTTCATGTAGGGAAACAGAACTCATTGTTTGACACGTTGTTGCAGTACATGAATGCTGGAGCGGGGGGCATTGGAGGAATGTTTCTACACGAGAAGTTTGCACAAAACGACTTCCCAAAGATGCTTGGCTGGTGGGGTCATAGACTGGAGACACGCTTCAATATGGACAACAGTAAGGGATGGCCATCTGATGACAGGCCACTTAACCTCACCTCACAGTTCACCTGCCTTTAAAGGGATACTCCAGTCAGTGAGAGGTCCACAGCATTTACTTACATCTGTATAATATATTGGTTGTGCATAGTAATTGTGCACAAAGATCATTAATAAACAATTAATTATAGTATAATTGCACCACAAACATTCCATGTTGGATTCAGGGCACTGCCATATTGAGACTTATGCGCCAGTGACGTAAACCACTTACGTCACTGGCGCATGCACGTTCGAACATCCTATGTCTGTCCAATGGTATTTGATGTATCCAGTACGTCGTGGATCGCTTACGTCACTATCACAATTATTAGCGAAGATTCCGCCAATCCTTGCCTTTTTCAACAATGCGCCAGTGACGTAAACGATTTGGCTTACGTCACTGGCACATAAGTCTCAAGATGGCAGCGCCCTGACTCTAAGATAGCATGTTTTTGATACCATTAATCTATAACTAATTGTTTATTAACTATCTTTGTGCATAATTACTAGGCGCAACCAATATAGTATACATATGTAAGTTAATACTGTGTCTGTGAACCTCTCACTGACTGGAGTATCCCTTTAAATGGACAACAAATTGTCTGAAATAGTATCTCAGCAGGATGACTCCACTTTTTAAGGCCGCAGATGAAAACTGCTTATTTATTGCCAACACATTGTGATATATATTTGAACATAAACTCATTTAGTGCATATTTCTATTTTGATGATCTTTCAGTAAATGATGTGTTGGGTGCGTCACAAAACAGACTTATTTATAAACGACGAATAACAATATTATCTATAGACTCTATATATAATACATATTTAGAAAATTTTTGCATAACTTCTTTTTGTTGTAACATTTATCTATAAACTAGTATTGTTTTAATAGCTTTGCACATGTGTTACTACAAAAAATGTATTACTTATTTAGCAAGTTTTGCACGAGATGATGACAGTGTTTTTGTTTGTTCTGAAGAAATGGACTTGTACCCCGGGGCGAGAGGGTACAGGATCTCCAACACCCCTGTGATGTTGACCGTAGCACTCCAGGGTGCCCTTCAGGTAAGGTGACCAATCTCATTGAATATATGCCCAAAAGCACAGACTTATCTTCAACACAATTTCCCAATTGTTAGGATTTTCGACAATGTCCGTTATCATGTTTTCTTCTTGCAAAGTGACAACTGAAAGCACATCGATTCTATACACAAACGTACACAACACTCTTTTAAATAAAAGATTAGTGTTGCGTTCATATAATTTGAATCCTAGACCAAGATAAGGGAAATTAGTGACCTGGATAACTATGCAACATCTAATTTATATAATAATAATATAATAATAAAGAACAGTATTTGTTGACGCCATATCCCTAGCAATAAAACCATCCAGAGGCGCATTACACTTTACAGGAATATACGGTTTACTTTAAAGTTAAAAAATAGAGATGTAGTTGTAAAATAAATTGATCAGTATAAATTTTTCAGTATAAATAAATAACATTAGTCATAATAAAATACTGATAAATAAGAGTTAATTATATTACAAGTTATAATTAAATAATTGATAAATAGTAGGTATTAAAAATGTTCGGATACTATAAATAATGTTCTTTTAAAGTGAACACGCTCTTTTAAACAATAATGTTCAGTTGCTTTTTGAACGACCTGAAGCAGTCTGTGGCAAGCGGCAGATTGTTCTAGAGGCGTGGAGCAGCCTTTTCACTGATAGAACTGAGGATCTTATTGTTATTTCTGAACTGTTATTTTAACAATGTTATCCGTGTACTGTTGTTACAATAGCCGCTGCTTTTAGCAGAAGCAAAATATCCTGTCATGTGGGACGTTCACTTTGGTTGATTATTTAGGATTCAACACTAATGTGATGATCACTACCAGTGTCACTGTGATGTATTAAACATAAACACTTGACGTGGAGCCTGGCAATGTTCACCCAGCATCTTCCACCCACCTCCCTCTCCCACTGACATATGCAACGGGGGCAGCATGTTGTATTCTCAAAGGAAATGCTATGCATTAACATGTCGGTATGAAAACGAACACAACAGAAAACACATCTTGTTGTTTTCTGTCACACACCGCCGTGTTTCCCGTCATTTTCTAAACGAATTTGGACACATTTTTTTTTTTTACTGTCCACGTAGCAGGACCAGAAGACAAAGGACGTTAACATCGAGAAAATGTACCGTCACGGCTGGTTGGATGGTCTGGATGTTTTGTCGAATATTACCCAGAGCGTCCTCTGCCAAATAAATGAGTATGACAGCGAGTTTGGCATTCTTCATTGCTCTGCAGGTGTTCAACAAGACATCGATGCGTGACCTGCGTCAGAAGTCTGAGCTACTCACCGGGTACCTTGAGGCTTTGCTCAAACTTCATTTCTCCAAACCGACGAACGGCTTCACAAGCAGCAGACCCTACGTGGACATCTTGACCCCGTCTGACCCCGCACAACGAGGGTGCCAGTTGTCAGTCAGCTTCTCCGTGCCAGTTGCCAATGTGTACCGGGAACTCAAGCGACGTGGCGTGGTGGTAGGTAGTCGAGAAAAATTAACAAGTATGTAACTGTGGCAACTGCTCAGTGGTTTGGAGCAGGGGATATAGTCATCAATCTTCATGTCACTAAATTTGAGTAATAATTATTATTGTACGACTGTAGACAGTTTGGAATTTTTTTTAGTAACAGCTAGTCATGACAATTGCCTGGTGAGAAAATACAGCCAAGAGAAGAATTGTATGTCTGTAGGATGTGGTTTATGAAACATTTTCAACGTTTGGAATAGTTCTTGTTGTGGCAACCATGCTACAACCAGGACTTTTTTGGGTGGGCAATTGAGAAATATTGATACATGTGTGATTATGTTTCAACAGCCAAATTGTTGTTAGTCAAGTTGTCAGTACACAAAATCCCTTGATGTCTTCTGCCAGCTGGTGCTGTACATTAGAATTCAGTGTATTTTGCTGATAATTACCAAGCCTTACGAACCGGTCAAAGGCATTGTATAGGAATATTTCCTTTGTATAAGAATGTGCGGTCTTAATCCCCAGCCAACACTGCATATATGTCAGGCTGTATTAGTGGTTTTATTGGGAACTGGAAGGTGGCAAACACGTCTTTCTGTTGTAGCTGGACAAGCGAGAACCAAACGTGCTGCGGGTGGCACCGGTGCCACTGTACAACTCCTTCAAGGACGTACATCGTTTCATAGAGCTGCTCAACGACTCACTTTTGGCAGTAGCAAATAGTGTGTAGACGGAGCCGCAGACTACGTCTAAGGAGTACCCTAGTGAACACCACTCTGATAATGAGGATCCTTGAGCACGCCTCTAGCATTGTCTAGCTTCTTGTGTCACCTGACTGGTGCATAATGGCAACTACCTCAATTGCTATATAACAACGTGATCCTCTGAGTCCGCAGTAAACGGCACAAACCACAACTCATGAAATACATAGGTGTACATCTTAGGAATGGTTTCACTTGTCGACAGTGTTATATAAACCCAAGCAGCCATACCTCGAACGAGTGAAGTGTGATAGTTGTTTTGTTAGTTTTTCATCTACTGATGTGACAGTTTCAACTATCCAGGGGTAAACTGCCAAAGCTTGGTAACAAGTCTTCTACCGTTATTTATTAGAATTTGTCTTACAACCGTGTGACGAGTGATTTGTATGTGCATGCACCATGAGTGCTTCTAATGGTACAGTGGATACTGAAAACGTACCTTACCTTCTGGGCTATCGTAGAGCAGCTTTCTGTGTTTTGTTGTGTCAATGTTGTAATTTATGGGTGAAAGTCATTGTTGTGTTAGGAAATTATTTGTTCAGAATGATTGGTTGTTCACTCCTTTGGCCAAGTGCTGGCATTTTCTCAAACTGTTTGTTAATTGTGCTTTGACATGGTCTTTCTGCAATAGCACTAGCAGGCTGCAGTATTCCGTTGAAAAGACGAGTCATTGATCACAGACTGAGGTTAGAGAATCGGTGACAGCCAAATTCTTTCGAACAGATATGTGATGGTTTACTATGGTAATAATAATGCGTGGCTACTTCACTAATATAATATATATCTGTTGCATATTCCATGCTTTAATAATAATTACATTTAGGATCCTGGTCTGGGAAAAGGTATGTGGAAAACATACGTCTGTAACCGTGATAACAAGATAACCTTAGACATGTTTATAAGGGTCATTTTGCAGAAAGTCCCTTGGAGAATTGAATTCATCTATGTTGGTGATGTTGCTACTTGTTTTTCTAGTAAATAAATCTGGTCATGATACAATTAATAGCTTTTACAGATATGACAACGCCCATTTCCACACCAGCCTCCTATCTTAATACTGCCAGAATCAGTCACATTACTACCGTGTGTGAGGTAAATTTAACATGTAAAAATCCCAATATGTGCTTGAAATGATTGCTACATTTTACCTCTTACACAGAACAACTGTACATACACTGTAGTAGGAAACTGAAATAAACATCTCAGATTATCTTCAGTTGTTGATCTCACTTATGCTGATAACCTACTGCATTTTGCTAGACAAAACCACGTACTTTGTCATGTAGCACAACTTAGCTAAATGCATGAATTTGTACAACACAAAACACTATTACCCTCGGTAGTAGGTTGATCACAAAAATGAATAGTACCAGGTTCCATCTAACAAATGAGTAAAACTGTCATTGGTGTTATGTAGTGATACAGTTCACAGTTGGAACCTTTTACCCATTGATTAAATTACCAACTCGGCATCATTTAGTAGTATTTTTGTATCTCCTAAATTGAGATTGTAAAATAATTTTTTTAATAACATGTTGCTTCATTCTTTGGGGTATTTACCACTCAAAACCATCACATAATATTCAAGTTTACGGCACTACATAAACTTACATTTCCTATGTTGGAAGAAAGATCTACTTGGTACTCAAAAAATACCAACAGTAATTGCACAAAATAACCACTCTGTATTGGCACCTCATATATGACACTCATAATGACAGACACTAACAATCACAAGATCACAGCACACAGACATGTCAGCTTTCTTCATCGTCGTGCCGATTAACTCCTCCAGAAAATAAAGTTTTGAGGAAGGACTTGTTGTCAGCTGCCCTCTTCACACCGTTTCCTTTCCTTTTCTCACTAATTCGTTGTCTCTTCTCACCCACAACACTTTCACTTTCGTTCTGTTTTCGCTTCTTCGCCACAATCTCCTCCTCTGTATCAAGCTGCTTAAAACCCCAGTTCCTCTGCTTAAACACCTCTCCTTTTGCTTTCGACTTCTTTTCTAACTTCCGAAGGATCCGATTTTGCTCGACCTTCTGTGTGTAAAAATTCACCTCGCGTTTTGCTTGGGAGACTTCAGTGCGTAGTCGCTGCTGTCGCACGGCCTTCTCGTAGGCTAATCGCTCATTCAGGTGACCCCACTTGAACTTTGGCAGATATTTTATGTTCCAAATCTCGTCAAACCATCGACTGCGACGCTTCCCACCGATCTGGGTGTTGTTGAGGGAGAAAGCCACCCTCTTTGCTAGTTTCTTCTTCCTGAACTCCACCCAACCCTCTGTAAACGTGCGGTTCTTCTTGTGAGCAGGACATTTCACTGTAAATGAACAAACGGGTTCATTAGTAAGATGTATGTATTTTGGAAAATACATTTTAAGTTTTAACATAACTTGTTTCGTTGATGTGACAAATCATAATGGGTCATTTGATGTGAACTCAGCCGTGGGTGTGGAACTCAGCTGCTGTTTGACTGTTGAATGAATCAACATGATGAAAGCCTTTCACTGGATGTCAACTCATTAAGTTAGACAAATTCTGAACTTTCAATTGGACAAACTCCTGCATGTTTTAGCTATCGTGTAAAAAATAAACTGTACAACACATAACAATCTGACAGGGCTTTATGCAGGATAACACAATTTGTTGCCAGATGTGTGCAACAAACCAGGCCAATCCAAATTGTAAAACAATTTACCAAAAATATCTACCTTCCTTGTATGGAAAGTGATGTAGAGTGCAGATACATTTGAATATTAAAGTGTTTAAATACTTTTTTGTAATTGTATTTGATGTTTAGGAATTAAAAGTATTTGTATATAAATACTTTTGTAAAGTATTTGACTTTTTTTCAAATAATTTCAAATATTTTTTCAAATACATTGTTAGTATCAACATTTATGTTTCAAGATAACATGTAATACCTGCCAAACTGATTGCTTTCACTGCAACTTCACCCAACAGTGCTAATTACTTATGAAGAGCATTGAAGACACTTAACAGTAGATGTCCCCTATGACCCTGACCACAACTTTTGTTTGCTCAGTGCAAGAGGATGGATTATCCCGTGGAAGATGACAACATTTGATGAGTGTACCTGTGTCTGTGGCCAGTGTGGTGCCTGTGTAGGTGTTCATGTTTATTTTGAGGTGCTAGCCTAAACTGCAAACACATAAATTCTTAGATAAATACTGCAACTGTTATAAATTGATGGGTCTGGTGGGAACGGGGACCATATTTTTCCATGTGAAAATTGGCAGCCTAATCTGGGTGTCTCTCTTTCCATTTCACGGCCTATGGACTTTATGTCATATATGTGCTAGGCATCCGTATGTCCTAGACGATGTCCTAAATTTATGATTAACTTTTCATTATTTGTGTACTTTAGCCTTAACAAAAATCTGTTGATATATCAGCACTAATAGTAATCTAAAGGTGAAGCTGATATGAAGGTATCAGAGCAGTGTGGAATTGCAGCAGCGAAAGTTTTAAAATAAAATCGACATACACCTAAGTCTAAGAAGGGCGGGGTACATTTAGATAGATAGGTTGGACTCTCGATAAGCCAAAGGGTCCACCTGCCATCTACAGTTGATTCTCTAGGTGGCAATCTTGTTAAATCTTGTTAAACCTAATCCTGGCACTTTTTGTTATAACATCTCTAGACCATGTCCATTGCATATTTTAATTATTACTTAGTATTTTGTTTTGGGACATATTCGACATCGTCAACAACATTTGGGATATAAGTGATTTGGGACATAAGGGGCTTGGTACATAAAATCTATAACTGTATTTCAATAATTTCGGTTAAAACACACCGAAAAGTTTCCTTCTGCTTACCGTCAGGTTGAAGGAAAATACGATCAACCTCTCCATATGCGCTAAATATTTGGCGAATTTTTTTTACACTCATAAACGGAGGAATGCGACTCAAATAAATTATGCCTGAATCAGATTCCGTAGCTGTCACGTTGTTCTTTTTGTGTGGAGTTATTGTTTCTTCTTCTGTTTGCTCACTCACGTTTTCGTCAACGTCCGACATTTTGTTTAGTAAATCTCGCGTGTCGACGTGAGACATCAGGTCCTGGTGATCAAGCGCAGAACCAGTTTGTTCTAATCCAGTGTCGCCGCCTGTTAGAAACCGTTTCGCTAAATTTCGCGTGCTCCTTATTTACTTGGCCGAAATTTCCCGTTCTCCTATTTTGCTTGGCTGAAATTTCGCGTGCTCCTATTTTATTTGGGTGGTGGAGGGGTGAAGAAAATGTCTACTACCGCTAGTCTCTGCTACCGCATACCCTCCCATTTTCCCGCGAACTTCCTTAAAAAGAGACACTGCAATCTGAAATATAATTATTTGTCAAAAATTACTTTTATCAATTTATGATAATTTTTGTTTTCTTAACATTTTGACATATTGACATGTCTACTTCACAATAAGTTATTCTTTTTAACATACCCCCTGTTAATTCGCTATATTTTAACATTAAACACAACATCTTCTATACTATATATATATATATATATATATATATATATATATATATATATATATATATATAATTATATTATACATATAAAAACTATAGCCAACTAATGCATATACATGTACCCAAATATTTTAATTGTCGTATTCATTATTTTGCATGCATTTCCTATTTGTTGATGATCGCCTGGCATGTCACGATAATTTACCGACATTGAGTCTGCATTTGTAAATGGAAATTGAAATTTAGAGTAAAATGGCGTCCTGATCTAATTTATGTTTCGATCGTTACTTCATAACTATAACATGCAAGTTTGATACACATATGTCTATGGTGTGTTACATGTTATCAGTATGTGTGTTATAAGTTGCATGGCCACAAGTCAAAATCTATGTAGGGTAAATAATTATGTGAACACTGTATGAATGGGTATGTCAGATATGTGTACGGATTAAGGGGTGAGGGCCAAATATATCTTCCAAGTATTTTAGATTGGCACATGTAAAACATATAATATGAATAACATATCAGTGGCTATATAGACCTACAGCTTAAAAAGTTAGTTCATTTACCTAAAATTAACTGTTAAATTAAGTTGCATTCTGACATAAACCCTCTTTAAACTACAAATACCTTTGTACCACCACGTTCCACGTTACATCATAAATCATTCTCCTCAACTGCAAATCAGCATATTATTCACATAATAAAATTATTATATTTTAAAATGCCACACAACAAAATATGAATACAAATTTACGTAAGCATGTATGTTTATTATTCCACTGTCTGAACATAATTATAATGACTGCAAAGTGGAGTCCAATGCTCCAGTCACTCCACAACGGTGTGCTACAATTTTAAGTTCACCAGATAAGTCCAGTGGGTCAGAGGTAACAAATTCACCAAACAATTCGTCCTGTAAGTTACAGGTCTGTTACTGAAGTCAGTTGTAACACATATTGTACGTAACATTTCTCTACAAACTTATTAGACTAAAATGTAAACACAATAATTTTAATATATCAACATTTATCCATAAATATGTGCTTAATCTACAAATAATACATTATTTAAACTACTCACAGTCTGCCTATTAACAACAATAAAATATCAAATGGATGAGTGAAAAATCCACTCAAACTATCACACAAATTAAATATAATTATCACACGTCATACGGTGGCAACTGAACAACAGATAATACCTATAACAGTGGCTTCATTTGGGGACTGGTGGACAGATAAATGACACTTAAGTGCAGCTGACACCAGCCACTGGGAGGTGATACACTTACAGTGAGTCAATATCCTCTGTCACTAGTATACCACCCTGCCCCATGACCGCCTGGGCATTGGTGTGTTTCAGGTGGGCTTCACTCAGCACCGTACATCCACTGTCCTCAGCTGGGACCACGTGACACCTCCCACCAGGAGAAGAACCCTAGGCTGACAGCAGCACTGATGTTACATACCTACGGGATAGCCACTGGCCTAATGTAGTGTCGTAAGCCTGTGCACATAGTACATTGTTATCACCATGGCAACCGATCACATGGTCGTGGCTGGTGGGGGAGGCGGACTACACAAACTCTGGCATGCCACTGGCCACTTCACATCAAATTACTCTACAGACCTTCTTACTGACATTTCCCCCACCGCTTACACACACATGGATTCCCGTGAAGACACATCGGTGGTATTGGCGTGTGGAGATCAGTTAAGGTAGCTGGGTCAAAGTCTATGTGACCTTTTGCAGCAGCCAGCAGTCAACTGTCAGCAGCTAGGCAGCAGCCAGCAGTCACATCGTGCAGCAGCCAGCAGCAGCATGTGAGCTAACACATATCAAACAAGCTGTCGACCGACTGTGGCAACTCTGCCAACGTCTGCCAACAGTTCCTTTCTTCCTCCCATTTGTGGCACAGGCTGTTGGTGTTCCTCTTCTATGATGCTCTCTACCACCAGGAGGCGCTGCTGCAGGTTGAGTGCGGAGACTGCAACAGAAGACGTCAGATCTGATGATAACAAACACACTTTAAGGATCAACTGAGGAATGGACAATCAATGCTGGGAAAACAGACAACTATGTAATCACTTTGCCCCGTGACATACTTGAAATGACACACGAGGAACTTGATATACAAATATCTTTTCATCTTATTATTATGGAACTTTTGATTAAAGTAGGGATCTGCTATTAGGTTTTAATCTGTTAGTTACATATATGATCATAACATATACCATAGTTACGATGAATTTTAAGGTACATTGCCTGTCATACGGTGTTAAGCTGCTTATCTATGCTCATAACAACGTTTGCAATTTGATAGTTTCCACCACACAACACATTCAAATGTTAAAGGAAACATCACGTTTCTAAATAAACTACACACTGTGTTGGCAAATACTGCTAAGGCAAGCCAAGTCAGTCGGACATTGTCACATTCATCTAGACGCAAGGAGGCACGTACTCACAGACAAGGGCTGTATAGAAGATGTGGAAGAGGGAGCATATGGAGGCTTGTATTCACAGATGAGAAGGATCGAGTGTGGAAGGAGAGACAGGGAGGCTCGTTCTCACATACAAGGGCAGCATTAAGAGTGTGGAAGGAGATACAGGGAGGCTCGTACTAACACACAAGGGCAGCATTAAGAGTGTGGAAGGAGAGACAGGGAGGCTCGTACTAACACACAAGGGCAGCATTAAGAGTGTGGAAGGAGAGACAGGGAGGCTCATACTCACACACAAGGGCAGCATTAAGAGTGTGGAAGGAGAGACAGGGAGGCTCGTACTCACACACAAGGGCAGCATTAAGAGTGTGGAAGGAGAGACAGGGAGGCTCATACTCACACACAAGGGCAGCATTAATAGTGTGGAAGGAGAGACAGGGAGGCTCGTACTCACACACAAGGGCAGCATTAAGAGTGTGGAAGGAGAGACAGGGAGGCTCGTACTCACACACAAGGGCAGCATTAAGAGTGTGGAAGGAGAGACAGGGAGGCTCATACTCACACACAAGGGCAGCATTAAGAGTGTGGAAGGAGAGACAGGGAGGCTCGTACTCACACACAAGGGCAGCATTAAGAGTGTGGAAGGAGAGACAGGGAGGCTCGTACTCACACACAAGGGCAGCATTAAGAGTGTGGAAGGAGAGACAGGGAGGCTCGTACTCACACACAAGGGCAGCATTAAGAGTGTGGAAGGAGAGACAGGGAGGCTCATACTCACACACAAGGGCAGCATGAAGTGTGTGGAAGGAGAGACAGGGAGGCTCGTACTCACACACAAGGGCAGCATTAAGAGTGTGGAAGGAGAGACAGGGAGGCTCGTACTCACACACAAGGGCAGCATTAAGAGTGTGGAAGGAGAGACAGGGAGGCTCGTACTCACACACAAGGGCAGCATTAAGAGTGTGGAAGGAGAGACAGGGAGGCTCGTACTCACACACAAGGGCAGCATGAAGTGTGTGGAAGGAGAGACAGGGAGGCTCATACTCACACACACAAGGGCAGCAAGAAGAGTATGGAAGGAGAGGCAGGGAGGCTCGTACTGACATACAAGGGCAGCAAGAAGAGTATGGAAGGAGAGACAGGGAGGCTCGTACTCACATACAAGGGCAGCATGAAGAGTGTGGAAGGTGAGACAAGGAGGCTCGTACTCACATACAAGGGCAGCATGAAAAGTATGGAAGGAGAGAAAGGGAAGCTCGTACTCACATACAAGGGCAGCATGAAGAGTGTGGAAAGAGAGACAGGGAGGCTTGTACTCACACACAAGGGCAGCAAGAAGAATATGGAAGGAGAGGCAGGGAGGCTCGTACTGACATACAAGGGCAGCAAGAAGAGTATGGAAGGAGAGACAGGGAGGCTCATACTCACACACACAAGGGCAGCAAGAAGAGTATGGAAGGAGAGGCAGGGAGGCTCGTACTGACATACAAGGGCAGCAAGAAGAGTATGGAAGGAGAGACAGGGATGCTCGTACTCACACACACGGGCGGCATGAAGAGTATGGAAGGAGATACAGAGAGGCTCGTACTCACATACAAGGGCAGCATGAAGAGTATGGAAGGTGAGACAAGGAGGCTCATACTCACATACAAGGGCAGCATGAAGATTATGGAAGGAGAGACAGGGATGCTCGTACTCACACACAAGGGCGGCATGAAGAGTATGGAAGGAGATACAGAGAGGCTCGTACTCACATACAATGGCAGCATGAAGAGTATGGAAGGTGAGACAAGGAGGCTCATACTCACATACAAGGGCAGCATGAAGATTATGGAAGGAGAGACAGGGATGCTCGTACTCACACACAAGGGCGGCATGAAGAGTATGGAAGGAGATACAGAGAGGCTCGTACTCACATACAATGGCAGCATGAAGAGTATGGAAGGTGAGGCAAGGAGGCTCATACTCACATACAAGGGCAGCACGAAGAGTATGGAAGGTGAGACATAAAGTATCATATCTGCATACTCCTGCCAGTGATATAACAAGTGTGATAAGAGAAACAAAGAAGATTACATGTATATGCCTACTATTACAGACTCCTACCAAAGACTATGTACAGAATGTGGAGGGAGAACCAAAGTGGCTCATGTTCACCATGTTCAAATACTCCTACAAGGAGTGGATGATGAAATAAGGAGCATTGCATTCAGTCTCAAATCTATAGCTTGTTTCTACGTTTTATTGTCTCGAAAATGTTCTACGATGTCGTTCTAGCCAAGAGACTTGAACACCTGATGAGGTCACTGATGACGTTGGGGACAGGCAAGGTTGTTTTTTTCTCCAGTTCCCAGAACCTCAAAATTCAGCCTCCACAGGTCGCTGGGAAACTTCACCTGTAGTTGGCTTTTGAATGGTCGTGTAAGGTTGAGCAACAGTCCAAGCTGAAAGTAAACATTTCCCAGACAGTCGGCGATGCGAGACAGACTTCGCCTGCCAGGTCACCTACAAGAAACAAAAGCCAATATTACAACAATGTCATGTGGCCTGTCAGCGTCAGGCATACATTTGTATCGACTAGTAGCTTAGATCATCTTCAATAAAACATAAGTTGCTGTAAAGTAATGTTTTCTGTTCAACAAAAAAAATTCTGTTTAAAAGAAAGACGGTTAATTGAGTGATCAGCCAGTGAAGTAATTATTAGCAGGAAGTGGCACACACGGGTTGTCATGAATGTGAGAACCACAAGAACATGACTTAGCCCAGCTGAATTCAGCCACAATGCAACTGGCATGTGGTTACAATTTGCCTGTGTTACAATAAAAAAAAAAATTGATAGATATTCAAACTGTGAACATTGTTTCATGCTTATGTCAAAACACGCAAATAACACTGATCAAACTCGAAGTAATTAATTTCTTCTTGAACCAACAACCTGTCCTGCCCTTGAGAGAAGGTAGGGTCACTTCAACAAACCATGTCTTACCTATATCTCTGGATACCCATATCTCTTAGTGGGGTTGTAGGGTCACTTTGACAAATTTGTTACTTACCTGTGTCTTCGACTGGGGTTGGAGGTTCATTTGATCCAGGTAGCTCTGGAGGGTCACTGGATCAAGGTAGCCCTGGAGGGTCACTGGATCAAGGTAGCTCTGGAGGATCACTGGATCAAGGTAGCTCTGGAGGATCACTGGATCGAGGTAGCTCTGGAGGGTCACTGGATCAAGGTAGCCCTGGAGGATCACTGGATCAAGGTAGCTCTGGAGGGTCACTGGATCAAGGTAGCTCTGGAGGGTCACTGGATCAAGGTAGCTCTGGAGGATTACTGGATCAAGGTAGCTCTGGAGGATCACTGGATCAAGGTAGCCCTGGAGGGTCACTGGATCAAGGTAGCTCTGGAGGATCACTGGATCAAGGTAGCTCTGGAGGGTCACTGGATCAAGGTAGCTCTGGAGGATCACTGGATCAAGGTAGCCCTGGAGGATCACTGGATCAAGGTAGCTCTGGAGGATCACTGGATCAAGGTAGCTCTGGAGGATCACTGGATCGAGGTATAGCCCTGGAGGGTCACTGGATCAAGGTAGCTCTGGAGGATCACTGGATCGAGGTAGATCTGGAGGATCACTGGATCGAGGTAGATCTGGAGGATCACTGGATCGAGGTAGATCTGGAGGATCACTGGATCGAGGTAGATCTGGAGGATCACTGGATCGAGGTAGTTCTGGTTGCTGCGACTTGAGGCTGGATAAGTAACAACATCAGCATGGCTATAGTTGTATTAATGGCTCGGTAGAGCATTTATAATTTTGTAACATTAATTTCTGCATTGTTTTTTAACTACTCGATTAATTAAGTGTGTTGAATTTATATACACTGCATGCCATTGTCAATGCATCCTTTAAAAAAAAACAAGAAATAGCTTAGTGTAACAATTAAAAAGTTACATTAATTAATGAACTATTTAAAATAGCATAAACAATACGTAGGTCCTCCCATGGTCTTAAAAACTGCAACAACATAAAACTTCAAGCTAATAATTACCTAACCCTAACCACTGTTCAAGCTTGCCGGAGTCATTAAGCCAGGTTAATTGCAATTACAACGCAAATCGATTCGTCGCGGTTCAGTGCACACCGATCAGGTACCATAAATTCACATGGCGATAGCGTTAAGGCTGGCCGATTAAAAATCCGTGCAGTTTGCCGAAATAGTCAGGTTATTTATTGGCCTGACTTGCCGACTGGCTGCGACGGTTCATTTCGACTTTCATGCAGACACGTCCGGTAGATGTCAAAGTCAAAGACAAGTCAAAGTCAAAGACACAAAGTCACAAAACCAAACTGAAACGCGATCTGTTAGATCGGTTATAATCCCCCAATCTTACCACATAAACGGCGGCAACGCCAGCAGCGGCTCAAGCATACCAAACTTAACCGGCGCAATTTACAAAACTCGGTTTAAAACAATTATGTTTGGTAGTGTAGATTTAGCTTCCAACAGCTAGCGACATGGACATGGTTGAAAGCTCTCGGTGGTGTCACATGGCGAATGAACCGTGAAAACAGTGTAACAGGTGCTATAATAAGGATTATTGTAGTCTTAGTAACAGCTATTTTGTAAAATGGTATAGTTAACACATCAGCCAGCACATGGTAAAGGTCAACCTAGCAACCTCAATAAAAGACGATTACACCTTTTTACAGGTATGCTATATATTTTATTCTACTTTTATGTTATTGATAACTATATAAGTGATCCGTGTACTTATGTTATTCCGAATGACATTGTTATATATCAGTGACTAGCATTAGATTTAGAACAATGAATAAGTAATAATAAGATATATAACAATGTCATTCAGAATAACATAAGTTCATGCCAGATAAGATCGAGTTAAACTTGGAGGTAAAACCTGTGTAACACTGCTTGTTTGTGGTTCTGTGGTAACCACCATTGCCAGGTCCTTCTATGACAAAGAGTTGTCACACCTTGACTTGCAACGTCTATCACATCTAGTGAACATAAAAGTTGCTGGAGGAGTCGATACCCTACCTTTGCTATGTCGAAGTTTAGGTGAAGTTGCGGTCGTCTAGCGGAGAAAGCGAAAGAATTTGCTGTGCCAACATTTGTTGAGACCTCAAGTCGGTCGAACAGTATAGTGCCTGTCATAATTGGCACTAATTTCCTGACAGCCTTGAGAGCTCGGAATACCCCATTCCATGATGCAGCCATCTTAGAAGCACTTGCTCATCTTGATCAAGCAGAAAGCAGAGAAAAGGAAGCAGCAGTGTACTCGTGTCGCCACACAGTGAATCCAGCAAACACACCCATCGATCATCGTGAAAGGAAGAATTTGAGCACAGAAAGGATTCTCTGGTGGCATGCTTCAAACCAACAGAAATACCCCCAGGGGGAATATTCATCCTAGCCTCATTTGTAGAAGCTGACAACAGCCACCGAGTTGATATTGTACTTGTATCATGTAGAAGAATGGAAATCCCTAAATGGCAGAAGATAGCCACTATGATGAGCAGTGTCATTTTAGACAGGGATAAGACTGTTAGAAACTTACCACACAAAGATGTGTTAATTAAGTGATAGAAGCTGCAGAGAAAGTACAAAGACCGAAGACCCAGTCGATCTAGATGTCACGGATCTTTCTGAAGAACGGAAGAAAAGAATAGGGTGCAAGCATTGTGTCAGGATTTACGTGATATATTTGCCTCTCGGAGTGTGGAACTACGCAAAGAAGTAGGAGTAAAATAGAAGATTCGACTGACAGATAAAATACCATTAATTTCAAGACAGGCTGAGACCCGTTCCTCCTGCAATGTACGAAGAAGACAGACAACACCTGAAAGAGACGTTGGTATGTGGTGCAATACGTCATTCACACGTACAGTCCATGGGCCTCGAATGTAGTCCTAGTGCGGAAGAAGGGTGGGAGTTTGCGACTGTGTCTGGATTCCAGGTGTTTGAACAGCCGAACGATCAGAGATGCATACATGCTGCCCCTCATTGAGTCAACGCTGGACAGGTGAAGCGCAAAATGGTTCACATCATTAGACCTCCAGAGTGGCTACTGGCCAGTCGAAATAGGAGAAAGAGATAACGCCAAGACTGCATACATAGTGGGAAACCTCGGGTTTTAAGAATGCAATCGAATACTGTTTGAACTTACGAATGTTCCTGCTGTGTTTCAAAGACTTATGGAACACACTCTGGCTGACTTGATCAACGTAACGGTTGACGACATCATCATTTAAAATTCACCTGGAACATTTGCGGGCTGTGTTGACCAGCTTACGTGTAGCTGGCCTGAAATTGAAATCTACAAAGTGTCACCTCTTCAAATTGCGCGTGAAATAGTTAGGCCATATCATATCTGAAGCAGGGATCGGAGCCGATCCAGATAAAATAGAAACTATAGTAAAGTCATGGTCTTTACATACAACTATGCATGAGCGTCGACAAGGTGTTGGGTTACTATCGTCGCTTTGTGAAGGATTATGCTCCCATTATGCGAACCTTTACACACTCTGTTAGAAGGACAGGAGAAGAAAACATCTGTGAATAGGAACACAAGACTGTGACGTCCACAGAAGCAGTCGGTGCATTCAATATGCTGAAGAAACAACTGACAAAACCACCATCTTGGGATATGCTGACTACACTCTTCCATTTGAGTTACACGCGGATGCATCAGTACATGGCCTTGGAGCAATAGTGTATCAGGAACAGCAATGGGCCTATGCAAGTTGTGCACTAAAGCCAAACGAGTTCAACTACCCTGCCTATAAACTTGAATTTATTGCACTCAAGTGGGCAGTATCCGATAAATACCAAGACCACCTGTACAGATACAAATTTCTGTACTGAACTCGCAGTTTACGAGTTCAGCATCAAGTTCCGTTCGGGGGGAAATAATGTTGATGCTGATGCTCTCTCCAGAATGCACACAATGCCTACACAAGGAGGACACTTACCTCAACATGTAGGCTGTGTGTGCGACAACAGAAGAAGACGAGAGGACATTTGGTTTGGTTGAGGTGACATGCCTCAACCAAGCAGCCGTAATCTATGAGGAGAAACTGTTTGATACAGGAGGGACAAAGATCGATGACACTAAATGGGAGCTCATCCAAAGTGAAGATCCGGTGATCAAGAAGATGATAATGTTGCTGAGACAGGACATCAAACCCAGTAGAGAACAACAGCATCAACTAGAAGACGAATCACCAGAGTTCAAGATATACCTCAATGAGTGGGATAAGCTCAGTGTACGAGAAGGTGTGCATCGCTGAAGGAGAATAAACCAGGATGGTAAGGATTCATTTCAGCTCCTTCTTCCAGCTGAAAAGAGAGACGAAGCAATGACTGGTCTTCACGACCAGTTAGGTCACATGGAAGGATTGGGACCATGGACCTTGTTCGTGCGCGATTCTTCTGGTCACACGTGGCAGAAGATGTGCAGAGGAAACTGCAAACCTGTGAAGCCTGTATAAAGAGGAAATTATATCCAGATAGAGCATCATTTGTGAACACTCGCACACACCAGCCGTTTGGTATTGTATGTATCTAACCCTGGAACCATCAAGGGAGGAATTGAAAATGTGTTAGTCATGACTGACCACTTCACAAGGTATGCCCAGACTCCAGGTTCCCACACGCAGTCAAACTGCCAAGACAATAGTAAAGGCATTGTATGACACATTTCTACGCTATAGTTTTCCACGGGGACTCCATTCAGATCAAGGTAGAAATGTCAAGAGTCATGTTATCAAAGAACTGTGTTAACTTGCAGAGATGGAAAACAATCATACTACAACATATCATCCAATGGCAGTGCGAAAAATTCAACTCGAGACTGATGAACATGCTAACTACACTAAGTGTAACAAAAAAATGCGTACAATGCGACCAGAAACGAAGCAACTGGACTCTCGCCATTCTACCTGGTATTTGGCAGACACTCACGACTGCCAATTGATCTAGCCATGGGTGTAGAATCAAACAAACGTCAAGTTGAAGTAGAGGGTCACGTCGATTACACCAAGTAGCTGCGGGAACGGTTGGAATCCACATATAAGGTTGATACAATAGAAAGCAACAAGTCTGACAAGCATCATAAAAGGCTCTACTACAGACGTGTTAGAGGAGGATCGTACAGTATAGGTGGTCGTTTGTTGGTACGAAATGTTGGCCTGCGAGGCCGCAAGAAGCTGGCAAATCGGTGGGAAGAAGATGTTTAGGCAGTGAAGGAGCAACCGGAGAGGGAGACTCCTGTGTTTGTGGAGCAACAAGACGGAGGACATGGACACAAGAGAACATTGCATCGGCACATGTTGCTACCAGTAAATTTCCTTCCCCTACCTGTGAAGGAGAAGCAATCGGTGCCAAGAATGCGACCAAGTCAAGATGATGCAAGGATAGAGAGACGCAGTTGTGTGTCCGTTCGCGACACTGAGTATGAATCAGATGACGGTGTCTGTGTTGTGATGAGTAAAATTGTGACGCGAAAGCTTCTTGATCCGGAGGCTGGGGAATTTGTGCTTGCTGCAATGGACCATGCATCAAAGGAAACATCCGGAGACATGGATACTCCTGAACACAATTTCGAGATGGAATTGGTTGATGAGGAAAGAGAAAAGAAGACTGATGTTTCAAATGAAGAAAGTGACGAAGTAGTACTTGATGAGGACAGAAACTGGGAGTCTCAACTGTCAGATGAGCAACTTGGTGAAAGAGAACTTGGTGAGAATGAAGAAATTCGGGAAACTTCTGATCGTCCACCAAAAAATCGGGTGAGACTATTATCACAAGCTGGGTATAAACGGCCTAAACGAGAAACACGCAATAAGCGTCAATGCTGAATACTCAGTCGTTCCAAAGCAGGGAAAGGGACGGGGCTTGTTACGAAGAAACTTGACCATAAAATGTAACAAAATCTCAAAAATACTCGTCAATTCTACGGTATATATCTCAATATATGGTAATTATTGTTACCTCATATATATGTACCTCTCAATAGGCATCGACATGCTCAAACGACTGCCCACATTCGACCGGTGAACTACTCAAATTAACTCATACACTTCTACAATAGTAATGAAGATCTGATTGTTTGAAATATCTATCCCATTATTACTATATTACCACTACACCCTCATATAAAAATATTGAATGAATCCAAACAATCAATAGGGTCTACTTGCCAAATGCAAACAGTTACTCGTGCATATAAAGGGAAATGCATATTATAATGAATGCTTTTAATTTCATGAGAAACTTTAAAAGGTGCATGTATTTTAAAAACAGTTTCTTCATATACTTTAATTTCTATACTTTCCGGAATACAGTTTCAAAGTTTTCAAAACGAGCAGGCTTTCGTGGGCAACGCAACATGAGAAAACAATATATTGTATTTGAAAAAAGTATCCGAAAAGTGTTTGTTTACAAAAAATACGTTTTAACTAAACGCTAAAACAAATACAGCTGTATTCGTTATTCCAATTTTTCCTATACAAACACTGGATCAGTCGCATTAAAAATATTTAGTTACACACGCACGCACGCACACACACACACACGCACGCACGCACGCACGCGTTGCGTCTTCAGAAAGACACGCCTAGGCCTAGATCGAGCACCATGACATAAAACGTACTTTAATTCTTTAGTTTCGATGCGGCGAACCATTTTAAAATAATAGTTTATTCCCTCGCACAATTACACACTGGAATTCCCTTAGCTCAGAAGTAGCCAACTATGACAAAACAGAAACTTTCAAATGCAAAATAGAAAATGTCTTTTTAAAGTAGAATCTATATAATTATATATAGGTATTGTGAACCCTGTAGTCTGCACTACAAGGATTAATCGCATTATTATTTATTTGTTTTTCATCCTATTATTAAACGAAGTCTATTATTAAATCGCCTGATGCTGTCCATGGGGTGACCACGAGATTAGACCACGGGTGTATGCCGAATGGTTCTTCCCGTTACCAATGTAGATGTAGAGACACTCTGACCGCTTGACCACCTATCACCATAAAAATGGTCGAGTCTCGGCGAAAGTGTCTGTTGCGTAGGTGTATGAATTGGCACGGAAGCCATTTTGGGAAAAGTAGCATCTATGGATCGTAAGTATTTTTATTTCGAGATTGTTTACGGCAGTTTCACCTCCATGATTAATTTCACGAAACGTTATTTACCAAGTTTGAGAGTAGCGAAACTAGCATTATTAAAACATATTGGAGGATGCACAGAATTAGACCGATACGCCTACTACGAAGACTGGTTTGACGTGACTGCAGAGTTACTGCCAATCACATCATCAGTGCCTAGACCTAACTCACCGTCTGAGCCTGCATGAGTGAAAGTGGACTGAAGCAAAGGCTGAAGCTAGTACCATGGCCAGTTCATGGAAGATACATACCGTCAAATGACAATATTCAACTAAAATCCATGCGAGCATATAGGATCCGAATCATGTTTAAGGCAGCACAGTAGTCTGTCTGCAAAACTAAGTGTAAGCCCGCGGTTTGTTCTCATTCTGACAGTGACCGTGTTGTTTAATTTTATGTCGTGGTTGGTCCCAGCAGCTTTTAGAAAATACTGACTTGTGACAGCTGCTTAGAATCTGTCCAGACATACCAACATTTTACCATTTACTGGCCCAACTGATCAAACCTGTTAATCTATCACTTGCCACCTAGCCTGGGCCTGTGAGCACTTCCTATTTTATAGGAAGTGTCTACGCGTACGTGAGCCACATCTTTAGACTTGTTGCCTAACCATATGTGAGGATGCGCGCGTATCTGTTTTTCAGTTTTGCGCATGCATGTTGCGTCAATCTCGTTGATACGGCGGAATGACATGACGGAGCAATGTTTCGACATTGTTAGATTTACTGACATCCATAGAGCTATATGTCAACTTGCGAAAAAAAATAAAAGGCACAAAATCTCACACATTAATTTACAACTGAGTGGCAAAAGAACTTCCATTTGTAAGAACATGCACACACAGAAAAACTCACATACTTTCAGATTTGTTTGCTAAAGATACAGCATGCATGTGTGGAAAAATTCAGGCCTACTTTTAGATGTGAGTGCTAGAGATAGATAGTAGAGCTTATGTGTATAAACATGCATGTGTGGGGATACACTGTACTCAAATACTTTTGGAATTGACAGCTACTAAAGATAAGGCCCATGTATGGAAATCATGCGCATGCGCTTATCAAATGCCATATCTTTAGACAAACAATGCTAAAAATACAGCTCACGTAACTGAAAATAAAAGCATGCGCAGAATGAATGCCGTACTTTTAAACTGGTGGCCTAAACGTATGGCTCACGTATGCATAGCCACTGCCTATTTTATAATCGTTCACTAAACACTAATGTCTGAATTTCCAGTCATTCCTAACTTGCAGCATGGCCATTATCAATCAAATAAACAGAATGACATGATGGAAACGAAATAGAAAATAAATTAAAATAAACAGTATGGGCTCAGGCAGTAATAGAGCACATCTGATTTGTTTGCATGTTCTTGCAATTAATGTATTATGCTTGCTATTTTTTCAGGTGATGCCATCTACTCAATCATATTACCACAAATTGCATGTTTTATAAAGATCATATCCTATAAAAGTCCGGGTAGTAACTTTTGGTGAGGCCAGTGGCCCACTGCGCTTGGGAATACAAAACCTTAAATATTTTTTGTCAAAGCCTGGCCTGTAGTCTGTAGAATAACAGAAACTGAGTTTTTAAAGAGTACCAGTATCGGACAAGCTGTAATGGTGCTAGTGACTGTTGAATTAAGTGTTTTAGGCATGTTTTGAATAGTACATTTTTCACCTGTTTATCTGTATTTGATGATACATACACTTATATAATATAAATTTACACCAGAGGTTGGTGGCGTGTGTGAGGGACTGACACCTGTTCTGTTGCAGGTGGTTTGCCAGCGGCCAGCATGAGTAGTGAGCGGCAACCGACCACCTGTCCGACAGGTGTGACGGTGCCCGTCCTACAACCCGAGATGATGCTGCCCGTCTTCCCTGGCATGCCACACGAGGTCACCGGCATCCCCTTGCTGAACATCCCCAGTCATGTACAAGCCGTGCTACAGGCACAGGCCGCAGCTGTTGCTGCGAACTCGGCCCGTCTCGCTACCCATGGGCAGGATCCGTCAAAGACCCAGAACCAGGTGCCACCACAGCTTCTGGCTGGTGTCCAGCTCGTGTCACAGAACATGCACGTCACCGGCATGGTGACGATGCCTGTCGGAACGTTACCATCGTCGGCTGGTACGATGATCACACCGATTGCCACAATCACTACGCCGTCAGGGACGATAACGATGCCGGCAGGTGATCTGTCATCGGCAAAAATGACCTCTCCTCCGGGGACTATCACACTGCTTCCTGGCACGATCATCACGCCGGCCAATACTATCATTCCTCCTGGTGGGACAGTTGTCACGCCGGCCATACAGGGCATGACCCACAACACGGGGATGATTGTGTCGTCCCAGGCCAGGCAGATGACGGTGCAGGCCAGCAGCTCGGGGACGACTGTAGCCGGGTTCGGAACAACAGTGGTCGTTAAGGAGGAGGTAGATGAGAGCCGCGCAACGATCGGCACCCTCTACACATGCGCCACCTGTATGAAGACGTTCAACCAGAAGCGGAATCTGCGTGAGCACGAACGCACCCACAGCGAGGGTCTCTGGAGCTGTCCAACATGCAAGAAACGCTTCAAGCAGAAGCGCAATCTGCGCGACCACCTCTCTGTACACACGGGCGAGAAACCACACCAATGCGCCATCTGCCAGCGCGCGTTCCGCCTGCGCCGCGACCTCAAAGATCACATGACTATCCACACGGGCGTGAAGCCGTATCACTGTCCGATCTGCCAGAAGAACTTCCGGCAGCGACGCGACCTGAAGGACCACGAGAGCATCCACACCGGGGAGCGGCCGTTCCGCTGTGCCACGTGCAGCAAAACGTTCCGACAGCGACGCGACCTCAAAGATCACGAGAAGATCCACACCGGTGAACGTCCGCACCACTGCTATATGTGTAGTAAGACCTTTCGGCAGCGGCGTGATCTCAAGGATCACGAAACGATCCATACCGGTGAGAAGCCGTACAAATGTGCGACGTGCGGGAAGGACTTTCGGCAGCGGCGCAACTTGAAGGATCACGAACGGACTCACTCGGGGGAGAAACCGTATGAGTGTAGTATCTGTCGGAGACTCTTCCGCTTACGACGCGAGATGAAGGAGCACGAGAAGCGTCACTCCACCCCGGCGGGGGGCGGGGACATGCTATCTACCCCAGCACCCCCACAGCCAGATAAGTCTTACCATGTTCTCTAGCCAACCCCAGATTCCCGCCCTCTCCTGCACCAGCTACGCACACCGGCCATGCAATTGTAACTTGCATACTGTAGTGTGCCCGACAAAAAATCGTAATATCAGTAGGCATGTTTATACTGATTTTGTTTGTAGTGTGATTTTTTATTTTATCAAAACATATTTGAATGGATGACAATGTTGTGGCATGTAAGTTATAACTGACAGTATACACAGTAAATGTTAAAATAATGTAGCAAATCTTGTGATTAAATGACTAATGCTATATTTGTTTGCTTACAGTCAGACTTAGCATAAAGTGTAATTTCCTTATGAGAGATAGTATTGGCAGAATGCCTTGTAATATGATGAACTGTGTTCATAATGTATTTTGTATATATCTAGAGTGCATGCAGCCCAGTCAGGTTACGGGAGCAGTAAGTATAATTCATTAGTCAGTCGTTATCATACTCATATTGTCATTGCACAATGTAACAAGGGCATAGGATTCTTGTTTAGTAATACGTGTACTGGGTGAAATGCAGCAAGAGACTGTTGGTCTACTCTGGTGATATCTGATGTCATTGGATCTGATTGTTTCTGGGGATTAATTGTTGAATAACTACTGCTAATTTTAATTATAAGCCTCTGGAGGGGCAAAAACATATGACAGTCCTACCAGATATACAAATGGAATTTTGAAGAAAAAAAATGTCCAGGTACCGGTATTCAAGATATGAAATCAAAGAAATTAATTTGTTACTTTATGGTTGATAAAGGTGAATCATGTGAAATTTTCAGCCAGTAAGGCTGGCTGCTCAAAATGATTCGTATTTCATTCCATGATAAACAGGTCTATTAAATATATCCAGTTGCCAATTTTCAGTGGGGATGATTTATCTGTGGTGCAGACTGCAGCCCTTGCAATTACTGTGTGGAAACTGTTCACATATCTATTGGGATCCCTCTCTGTAAGTAGGCGAGCTTTGATTTTTAAGGGAGCATATAAATGAGAGTCTGATATTCTAAATTAGCATTAACATAACCATTGACATGTGACAATGTAGCTTGCATTATTTATGTTTGGTGACTTAGGACGTTGTTTGTTTATTTGCAACGTTGAGAATATGGGATAGCAATAAGTGATCAAAAGAATACAAGGGACATCATTAAGTTGAGCAATGTATAAATTTGTCATATTTTATTTTATTTATGCTAAAATCAAATTGTATACATTGTTTCATCCAGTTGCATTTGAAGTCCATGCTATATTATGTAATTAATAAAAACAAATGATGTGGGTGGACATTGTTTAGTTTTGCTAAATGTTGGTTTTTGGATAATGCCAATATTTGGCAGTGTACAGGATTAGTGATCAGGATATAGCAATTTCATAAAAGAATCGACTGGCTATATTTAATTCGTCGAATTGTTTTATTCACATCAATTGTGTTTATTTTGGAGTGGGAGAAAAACGCATTGGAACAAGTCACTTTCTTTTTGTATCAAGTCATTTTAGAACATGTCAATATAAATTTGTCGTCATTGTTTTTGGACAGTATGTTTTTACAGGAAGATGGTGTTAGCCCTGTGCCTAACTAACATTCATGTTTTTATTTAGACCTGTAACAGGTTGTGGTTATAATTGTCTTTATGTGAAGATTTGACATGTGTGGTCTTTCATTGTGGTTGAGGTTGCATTATTAATGCAGGGATGGTACATGACATTTCAAACATATAATTTTCCATTGTTGGCTTTATTCACATATAGTGGGCATTATAAACATAACATCTCGTACAACCTTATATACGTAGTTGTGGACATCAGTCATCAAACGGAAGGCTGACGAATGTTTTTATCAAGGTCGTTCTAACATTGTAATTACGTGGGAGACTTGAATAAGCATAAATTGTCATGCAATGATCGTATAAAATAAAACACTTAATTTCCCTCATATTTACATAGTTGTACATGACGACAATCCACAAATGATACATGTTACTGAACATTGGTGAACTTCTTAAATCACTGGTGAAAATCCATTACTTTGTATCCATGTTAACTATGGAAATATGAGTGGTTATAGGTGGTCCCTACTGTTGTTAATATATATTGTCACGGTTCTGTGTTGTCAATTGTGTATTATAGCGCTTCTGTTGAGACTAACCAAATGTGTTGAACACATTTGTACAGACGTGTTGCCAAGTGTGTTATTGTAGCATGTGCCTCGTGGGTATATTGGGTACTGTGTACTCGTTCCCAGTGTCGCCATCACAGATGGAGGCTTATGTGTATGTTTGTTGACTGTGGCTTTAGAGACTCCTTATACACATATTGTACAGTATTGTAATATAAAACATGCTATGATAGAGCAGACTGCCTTAACAAATGTTCTGTAATTATCAATACAGTTCCTGGTATGAGTATAACGATTTTGAATGCTGCATTTTTCGGAATGAAATAGGTCACTTGGTGCCAGAAGAAGGCTGGCCATTGATGACATCAACAGGATGGTGAACCATGAGCATGCCATCAGTTCTAACAATTTGATATGAATAAAACCAGTAAAGTCGTATCTCAACATACAAGAAAGAGAATCAATTTTCAGCAAGTGCAATAAATGTTGTTGTGACTAAAGATCAGAAGCCTTGTTTATAATTTTAAGATACTGAGAAGTTTGACAACAGGATTTACGACATTTGCCAGGCTCTTACATAGAAATGTGTTTTGGTCATGGATGCATGGTAAATACATGTACATGTTTTATTCAGAAATTTTCATATTTAAAAGGAAAAGGGTCTTATGAAAAAGGCAATTCAGTATTATCGTAGGAATGTTATAACAATTCTTGGAGTGGTATTATTCCAAGGACTTTGAGAAGTTTCCACGATGCAATAAATCTTTTGATTATTAGAGTTCCATATTGATTATTAAATAAAACCACATATCACAAATGAATACTACACAAATAAGAACAAATCATGATAATTGAGGATATCTGCAAATTGCAAGATGGTGTTTCTTTCCAAAAACAGAACATGTTACTTTTACACTAGTATTAATGAATATGAAGAGACATTTAATAGGAAAGACAACAGAAATGGGGAAGTTCTATGGGTGAAATTATGTTAAGTGGTTATGCTGGGTATTTTAGTAGTGCTAATCGATGACACTTTAATTTGATAAAAGGCATTTGATTGTGGGTAAAATCAGTGTGATGTTTATGTCAGATATGGTGGTGTGGTGGCTGGTGACACTAATTATCAACACCATTAATTGAGCAAAATGGCCAGCATGTTTATACTGGTGACACTAATTATCAACACCATTAATTGAGCAAAATGGCCAGCTGTTATATTTTTTATCAAAAATATTGGTGGGCAGCTTTTAAGGTACCTTTAAAACTTAATTTGGAGAACTGGTGCAAACAACACCTTTCAAAAGGCAGGTTTTAAGTTGCTATCCAAATTTTGATGACCAGTTCTACAAATATTTCAGGCAGTTTAAGCAGAACTCTTAAACCCTGTAAGTTGTGCCTAGATAGTTGGTGCAAGTGTATCTCTGTATTTGCGCTCTATGTTGGGTGTGTTTGAATGTGCATGCATGTAAGATGGTGCTATCAGTAAACATATACATACAATTCCTTATTTATGTATCAGTTGTACTCAAAGTTACAGATAATCTGCAATAAACAATAACAGTTTTCTTCTGATGTCTTATACTATCATATATATTCACACATACAATTATATTACGTCGTGAACAAATGTTATAATTAATTAATTAGCATTAACCTGTTAATGTTATACTGAATTTCAGGCAATTTAATAACAAAGACATATTCATAAGCAAGATTTGACAATCGTTCAGTCTAAATGTCTGGCTTTCCTCGTTTGGAATCCCCAACATATCAACCCTCCCTGGTTACGCCCCTGGATAATGAAATTGTAGATCACAATCTTCTAAACACATTTTGCATGATGTGCTGCCATCTGCCGATCATAACATGAAGGCTATTTTGTAACGGGAATCGCCCGTTAGATGGCGCCTTCACAGTACAGCGTTTCAGAGCAACTGTACGATGGAACGTAGACCTATACCACAGTCTAACCACTTTAATACACGGGTTACGTTACGGGTCATTTTAAACTGCGTATATTATATGGAGAATATGGAATTTTTAAACAGTGAACATAGGCATAGCTGATAATAACGTTGGTGTCGATTAACAACAGGCGGTTCAACATTGCCTACTGACATGATGCGTCGGCATGTTTCTTTTTACATGCGCCCGCACGTGGATACTTTGAAATAACACTGCCAATCAAAGTTAAAATTTAATGTGTGGCTGATGTCCATAAAGCATAATCCGCAAGACCAACTTGTTCCCATGCTTTCCTGTCATACTCGCGCCAATCACACATCCGTACCACAATCGGCTAATTTCGTGTAGGCCTACGTGAACTCATCTGCATTTATATGTCATGATCATGGATTCGACATGAATTCAGTGGTTGTTACGAAGAAATCGTTTGAGTTTTACAATTATATGCATCGGAATGAGAGCAGAGGCTTTGGACTGAGCCTCCAGTATTTAGCGTATTTAGCCTTTTAGGTCTAATATTTTGGAATGTTCTGGTGATTTTAGTGAGCGACAGCGGTTTTGCAAACGCAATAATACAACTTTTAACAGCGAAAAAACATCTCGATGTCAACTCCGAGTCACCCCTCCGCAATATTCACTACGATCCGACGTCTTCATGCATGTAAAAAGACATTGCAACAGCTAAAACAGGAAGCTCGTTCCTGAACGCATCCAACGACAGACCTAGGCCTACATGATACTCTTATCGAGTCACAACCAGTTCTCTGTCAGTACAATGAGAAGCAACATAGAAAGGCGGGGAGAGCCTGATGGCCGCGGACAACAAGACTGGACAGAAATCTGCACGTGTTGGGGGTTATTTTAGCGACGCTTCCATTCCTTATGACCGAATAATGGACGAAGCGAAAGACAAATGTGGGTGTGACTTGCGAGAGAGGACGGTCTATATCCCCTAGCCTATGGGAGGCACAAAAACCTCGAATTGGACGCACAGTGGCTCCCCGGAAACGTCGACTCTGTAGTTATCGTGCTCTGTCGCGCTGCCAGCCGGATCGGACATTGGCAGTTTTAAATATCAGCTAAAACACATGTTTAGAATATCATTGTAAGCGAACACTAACAGCCTGGTTTGTGACTTTCCTCAGTGATCCGGTGCATTTATTTATATCAGTAATATTTTTAGAAGTATTTTTTATTTGATTCAATACCGCTATATTTTAGTGTGCATTATTTTAAGCATTATAATTTATTCACCATGTTTTATTGTAGGCCCCTACTGTCGTGCGTGCGTGTGCGTGCGTGCGTGCGTGCGTGCGTGTGTGTGTGTGTGAAGGATGGACGCGGAGCGCTGGATCTCTGTGTCAGAATTCTTTATTTCACGTACCAAACAATTCAAGACACCGTCCATCGCCAAACACCAGGAACACATGCTTCTTATTGGCGAACCATCAGTGCAGCAATCATGCAAAGCACGTTGTCATTTCCCACTGGAAAACACAGCCTTGTGGTTCGGCTTTCTTGCTTCCTCTCCCCCTAAATCCCGCTATCTTCCCGCTGATCAAACCGCAGTGACACCTTGTCGCTGCTTATCAATATTAACCAATAATTACCAGGTGGAGTCACCGATCACGGAACAAAATAAACTCACAAAATACATTATTATATAAATATAACAGCGTCATGGCGATCCATAATATATATATATATATATATATATATATATATATATATATATATATATATATATATATATATATATATATTATAAACATCTTGAAGCGCGGATCGTCTTGTCGTTATTGCCAACAGGACTGGCCAGTTCTTATGTTCACAGATAATTATATTCCGAATTGTACAACAAGGGAACGTTGTGTGCGTGCTACAGTGCCGCGGTATTGACGAAAGCGTTAAAATCAACAATCGATATCGATACATAGGTTCCCATTTGTTTGTGTCTGGACTGTCGCTGACCTCAATGTGCAAACACGACAGGAACTTGAGACGACTTATGGTCTACCCAAGGCTAAGGCCGCAGCGAGTTGGTCGTCTCCTTCGGGTGTTGTCGACCACCAAATAATTGCGATTGCTTGATTGAAACTCGGTATTTAACAGTGGATATAGGCACACGATCCGGTTCATATTGATTCACCCAGTTGCTAGTTGATTCGTGTACTATAATAGGGCGAAACGTTTGACGAACATGTTTGTTCTGAGAACTCTGTCTTTCTTTCAGCGTGCTTTGTGGTCATTTAATTAAACCCAATTGTCAACAACGAATGCTGCACTTGTGGTAATTAATTATTACATATATTTATAATTATTATATATATATATATATATATATATATATATATATATATTCAATAAACATAATACCAATGTACGTAGACCTCTTATTGGGTGAATAAACACAATCGTTGACTTTGTAGTTCCCAGTTATATATATGACAAACTAGCAATGCGAAGATATTTTAATAGTATGTAAGAAAACAAAACCGTAGGCCCTACTTTATACATACCTAAATCTATGGGACAGAAACCGTTATGTTTCAATGGACATGTTAGCGGAATTACTCGTCAGACTTCAGGATAAAAGAACGTTTGTAAAATTTAAATGATACCAATAAATGTATCCGTGACATTGCACCACAGTAAGATCAGGTTTGATAATAATACGTTTTTACAACCATTGTTGTCAGAAACGGACGAAGAACTTGACACACTGGACGAACTGGATTCAACGTGAACATTCGACTCTGCTTAGCAAGTAGGACTGTACGTCCTGGCGAGACATTCAGCGTCGCATTCCCCATGTCTAATCTACGCATTCAGAAGCAACGTTAACCTCGATTGGCTGCGGATCAGACTCGGCCAATCTGGCAAACCTAGTCGCCTTTACGACCCCCGACAATAGCACTGTGGCATACATCCGTGTACCGAATGCTTCTGTGACCCGTCAAGCCAAATGTCCCGCTGTCCTCACTAGTTGCGTTTCCACGTGCGGGCTTATACGGTACGGTCCGTCCAACGGGAACTACACTCCGACGTGGCCGGCTCGGCTCGCAGATCTATTTGCTTCAGAACGTGGCCTAGTGCGCCAATGCAGCGAGACGTGTGTGTAAAATGTAGACACACACAACTGAAACAACCGGGTTGCTATAGTTGGCGTTGACCGACAGTGGCAGAGCTATACGTATGAACCTGCCAAGTGCACCAGGCGGACAGAGGGCGTGTAGTCGCGAGAACCATAAGAGGATCTCTTCAGAAGATATGAAGGTAACCATTGTACCCGTGTTACGTTCATCTGCGAAAACCTATGTAAGATCCTTACGGGATCAGTGCACTGTAATGCAATAATCTAAACACTGTAGATTCGTTTTAGTATCGTGACAATAATGTCGAACCTAGTCAGCGTTGAGCCTATACGTTTTGTGTTATTTGCGAAACTGATATCATAATCGTAGGTCTACTACCTTTTTCTTTCTGAACATCTGGTCGTGTTTTATTTACAATAAAACCACGTGAAGGTTAATCGATGGCGAGAAAACATACCTATATACCAACAACACACTCTCAAGACAACACATTCAAAGTATAACATGTTTCGTTTTCTTTTTCTTCCAGTCACATTTCTTATCCAACCAAATGCGTTTTAGTATTAAAACCACATTTTCAATTCCAATGTAGGGCCTATGTTGATTCAGTTCTGTGTTGGTGGTATGTTTGGATTCAAAACGGCACATTGAAAACAAATAGAAATCGGTGCATTGAGAGATACTATAATCTGAAGAATTAAGACAGCGGATATTTGGATCCATCGCTTACGTATTTCGATGAACCCACATATAAATGTCGTGCAATAAAACTAAATGTATTGAAATAATGTTACTTCAGAAAGGCAAAGATGAACTCACTAATCCACGCATAACATATTACATTTTTCTACACCGCCTGTGGTTATGTAATTCCATAAATCAGGTTGTAGATGTAGAGTCTCTTGTGACAAGACAGATCGTTGTAACACCGTTGGGATTAGGAAACGTAAAAGAAGCAAGCCATGGTACTCTGACCACTCCGATCTAGGAGCACAATGCATCGTAACAAACCCACCGCACCGATTGTATGCGTGCGCCTGTTGTAGGATTAGCGCCACCCACGCCCGTTCATGTTTACGTAGGATCAAATGTGGCGGAACGCGCGATCTAAAAGCCTTCACTACTGCGCCACCTTCTATAATGATGTCGTGTATAATCGACAGAGCCTATTATATCATTTGATTTACGACACTTCAGAACGTTCGCCTTTATGTCCGCTGTAGCCATACATGTTAAGTACGACACTTGAAGGCAAATCGTCTTGTTCGTCCTGTCCTCTATTTGTGAATGACGAATGTGTACCAAGCACTACCTGCAAGAAACGGATATTTGGTATTATGCGGCGTCATTCGACTAATAAGCCTTTTCAGAACGTGGCAGTAAGCTGACCTTTCCATGCTCATGGCGAGGGTGTTCATTGAGAATGCGCAATCAGTCTTCGCCGGTTAGTTGATGTCCTCGAATAACGCGAAGGCGCCGATGTTAATGTAGTCATACGAATTACGAGGGAAGCGAATGCTGAGGACCAGGGTTTTAATTCCAAACGTACTATGTCTAGTCCATGTCTTGCACCAAGAACGCAGGCATATACGGCTACTATCACGGCGTGGACATGCAATTTGACGGAAACACTGCGTCGACTGACAGGTTAGAGAATGATCTTATCGTGTCCGCGTGTGTGCGCACGCGTGCGTGCGTGCGTGCGTGCGTGCTTGCGTGCGTGCGTGCGTGCGTGCGTGCGTGCGTGCGTGCGTGTGTGTGTGTGTGTGTGTGTGGTGTGCGTGTGTGCGTGGTGTGTGTGTGTGGTGGTGTGGTGTGTGTGTGTGTGTGTGTGTGTGTGTGAGTGATTAAATGACGACGTATATTAAAATATATCTACGAGTGTTAGTCGTACGAAAGAATGTTTACATTGTTCCCAGTAATCGACGTCGCTGAATTCCACGTGATGCTGCGCCAATAATAACCTACAGTAATCCCTTGGTCGATGCAATCACCCAATTAACCGAACCACCTTGCGCTGATGCTGGTGGCAGAAGCAGCTCTCGCCTTTCGCGGAATACCTATGAATTAGTCTCGCCTTTACCGGACTAGATAACGATCTCAATATGCGCAGTAAAAGACACCTGGTTGCGAAGTTCATATGAGAAATTTAATTGAACTGTTACACTCCCGTACAAACACACGCACGTACACGTACACGTACACGTACACGTACACGTACACGTCACACACACGCACACGCACACGCACACGCACACACACACACACACACACACACAAACACACACACACACACACACACACACACACACACACACACACACACACACACGTGCACACATACAAACGCACGCACGCACGCACGCACGCACGCACAGACATAAGAAGAACGCGGACAATGGTGAAACATGCTGTTTTGGAAGATATAGTACGATCCTCTTCTTCTTCTTCTTCTTCGTCCCATGTCTGTTCCAGGCGTCGGCGATAATGGCCTCCAAACCTAATGGTCGTTCGTTGTTATTAGCAGTTCTGTTGCGCTCCTTCCATACCATGTTGACAGAGTAACAACTACTTTTATTCACTGACGTCCTCTTGATCTTTTCCCTTCAATGTTTTCATTTGTTACTAGATGTTCTAATTTATTCTTTCTCATGGTGTACCCTATAAATCGTGCCTGTCTTGTCCTAATCTTAATAAGCATCTTTCTTTTGCGGTTGGCTGTCCTAAAGATTTCTTCATTGCTTTTCTTTTCTGTCCACGATATCGTTACAATAATTTAACAACGTTCCGCAAACCATGGCCCGTGGGCCAAATTTTGCTGATGGGCGGTCTCCAGTTTTCTCGCGCGACACGCTGTAAGAACTGGACATGGACAAGATCAACATAAAAATGGTCGGTTGTCACAGGACAGTGTTCGATGTGTGAACGGAATTAGCGGGTCAGTCGTCTCAGAAGCTGAAAGATAGCGAGTTTCGATTTCATCATTGAGACTCGTGTTTTGACATCTGAACACGTCGTTGAATATTCTGCTTCAGGGATGGATGACAAAAAGTATCAATAGTGTGTAGGGATATGAAGCAGAGGCAATATCCACACCAGCTGAAACCCTTCAAGATAAATGCCCAAGAACGACACTGTTCCACCTATATTTCAAGTTCACAAAACCATTTTGCATGGGTTGCTGCGTCATTACTAGATTTCACTATCCCTGGCGTAACACGTTGAAAAACTCCTCCTTTAACCTTAACCAATGAAATCGCCCACGAGGAGTGTAGTCGGCCTCCGGTCATGTGATATAATTTTTGGTGATTTCAACCACTCGCTGCTCATGTTACATGAACATTTTAGGATGCGAATGGGTCGTTACGTTGGGGTTCTCACCAGTCGTGTATCCGTCTTCATATCGGGGCGGGTATTTGTGCTATTTCCACGACTGACGCAGTAGCGGCTGGAGAAGTAAATTGCCATATTGTTATAGTTCGACTCGGCGCACTTCCACGGTTTGCGGAGACGATTAGCCAGAGGTGCTGAAGCGCAGCGCAACGACCTATGGTTTGCGTGGATGCGTTGAAACGATGCGGTCGTATCGAAGCGAGATGCCAGCCTGACGCTAGTGAATGCGCTGGACAGCCGTCAGCCGACTTTTCCTAGTCGATTTGTCGACTTCGCTGCTGATGTAAGACCACAATAAGGGGCTCATCCGCCATTCCCCGTGCGACCAAAGAGTACCCCTTAAAAGCAGCATTATGCAGGTTGTCTGAATTTCTGTGAGCACATAATGTAGTGTGGAGTGATTAGAAATGATGTTTTCGTGCAGCGTGGCATCAGAGCTGTTACATGTAAGCAGGGGCAATCCGTGGGTGGTTCAAGCAAAAATGGAGGGGTGTAAGGTTTGAAAGAAGTTCGTGGGAGCCTGAGGTATTAAAAGTTCACGAATTTTTCACAGAACTTCTGTCTGTGGAGTTACCCTCCATAGGCAGAAGTTCTGTGAAAAATTCGTAAACGTGAATGCTGTGATATTGTCAATAACAGAGCTCTTCAAGATTAGTAGGAAATGAAGGAAACGTTATAATGGTCGTCTATGGAAAATGCAAATGTGGTCTGACTCCTGCTTGTTTGTAGACTCGTTCGCGGTTCGGTCTGACTTTGTTGAACATCTAATGGACATTACAAAGCTGTTTTGCAAGACATTATCCGAGACTACCAAATTATAAGGGTTTGAAATGAGAATGATTTGAGAATGACAACACCTGGTTTTAAGAGCGATTAAATCCCGTTTTCACCATCGTTTGAAACAGGACATAAATGGTTGATACTTTTACGCAGCGTTTAATTGAGCGATGTCGGAATTCTCAACACCGAGTTACAAAAAGGACGTCTCCGATATCGTTTGAAGTTTGTTTTTCAACTTTTGCTGTTACTTTTCTCTCCAGGCAATAGAAGGCTTTTAAACTTAGCAACAGTGCGTATGCGAATAATGTCACGTTTGCTCGTTTAATTAGTAACTTCGACATAGAAGAAACTGTTTTTGACTAAGCTATCGGACGGAATTCGTAGGCCAACCAATGGATGGTGCGTAAAATAGCATAGTTAATAGTATCGCTAATTTCAATCAATCTAATTCTAATTTTGATCAATCGATCAAAACGGTACACGTCAGTAGACGCGATGCCGGCGGTTAATCTCAAATTAATGACGAGAATAATCGAAATTGCGATGTCCTACGCACGTCTCCGTGCGTGCGTAGTTTCTGCAGTGTACACCGCTAGACGACCAACGGGGTTCAACTCGCTCGCTCGCTCGCTCTCTCTCCCCAGTGACTGAACACGCTCAGAGACATCGGCGTTAAACACGGTGTTCTAGCGGGAATTTCGGTGATAAGGATACATGGAGTTTGTGAAACGTGTACGGTGTGTGGTGGACTGTAGGCGACGCCTGTTGCCTGCGTCGATCTCCACGCGCCCACCGCCCCGTGCTGGCTGCCATGGGTGTCTGGGATTGGGAAGAACGAGTTAGTAGGACCAAAGGACGACACTGAGTAGGGACATGACGTGTTCGTTGTCCAGTTCTTACGGCGACGTCGCCGACTGCTTGTGGTTGTGGCAAGTGTGGGGCTATGCTTTGTTGCCTTCGTCAGAAGTTGAAACATACGAACTATCCGACGGCATCGTCAGAAACAGTCGCCAGCGATGGGTGTTCCAACAGACAAGAACGATGACAGGACATATCTAGATGGGTGTACGTCAACCGTCTTGAAGGTCTCGTTCTGTAATCGCTCACGATGTAATCACGGGGTTATAAGGTGTGCTCTTGGCGCATCCACTGATGTAGACGTGGATTGAGACGAATCATTTGTACATATACTATCTGTTATGGCGTAACGCAGCAACAAAACTTGTTATCATTGTGAACAGTGATGAGCTTCCAATGTCAGATACGATCAAACCCTCTCATTGATATAGTCATTCGGTTTATAACGACAATTTCTCATGCATGGATGGACATGATGCAAAGAATGGAACAGTATCGACTGTGATTGAATCCTTTCAAGTACCAGGACAGGGATTACCAGATATTAACGAGGTATACGGTCAGTGACATCACGACACGAGAAAAAGTGCTTTGAGTTAGTCCTAAGGAGAAACAAAGAACGCACAAAAGTGGCGAAGTCTGTGCGGAGCATTGGCCACTCTGGCGATGAACGCTACTATGACAACTAAGGACAAACGACGACAGACACGCATTGTCAACGACGAAGTTTTCACTTTTTGGCGGTAAGCCGAGACATTTCAAAACCTTACCCTGTGCTGTTGATGTGGAGTTGCAATACATTTTATATTTATTTATATTTTAGTATTTGAACTACTTTACCAAATAAATATAAACTGTTTGACCAAACGCACCAGTTGAAGTGAAATACCAGGTAGAAATTGGTAAATAGTTCAAACATGGTAACTTTCATGACGAATATATTCCTGCTATTTCCTGCTTTCTAAACTTTGCATATACACACACGCAGACACACACACGCAGACACACACACGCAGACACACACACGACACACACGCAGACACACACACGCAGACACACACACGCAGACACACACACGCAGACACACACACGCAGACACACACACGCAGACACACACACGCAGACACACACACAGACACACACCAGACACACACACACACACACCAGACACACACAGCAGACACACACACACACACACACACACACACACACACGACACACACACACACACACACACACACACACACACACCAAGACACACACACGCAGACACACACACCAACACACACACGCAGACACACACACGCAGACACACACACGCAGACACACACACGCAGACACACACACGCAGATACACACACGCAGACACACACACGCAGACACACACACGAGACACACACACACAGACACACACACGCAGACACACACACGCAGACACACACACGCAGACACACACACGCAGACACACACACGCAGACACACACACAGACACACCAGATCACACACGAGACACACACAGCAGCACACACACACACACACGCAGACACACACACGCAGCACACACACGCAGACACACACACGAGCACACACGCAGACACACACACAGCACACACACACACACACACACACACACACACACACACACACGCAGACACACACACGCAGACACACACACACACACACACACACACACACACACACACACACACACACACACACACACACGCAGACACACACACGCAGACACACACACGCAGACACACGGAGGGAGGTGGAAGACAGGGGGAGGTAGAGAACTGGAGGAGCGAGGGAGTGAAGGAGATTGGGGCGACACTGATATACTAAACAAAATTCCACGTATTTCTAAATATTATTGTCTCAAATACTCTCCATCCAGGCTTAATATTAGCACGACAAAATCATGTTCGTAATTTGATACATCGAACTCTACCGTACATGTACCTATCGCAATATGTCCATGAAAGGTCTTCACGTGTGTCCGAATGCTCTACACAAGGTTAACAATCAATATAGGTCGGACCATCCAGGTCGTTTATCGTTCCGTTTGAATAGTGACGCGCGTGATTTAATTAAAATGGCCGCCATTTCAGAAATCGTAGGATGGCGACGATGGAGCGAGATCTTGTTATGCGCGCGGAGGCATTTCTCGAGGAGCTGTTCGACGGCCGACTGTCGGAAAACGAGAAACTGGCGATCGAGACATGGCTGAGCGTACAGCTGGAGACAGAGCGGCAGGGATGGAAGAAGAAACTGCACATGTCGATGCAAGAGATTGAGAGGGAACGCAAGGTGGCGCTAGACGTTCACACGACTGTGCAGGCGCTCAGCTCTAAGGTGAGTCGGTGTCGACGACGCCAGCTCATACGTTATATATTTTTTATGACTACATCATGCATGTTGAAGGTTTACTGCCTGCCAATTTGAGCTTAGTTATTTTTTATTAATCTCAGAACAATTTTCGCGGTTTGAAAGATTCTGCCCGCAGTAAGTTCAGATAGTAAACAAAACATCCACTTTAAAAAGTCGCGATACACTGATATTGTATCTCCGCAATCATGGATAGCTGAGTTGCTAGTCTTTGCACTGGAGATGAAGAAATCATCCAGATTAAACCATGTCTGTGCTACTAACATGTATAAATCAAATCTTACGGAACGCTTCCACAATCTTGTGCACTGGAGCGTGACCAAACGAGCTACCAAGTGCTGCGACATCCGGGACTAATTCTGAAAAAAATGTAAACCATCCTAATGGGTACAAGCACGCATGCACGCACGCACGCACGCACGCACGCACGCACGCACGCACGCACGCACGCACGCACACACCACCACACAAACAAACCCTGTTTTACATTACAAACCCTCACCTCTAAGCCCAACGTCTTCATGTTTTAACAAAATGTATACATTCTCTCTTTCCGAAGGTGGACAGCGTCGTTGGGTGTCTGGGGATACGCCGGGAGCCGACCATCTACCGCGGCGCCGACACTGACGCCAAGCTCGACCACATGAAGGCGCTGCAGCGTGACGTCATCGACCTCGCGCGCATGACGGAGCGACTACATCGAGATCGCGCTCGCTGCCTCGAGATTCTCGGCGAATTCCACGAACCCGCCCCGCCGCCGCCGCCGACCGACGACGACGACGATGACGACGACGACGACGACGATGATGACAACGACGACGACGATATCGGCGTCCCTATCGCCGACTTACTCGTCAAATACATAGCTCAGCTGAAAAACGAACTGTGGCGTGCTGAATCGAAAGCGAAAGAGACGCAAGAGAGGCTCATCAGAGAAGTGAAACTGCTGAATCAGACCGTCGAGATGCAGAGCAGTTTGGCGCAGCAGGAGAAAGAGGAGCGGGATAAGGAGCGCAGCATCCTGAAGACGTTACTTCTGAAACAACAGGCGACGAAACAACTGGCGCCGCCCACGGGGGAGGCGGTGACGAAAGTCGACAAAAGTACGCATATTGACATTCGACATGTCGCAAAGCATGCGACTCGTGAGTGTTGCATACAGGTGGACATAAGTCCACCTCAGAGTTCGCAGGAGTCCACGTTTGACAGTGCCATGGGTTCGGATGACCTCTCGCAAATGACCGTCGTGAGAGTGGCGAAAGGCGGCTCGGACAGCGCGCTGCCGGAGATGAGACACTTCTTGAAACAGGAGGGCGAGGCCGCGATTGGGCGCCGTGTTAGGAACGCTCACAGTCGGCGCTTTCTGAAGCGTCTCGACCCGGTCAACGTCGACAGCAAAAACGCCCTCGGATTCTTGCGCCATCAGGTGGTGACGTTCGCGGAGAAATTCGAAAAGGCGAAATGGGAAATGGAGTTCTACCAGCGCCAGTTGGCGTGGATCAAAACGTCGCCCCGTGGACATCCGAAGGACCGCTCTCGCAATAGCGCCATCTATAACATGTCGGATGTGGAGGAGGACAACCGGCGCTGGTGCATGACGGAGAGCTACCTGGCCGGCGCCAAGAAACAGGTGCTGCCGCCGCTCGAGCTGCCGCCAGATGACGCTGCGAACGGCGGCACGCCGAGAACGAGGCGCGTGCAGTCGGAACGGGACTGTCACGCGCGCAGCTGCATTTCGATGGTGAAGTGTCGCCGCTGCCACAAACTGTACAGGCCGAAGGAGAACCACCGGCTCGGCTGCAAGTTCCACCCGAAGGCGCAGAAAAGGATCGAGAAATACGACGCGAATGGACGGTTGCTGCGGTCCGCCTTCATCTGGGAGTGCTGCATGCAACACGCAGACGCGCCCGGCTGTAACGTCGGCGAACACGTCTCAGTATGACGGCTCAGTCAGACGCCTCAATCAGACGCCTCAGTCAGATGTCTCAGTCAGACGTCTCAGTCAGATGTCTCAGTCAGACATCTCAGTCAGACGTCTCATTCTGACGCCTCATTCTTATTTACCCGCGGTTAGAGTGAACGAGATCCACAAACTATTGCATGAGTGAAATTCCAGGTAACACACAAGAGACTGTTATTGCTGCCTATTCTCACTTTATATACACGTCACAAGTCACACTTTATACACACGTCACAAGTTACACTTTATACACGTCACAAGTCACTTTATACACGTCACAAGTCACAATTTATACACACATCACAAGTAACATTTTATACACACGTCACAAGTCACACTTTATACACACGTCACAAGTCACACTTTATACATACGCTAGATGTCACACTTTATACACTCGCTACAAGTCACACGCGTATACCAGATATTCGCACGCCATTGTATTCGCACGCACGTAAGCACTCGTGTACATATCAGACACACGTTCGCATGCTCGCGTCCATGCACGCCCGCATGCATTATGCACACGCACGCACACACGCATACACACTCACAAACCTACATGGGAACGTGACTAGGATATCACGGAAGGTGTGATTGAGGAGGGAAGCTTTGATTCTGCGCTAAGTTGTCGAATATGAGTATGCAAATAAAGACGTTATACCAACTATCTCACTTAAGCCATCAACGTTTATTTTACCCTATGGGTCTTGAATGCGGTTGCATAAAATATGAATTCAAGCAAAAATAAACAAAGTGAACAATATGAAGCTGGTGGTTGATTAACAGGTTTAATAATAGTGAGTATATATAACTCACAAACAAACATGATGTAAGAATACGCAGTACACATACATAGCAATGCTAATAATGTAGTACACAAGCAAACAGTTTGTGGAAACAAAACAAAATACTATAACATACAATTTAACACAGATCCAAACACGCACCCAACAGTACGTATTTCACCGTTCTTACCCGCACAGATACTCATACACTGATACACGTACACTGATACACATACACTGATACACACTACACATTGAATATTATAACTAACTATTATAATATTTCATATTTAAACATTAAAACGGACACCTTAATTTTTAATTTAACACGGGTGCTCAACTAATCACAAACATAAAGTGTGCTCTCTGTGACAAATGTTAATCCTCCGTTTGATACATGACTACGTAAGCCTTACCTCAGCTTGTGCTTATTAATTTCATGCAAGCAAACCGCTACTGAAATGACCGTAACACATGTCTATTCTACACTGATGTGACACTGCTCTTCTAGATTGCATCTTGTGTTAGATAATGACACTTAGTGACAGAACATATAAGACGTTGATTGTGACACCGCACGCACTCCGGTGAAAGTAGACGAGTCGGCGAGTCGGATCATCAGATGCGAACGTAGCGCCGCCTGCCGGCACTGTTGCGTACTGTGTTGAGGGCCACCACGTTGCACACGTCATCGTCGTCATTTCTGCACGGGCAGTGGCTGCGACGTCACAGAACAAATGTTATACTAATTAATCATATGCGTCGAATTTGGAGTGTGGTTTAACCCCCCCCATACTGATCATAGAAGGTATTGGCAATTTGTAAAATTAACTGTTTTTCGTAGCGGGGCTACAGTAAGATTTCGACCCGATATTATATTTGAAGAAGGGAATGCCTGTGTTGTTAGATATTTCGATTTGTGGAGAACAAAACGTGTAAATAAACATTTCCCGTGGCGCCCTGTCGCCTACCAGTGAGCAGGAGACACGAACCAAAAGAGCAGGAGATGGAGTTATGGCGGCGAAAATTATTCAACAGCACAGCACCCCCGTCCCACACACCTCACGGCGTCTTCCGGTGTCATGTCCGACGACGCGCGCCAGTGTGACGTCATACAATTTTAACGTTAATGCAAGATGCTGCTGAAGCTTCTCATCACCACCCACCAATATTGAGTTCGTTCCGACGTCAGTGTTAGTAGTAGAGGCTTAGTCTGGCCAGATTAGTTACGTTGGGCTTAGTTTGAAAACATTGCGGCAAAACACGGCAAACATAAATGTCTTTGATATAAAATTATGACAACACAACGTGGAGGGTGAACAAAACATAATTCAATCCCACCCCGGTATCAACTACAATCTACATATCATTACACGCAGATGGTTGAACTGTCTGTGGTTTAGTATTACGTAGCCGGGTAGCACATGACGGTGACACGTGTTGTCTACGTCAAGAAGACTGCACTCTGCCCTACCTGACGGTATGCGCGTGGGCACCGGTGGCGCCACATATCGGACACACGTATCTGAAGAGAATGGGGCAGCTGACTTTTCCATGTTCGTCCTTGACATTGTGAGATGAGTACACGTCAGCAGCCTCTCCATTGCGGCGGCAGAACAAGCAAATCTGCAGTGGATGAGTATACTACATTATTATACTACCAGAAGGTCTGCGAACTCAGATCCCGTCCCACTATCAGTCACGATTGCGCCGCGCGCTCGGTTCATTCTCTTGGAGAGGTGCGAACGAGAGGGAGAGGGAGAGAGGGAAGGGAGAGGAGAGGAGAGAGAGGGAGAGGGAGGGGGAGGGGGGGAGGGGAGAGGGAGAGGGAGAGGGAGGGGGAGAGGGAGAGGGAGGGAGAGGGAGAGGGAGAGGGAGAGGGAGAGGGAGAGGGAGAGGGAGAGGGAGAGGGAGAGGGAGAGGGAGAGGGAGAGGGAGAGGGAGAGGGAGAGGGAGAGGGAGAGGGAGAGGGAGAGGGAGAGGGAGAGGGAAAGATGAAGGGAGAAGAACCGGGGAACCAGATATTTAACCATGTCTTCTTTGACTGTTTCGTTACACATAAAACAGAACCGGGAATAGGCATTGTCCTTCTGCATACGGGTTATCCTGTTATATTTGTAACCCTACTTTTGTGTTTTTGTGTTTTAGTGTTTATCTGTTTCATAATTTCGTTTTCACTCAGCGCCTAACGACATAATATCAAACGTATAATCTAGGGTTGTTATTAATAGTTTTGTTTGTGTTGGTTATATAGTTACTACGGTTCTGTAGTAACAGTATTATTTTGATAAAACAGTGGGTGACCGCCGAGAAGTGGGTGCGCGACCGTGTTAACACATTCACCCATCGCAGAAACAAAGTAAAGTAAGAAATCTTTGTCGCTAATAGTAATAGGGCACACTTTGTGCAACACTGCACGGGCGGCCAATACTCTGTCCTTGACATACAGGCGCGCGCGCTCGCATATGAACACGCACACGCAGACGCACGCACGCACGCACGCACACACACACACGCGTACGCGTACGCGTACACCCACACGCACGCGCACGAACACATACACGTGACATGCGACAGGTGTACAGTAACGTTTGTCACGCAGAAATGACGCTACCACCATCGAAGTTTCGAACAAAGCACCAAGGTACATGTTATTATTATTGACAATAACAAGTGGGTCGATGATACAGATGTAGTAATTAACATCACCATTGTTAGTACTGATGCTTCATCATCTTACATCATCATCACCATCACCACCATAATCCCCATTGTCACAATCACGATCTTTATGATTATCACAATTTGCGTTTACCTGGCTGCTGTGCGCTGACTTCGTGTGACTGACTTGTAGTCTTTTCTTCGTCGTCGTTTTCTTCTGCGTTGCCAACTGGCGAGAGTCGACGCAGTTGCGCCCAGAGCGGTCTCGTTCTCCTTCTCCCGTCCGGGCGACCAAAGGCATCACCCCGGGCCACGGCGTCGTGATCACGTCGCGATCGTGGTCAATAAATAAACGTTCCAACTCGTCAACTAGAGAAAGGCCCGAGAAACACCGCCGGATAGCTAGTCTACGCTCCGGCGCAGACATGGTGCTCGGGTCGTATAATAATTATTGTTATTGTATCATCTCCGATTGTGGCAGGATATCGAGCCACTGTTCTAAGACTTGGGGGTGGCAGGGTGGCTTTCTGTCCCCTCAACCTGACACAATCCCCATCAGTGTGTCAAATACATCTCGACGTTCAGACATACGCAATATGTTTCTCAAAACGCATTCGTGTTTATATTCGTCACGAATCATTGAGACAAACAATCGTTTATTACCACCCTAAACTTCCTGTTCACGAGAATGACCCGCGCCTGCCCGAGAGATGGCCGGGGTAATTTTGATGCGGGCACTTTCCCACTACGACGGATTCCGGCTATTTATAATTCGGGCCCTGACGCGTTCTGTTTAGGCAGTGTCTGCGGTGACCATTCGACACGCTTTGATCTCCCTTTAGAGCGCCAATTCGACACGCTTTTATCTTCCACCGACCGCCCGTGCGCCGTTCCGTTCGTTTCTGGTGGAGGCGGTCTCAACACAGTCTCAAGTAAAGCCCATCGGGGGGAGGGGGGCAGGAGAGGGGGGGAAGGAGGGGACGAGGGGAGGAGGGAGGGTCTCTATACACTACATGTTCAGCTTGTTCAGCTGAGACCCAGCCCAGGCGCCATCGACATTCATTCGTCACATCTTTATCGATTCATCTTCTAAACGAATGATCTGCCTTCCCCCCCCTCTCTCTCTCTCTCTCTCTCTCTCCACACACACACACACACACACACACACACACACACACACACACACACACACACACACACACACACACACACACACACACACACACACACACACACACACACACACACACACACACACACACACACACACACACACACACACACACTCTCTCTCTCTCTCTCTCTCTCTCTGTCGATCTGTCTGTCTGTCTGTCTGTCTGTCTGTCTGTCTGTCTGTCTGTCTGTCTGTCTGTCTGTCTGTCTGTATGTCTGTCTGTCTGTCTCTCTGTCTGTCTGTCTGTCTGTCTGTCTGTCTGTCTTTCTGTCTGTCTGTCTGTCTTCTTTGTCTCTGTCTCTGTCTCTGTCTCTGTCTCTGTCTCTGTCTCTGTCTCTGTCTCTGTCTCTGTCTCTGTCTCTGTCTCTGTCTCTGTCTCTGTCTCTGTCTCTGTCTCTGTCTCTGTCTTGTCTGTCTCTCTGTCTCTCTGTCTCTCTGTCTCTCTGTCTCTCTGTCTCTCTGTCTCTCTCTCTCTCTCTCTCTCTCTCTCTCTCTCTCCCTCCTCTCTCTCCCTCTCCTCCCTCTCCTCCCTCCCTCCCTCCCTCCCTCCCTCACTCCCTCTCTCCCTCTCTCCCTCTCTCCCTCTCTCCCTCTCTCCCCTCTCCCTCCCTCCCTCCCTCCCTCCCTCCATTCTCCTCTCTCCCATCCTTCCTTCCTTCCTTCCTTCCTTCCTCCCTGCCTCTCCTCTCCCTCCTCCCTCCCTCCCTCCCCTCCCTCCTCCCCCTCCCTCCTTCCCTCCCTCCCTCCCTCCCTCCCTCAGTAATTTTGCAAAAAAGTTTAATTAATAAGTAACACCAAATCAAAGTCATGTTATATGGCAGCAAGCATGACAAAGTATGAAATAAGTAATTATTGTTTAGATAGTTCAACCTGGCAGTTTTATTTAGAACTCTGTTAACTCTTAAGATAATTGATTAGATATTGGTGATCATTGTTTCATTTTGTGAGCTGCTATTTTGTGGTTATGCTCAGCAGGTGTCTTGGATAGTTGTTTCTGTCACATACATAATAGTATATACGCACAATTCTTTTCAAACAGCTGTCATGGTAAATAAACCATTATTTTGCTTTCTTTCACAGGTTTTTGTGGTGAATTTATCGACAAAAACAAGCTTTCCACGGAGAATGGTCAATCCTACCTTCAACAATAGGTGGTTACCTTTATTACAATGGTGCATAGACGATTTCCTTAGTTAGATACAACATATTGTTCTTGTAAGATGTAACTGATGATGCATATGTTTTATAGCAATCATGTAATTAATTTGAATGTTCCATATGCAATAAAGATCTGTAACATGTTGCTGTTATGACTTGACAGTGTGTAAAACTGTATGCTAAGATACCTTGATAAGTTTGTTTCTGCATGTACAAACTAAAATTAAGTCATTAACAAAACATAAATTATGTTTGTGTGTGTAATTCTGTTGTATTCAAGACTGTCCTTGAATCACACTCAGAGTGTGTGTGAGTGTGTACATACCCAGATAGCATGCAAACGTTACATTAACGTTTGCATTTGGTTAGAACCGTTTGATTTTCGTTACCGTTACATTTCTAACGTTCCCAAAACGTTAGTTTTCGGTTGTTTTTGTTTGGTTAGAAAGTAAACGTAGATCTACGTTAAATAAACGAGCAAAATAACGCAAAAAAACGTTCACATGTAAACGTTAAACCAACTTTTCTGCAACCGTTAAATGAACGTTAGATTAACGTTTCCATGCTATCTGGGAGAGTGCTACTCTCAATCATTTGACAGAGACTAGACGTACATTTCTCTGCTCGCTCTGTGGTGTGGCTGCAATTTACATCAACATGACAAGAAAGAAAGCTGTGTGTGTCAAAACTCTTCCACCGACAGACGCTAATCTGTTCTATTAGACCAGCAAACTCCGCCTGCTGCTGACATCGCTGCTTATGGATGGGAGTTTGTCAGTGGTGTGTGCCAACAAGCACACATTGCATGAGAACCAGCGACCCCCAGGTCTCATGGACGTCATCGATTGTCAGTGTGAAGCTGCAGGGAAAGCCTGCAGCAGTCACGCATGTAGTTGTCATTCCGCAGGATTGTCCTGAACGTCGTACTGCTTATACGTTGGACGTACTACAAGAGGGGGACTAGATAGAGTGAGGACTAACCTTTTACGCGAGAACGTATTGTGAATGGTATCTTTTGTATCTGACATGCACCAGAAAATGCACAACAGTTTTGGAAGATTACTCTGAAGACAATATAAGTTGAATGATTCTGGCCGCCACCTTGTCAGGTCTTGTTGACCTTTCTTGTGGATGAAGTACTTTGACGACTGTGATATCAAGCATTATGACTGGGTGGTTGCTTATTGTTCAGGTGGCGCCACATGGTGGCTTGTCAAGCAACCAGGTGGTGCAGGTTCCCTTGATATTCGTCAGGTGTCGTCGAATAGGCGTCATCAGTACTTGGGTTCGCAATCGATGAGGTAATCAATCCATGTGCCCATGTGATATCGGTGAAGGGAATCGCCGATAAACAGTTTTGTGTAGGACGGGGTAAATTACTAGGTAAAGGTTCGAAATAAAACCACAAATGGACGACTAGGAATTATTTGGCTGAGATACGGGTGCCAACCAACGAACCAGCGCCGTTTTATACTAGAAAAGGTGACAACTGTCATTGATGGTGAAGGACATCCCGCCCTTTTCACCAGAACAATCTCAATCTGCGCTGTGATTGTGAATCAACGTGACCAGTTTTGTTTTACACGCCGCTAATTGTAGCGCCGTGTCCGACTACACGTGACCACACATTCTATGCCACATTAATTATACAAATTAAACCTAAAACATGACAATATGAGTATTTGATGTACATGAGCTTTGTAATACTAGGTCGTAAATCTGAACTGAAGCAGTCAAATGATGACCATGTTTCATCAATTCATGTACAAGGAAAAAATTAACTCATCATACTAACGGAGGAGTCGAGCAAATTGACGAACGGATACACTTGGCATGGTGGCAGCTATATTTAGTAATTCTGCCAGAACGATGAATCATGGGCAGTTACTAGTCACACTCACAGGGAGTTGGTCCCAGTGCTACAGTTAGCTATGCCTATGCTATGATTTGACTCGATAGTTAAGCCTGACACAGTGGCCCATAGGAAACACAACCTTACGCCATTTCATCTATAGCGCGTGCTGGCTACCACGGCATTAGTACAGTAGATATCTGGACGTCAGTTGGCTGGTGATTGCATCGTTTGTGCTTTTGTTCACTGACTTGGAGGATGGAAACATTAAGTACTTGTCAAATAAACGTTATTTGCGTTATCCAACATTTTCCATAATGTTGGATAAACTGTAAGTCACAAAACAGCTTTTCCCTGAGCACGCTAACTACAGTCAGCAAAACCAACATGAAATGTTTCAATCAAATTGATTTAGTAAAAGGTTTCAGTTAGATTAATTAAAAAGAATTTCTTTACTTTACAGCACTAAGCATATGATCTCTATATGGATATTCATTTAATTTGGCAGATGTCGCAGTTACCACCTGAGTACGATGATATTCAGCCCCAGGATTACGACCCGATGTTTACAGCCGACATCAGTACAAAGATGCGGGTGCCAGATCGCATCATTCCTCTGAATGGATACCCAGTCGACCCACTTGACGGCTACCACGATGACTTTCACTCTGATGAACAAATAAAAAACCAGAAACGGGCGGCCAGCATGAGCGTGCCGGACAAGATAGTGATGGGTGGTAGGTGGCGCCATTTATTGTGACCAACTATGCTCCCATGATTCCTGTCCTGTCTGTGTTCTTTTCTCATCCTGCTATGTTGGATGCGATTTTGTTGTTTTTCTTTTTTGTCATTATTCCTCCCCTACTGTTTCCTCTCCCACATTTCTGCTTTTGTAAAGTAAAATAATAAAGATACGTTCTGATACAGAGCAGTATCCAGTCCTTAGGACTGCTCAGAGCACTATACTTTATTCCCAGTTCAGTAGAACACCATCTCGACCACTCTGAGACGCAGTCAGCTATGCTGCAATTTATGTGCAAAGATTCTTCGTACTCAAGTATAATAATAACTAAAAAATTAATAATAACTTTATTTATACGTTCATATCCACAAGTACCACTCTTCAGCGGTGTTAACAAATATCCACCACTGTTTACAGCCAGGTACTCATTATCTCGATTGAGAGTCCAATGTTCTGGCCACTGCCTCACTGCACTCCACAGGAGAAACACCTTTCCCAGTCACTCGCCACTCCAACTCTCTCATTCCACCTTCCTCCATTATCCATGGTCTACTTTGTTGAGACACGTCCATCCGTCATTAGGACGGGTAAAATCTGTTGTGTGATGGTGGAAATATGGGTGGACGGCTGGTAGACGGGTAAAAAATAAAAGAGCAAGAAAAAGGTCTTCCAAAACCATAGATAATGTCAGGTATGGCTTAAAAGTGACATAAGTGAGTGTAAATGTTGTCACATGTATGTTTGTAGTCCATTTCAGGTCATCAAACACATTTAGAGTTTGTAAACTGACTTAACAGTTAACATCCATGTGTCCACCAAAACATGTGTGACTGGCAAAAATGTGATCCTGCATAAAGCCCTGTCCATGGTCTACTCTTTTTCCTTGTTCCTTTTGTGTAGAAGGCATCCTCTCTCTCTCTCTCTCTCTCTCTCTCTCTCTCTCTCTCTCTCTCTCTCTCTCTCTCTCTCTCTCTCTCTCTCTCTCTCTCTCTCTCTCTCTCTCTCTCTCTCTCTCTCTCACATGCCGTTCCAGTTCTGTAATATCTTTTAAACTTGTAGTTCTTCCCTGATGCTTGTCTCCTGTGAATTGTGAACGTTATCTCATGAACGGTTCCTGCAACTATATTTCCAACATTACGATTCAGATATGGAGAATGGCCGACCTCTGCCTGACCTTCACAAGGATGCCCTCATGAATGACATGCAGGACACATATGTAGGTCTCACAACCCCGCCCCGGGTTCTAACCCTGGATGACAGACCTTTCCCCATGACTGAAGTTCATGAGTCGTTGAAGGAAACAGAGGAGAGAGAGGCAGAACTTGACCAGTATGACAGTAGAAGTCTGCTGGACACACCTTCACCTAGGAGATACAAGTAAGGCGCTTCTCTTTCTAGAGTAGACAGTAATGCTTGAAATGATGTTCAATATATGTAGGTTGTAACAAATTGCTCGTGATTGAGCAATTTAGTTGTTACATCAAATTAATCTAAAACTTGTTTGCCCACCGACTCAGTCATACCAATAGAAAGTCTTGAAAACAATGAGAAACTAACGTCTAACAGTCAAATGCTCGATCTAAGTAGTCAGAAACATAGTTTATTCCTTTGTATTCAATGTGAAATTTACACAATATGGCTACACACCTGCATTTTCTTTTTAAGTAACAGTTCACATCGTTGATTTGTATATCCAATGAAAAAGGCAATGATAGTTCAGTTGATTTTGGTCTTTGGGTCCGACAAAATTGCTTATTGTTTTGAACTTTTTTATACATTCAGAAATCTGTCGGAAAATCAATAAGAAAACATCAGGACTAATTTATTTATTTACCATAAGTGAAAATTCATTATATCCTCAGTTTCTTATATACTGAATTTTAAGGAACCTAAGATTTACCTTAGGGGTCTTGTACACGGCAAACAGATGGCCTCACCCAGTCTCTGTTTGCAGTGACAGGCTGTAGTCACTCAACCGTGTCCTCTGTAGTGACAGTCTATAGTCACTCATCCATGTACTCTGCAGTGACAGTCTGTAGTTACTCATTTGTGTCCTGTTTGCAGTGACAGTCTGGTGACAGAGGCACGTATGGCGGCCCCTGGCAACAACAGTCTGCTGATCACCGACGAGGATGACGACGATGACATGGTGATTATGCGTCGTCAGATTGCGAAAATCTCCCGCCATGTTCTACTGCTAGAGGAAGAAAATGCAAAACGCAGCCAGCGGGAAGTTGTGCTTTACCCTGTCGTCTTAGGCTACATCCTCTTCCGTGTTGCCGCCTGGTTCCTCCGTCGACTGTGAGGGGGCGCTGGTAGTTGTCTGTTGTTTGGTGCGTAATTAATTTTGGTGTCAAATGCACGTATCACTAAAGCATGCAGGTGGTGGCATGTTGGACATTGTCTATTTTATACTGACATCTTATGCCATCATATCACCATCCTGTCATAGCCAAATTATCCAGTAACCTACTGTGTATAAAGCATTTTGTCTTGTCAATTTTATTTCATATTGCTCACTCAAAATATCCAACCAAAATATTGTATTCATAATATCAGTTGTTGATTTGCAGGTTTGCCCTGATAACCTTTTAACTCGGATACATGGTTTGTTGATGAGATTTCAAGGATCATATTTAAATAATTCAAAATTGTGTGAGACAAAATGAAAACAGCGCAGACTAACTGCTGTCTTGTTCATAGCGATAACATCATTGGTGGTGTTATGTAATCTATAGTTAATTATAGATTTGTACAAGGATTGGTGAAAGTTGGAAGAGAGACATGATTGCGTTGTCTTATTAATGTGAACAATTTATTCACAGTTATTCTGGGTTTGTGTTATTATGTGATAGTTTGCAACCATTTAGGTAAGCTTGTTAATTTTTGTGTTGACAGAAATGAAAGTTGTTTGGGTGACCTCTCAAACAGGTCTTTCCAAACACTAAAAGGTGCCACTATGCAGGGAAACTCGTTTGGCACAATAGGTTACGGATGTGGTACTAAATGTTTAATTATACCTATTTAATGCATTTATACTGTGCAAATCTTCAGAAAAATGACAATGGTATATCCTACCAAGTAACCCTGAGTTGAATGAATGTTATAACATTTTCTGTAATTACATAATTTAACCAGTGTCTGTTTAAATCATAATAAATTAATGTTTCATCCAGGATTCCAAAGAATAACAATTTCCACTTTTCTGACGCGATAAATAATTACCATGTATTTAAATTTGTGATAACTTTTATGTATTGTATATGTATAATACATCTGAGTGTTTGTGATACTAAAACATTGCAACAGTTAGAGATTGTGTGACATGAGTGATATTTAATGTTGCTGTGACGTTGCGAATCAGGACTTATTGACCAAATACTTTTTATTTTTGGTCACCAGAGGTTGTAAAAATACACCAGTGAAATAACCAAGTAAAAATGTGTGGTGTTTTGTGTGAGAAATGTACTGAAGCAGTTTTTTTACTTGTCAATTTATTATTAGTGTTTGCATTTAAAGTATCGCATAAGTTTGCATTTAATAAAGAATCACAAGTCATAATGATGGAAATAAAATTATGTCCAAGTGTATTTCATAGATGTGCAACATATGTTCATATAAGCGCACATTTATAGAATAAAGGTTTTTTGGGTCACTTGCACGAATGCAGTTAATTATCATATTAATTTTGTACATTTCAAAAGAAAAAATATGCTGTAAAGAACACTTTTGTACATAGCCACTGCGGTGTCGTGTATTCAGAAATGTTATGATGTGGGATATTTGTGGCCATTGTTGGCCAAAACATGTGAAAATCTGCTGAAAGAATGGATTATAGATCACATGACTGCTTTGTTCTTCTCTCTGTCTGTGTGCTTGTCACATTCTGTATAATTGTGTCATCAGTAGGGTAGTGCATTTGGCTGTCACACCCTTCCTGGGGTAAACACGCTTCGAACTAAGTAAGTGTGCTTACACAGTTGAATGTGAAACGTTGAAGGAATCTGTGTTGTCATTTGGCAAATACACCTACATGCAAGTACATTCACTGATGAAGCTAGTAATAGTATGAGATTTACTAGAGTACCAAGTAACTTAATTTGTAAGTATTGCTGAGAAAGTGTTTGTGCAAGTTGGAACCGTGGGTATGTCATTTAAAGGTGACATATAATCCAATGCTATAAAGTCTGTTCATTTCAAACAGGAAAAGTAAAATCTTATTCGAGTAAACTTCTAGGCTACGCCAATATGTTTTAATGAACCAAATTAAAAACCTTGATTAAGTTGTCCAATTTTAAAGGGATCATAGTAAACGTTAACATGTGATTGGTATGTAAAGATAATCGATATGTACAATTCACAGTACACTGTGTGGCTTTGCAACAAGAAAGCAGTCGGACTTTGTACCAGTGAGATTTCTGTGTACTGTTGAGATGTTTGTGTAATAAAATATGAACATGTGTAATAAAGTATGAACAAACTGGTATGACATTGTAACATCATTGTGTAATAGCAGGAATATAGAACACGGATCAGTCGCTAACCAACCATCTTTTTCGTATCGACACGGCGCTCCCTGTAGCCAGCCACGCAGGACGTGGCGACAATACATATGATCACTCAAGAGATTTGTCACAGCTTCAAGTAATTTCATTACTTTCCACCTGTTTGACTACGTGCAATACAATACAAGTAGAGACAATAAGATACAAACATTTCTTCAGTAGAGACTAGACTTGTGCAGTGACATATACTGTGGGTTCATTTATCCCACTTTACCGAGATAACCATATTGGTGGTTATGCATGAAATAACGTGGTTATGCATTGATAACTGCGCATCCTCTGCCACTACAGGCTAATGCTGTTTCATTGGCGTCGGTTAAACTATCTGTAGATAGTTTAACAGGTACTTTATTTTCTGAGAATGATAATCCAATAATGGGCAGTTCTGAGCAAAAATTTTATAAGGACTTCAATCAGGAGGTTCCCAGAACTATTAGTAAAACGGATTGAGCCCAGTCTGTTGCACTATTTTTAGTATGGGAAAAGGTTGTTCAAATATTACAATAACTTCTAATGCATTTCGTTATCTCCTTTCTATTACAAGTCATCTAACTGTGACAGAGGACATGCAGCATCCACATTCTGGAACTTCTATGACACACCCAATTTCATGACGTACCACCGAAAATTATTCTATTAGACGAAGCAAATGCATTAATTGTTGGCTCCAGATACCTAAAACAAATGCAGAGGTTATGTTTTCTGACCCAACGGGAAATCTCCCACGTGTACAGTTAAACTTAAAAATTGCCAAGCAAAGATGCACGTCCACCCAGATATACACATTGTTCCTGTTTAATTTGGACCTCATTGAGAGTTATCTTGTAATACTTTTGAAACGTCTGCACGTGTAAACGGTTGTGGTTGGTTGAAATAGCTGTGGCCCGACACAAACATTCCAGTTGTATCGGTAAACACGAAAAGAATGCAACATAATTTCATTAAATACTGTAAATTCGCTAACGGCTGCCCACTGCATGGGACATGTTTTCTGTTGGTAACATACTTCGATACACTTGTCATGTAAAGTACCGTTACACGTCACAAAGTAAGTAACACAGACATAATAGCACTTTGGGCCATGAAAGTGATTTTCGTGTTGCATAAAATAAGTGTTCAATGTTACACTGACGTACGCACATGTACAAAAATCACGTTTTTTTATATAAAAATGGGCTCTTGCTTGGTACAGAACTCTGTTATCCCCGTCTGGTCAAGATCTAACTTTGAGCAGTGTACAGAGGGCAGACGGACAGTTGCCACTTTGCTCCACAACATGACGCAGAATCATGTGTCGCAACAGCCCAGTCTGGCACGCCATCACTATAATACAAGGATGGTTTATCATGATAGCAATACAAGGACAGGAGTGATTCAAATCACTCTTACCACAGCAGAATAATACAAATGTGGACAAGTTAAAGAAAAAATTGTCATAATGTTGAAACGGCTTAAACGATATCATATAGAGATCGCAGAGGGTGTACACCCTGTCTCAAGCTGTGAACACTTGTGGCTAACAGATGATGCCACAAGTACAAACAGTAGGATTGATCTGTAACTGCGTCATGTAGAAATATGGCCAACCCGAGGGAATAACTGCTAACACCTTGAGGAAGATCACAATCTCGACTGCAGTCGGCTCTACATTAATCGACGCAATGTTCACTGCTTTAAGTTTGCTAACATCTGTACAACATGTCCTGTAGTTATGTACATTGTCTCTTATTTACAGTCCTGCCCATGTTACACGTTAGTGGCACGTGCTGCGCACAAGACGTTCCTGCTGAATACTGAAGGGTATCCCCTAAAACGACGGTAAAATATCACAGACGTGCTGGTGTTTTCTACGGTGATTTGGCCACCGCCCCCCCACCCCACCCCTTAAAAAGCGAATCACTGGTCATCTACACCTGTTTCTTAAATTTAAATCAAGGTTGCTGTTCCTCTTGATATTAGAATAAATATATTGCAAACACAATATCTGACAAATTGCTTTTATCAATGTTTGCAATTTGCGTATTTAAACCTCAAATGTTCGTGCAATGATGGAACAGGCAGCCTCGATTATAGATCCACTTTCTACTGATGGGAAAACAAGAAATTTATGTTTTCAGGGGAATGTGCAATTACTATCATAAGTTGCACCTTATTGCATAATTTCCCTGAATTTAAAAAAATTATTTTAATAAAATTTAAGTACATAGCAATTAGACATTTAAAAACTTGGACAGCAATATCCTGATTTAGCAGTTGCTGTGTTCATTATGTCCCAATTATGTCCTAAATGTTCCCTATAATTATATTTGTTAACAGTGATTAATAAACACTAATCTTGACTAGTGCCAAGCACTTCTTACATATTTATATTGCATAACGTTTATCCGTAAAATAACTACTCTTGAATATAGACAATAGTTTGTCATGCAACAAGTGCTTACTTGTCATGTGTAACAAGTAATTTGCCTTGTAACATGTAACAAGAAGTTTATCATGTAACAAGGACTCTGCCTTGTAACACGCAACAAGTAGTTTTATATAATATACATGATTGTTCAGACTACACATATCCTGTGCCACAAAGTGCTTAATTAACCCTATGTTTCATACAATGAACATTAAACACAGACCATTCTGCAACAACACTGTACATTTATACATATATAAAATATCTGTAACGAAGCCTCTCTGGGTTTGTAATACTGACGTAGACAGCTATTCTCAACCATTCCTTATACACTCGACCAAATCAAAATTTAATACAAAAATGAATATCACCATTTGCCACCATAACATAAGCAACCCACGTCACCGGAGAGGTCCAAATTGTATTGTGTTACAACTTATGAGTCGCCTATAGATTGATCAAAACACGCACTCAACTTGTGCACCTGAATCCAAACGGCTTTTGTACAAAAATCTATCCAGTCTCTGAATTTGTTATAATATAACGGTATCAGAGAAACTAAAATTTCAGCATGAAACAGCCTATCAGTGCGCCAGTATATTGCCCTTAAATATGTACTAACACGGACTGGATCAGGATTTTTGTCTTGGCTTATTGTAGGATTATGGGGGAGTTAGGGTTGACTGCACCTGCATCGTACACCACCAGGTAAAACATCCTCCATCTTGTTATACCGTGTGAACATATATAAAATGTACACGGTAAAATCCCCTCTGTTGCAAGACAGGATTTCTTGCAAAATAACCTTAGAAAGTGCCATGTGATCATCATAACTTACACGAGGGCAACGACACAAAACCAGTAAAAGAAATAGAATCCAGGTGCCCCAACCGGCCAGCCCAAGATTCAATGCACGGATGGTGAATCACGAAATAGTTTCTGAGAGGAGTGAGCTCGCCACAACTTAAATCCTAAGTAGAGAGCGACATAAGTACATCTAGCCACCAGATGGCGCCAGCCATCATTTGTTGATCGGCGGCAGGAAGTTGCTCGATTCTTCTGCATTGTATTCTGTGTGCTCAATCTCGATGACCTTTGACTTCTCTGTTGGTCCTGCATCAAGGAAATTATCATTAACAGATGTGTCATCTAGATAGTAGATTAATATGCTAACTTAGATCATTGTATGTGTATCCCCTCCCAGTGCCAATGTCCACTGGGTGTGTCCTACATTCACTGGTCGGTTGGTCTCTAATGTACCAATCAGTGACGTATTAACAAATCAAAAAGTTCGTTAAGTCATTCCCCACTGAAGATATGTTAACATTGTTATATGTCGCAATGCTGGTATTGGCGAAAGCAAGAATGAAATGTTATGGTCAGAGGAGCAAGCTTAATTTCAAAATACTGTTATTGTGGCGCTTACTCCCTTCGTTGGTGATCCACGGGTCGATGTAAACTGGAGAGAAAAGAGTTTCCTCATTAAGAAGAACAATTAGAAGGCAACATTACAGATGCCTCAATATAGCTGACTATTAAAAAAGTCGTTGTCATGGCAACACAGCGATTCGCACCTGTTTTCTTCTGTTCTGTCTCATCATTGTCCGTTGAGGCCCCGATTGGCTGTAGCCTCTCTCTGGTCACTTTCTCCGAAGTCTTCTTGGACATCGACCACTGATCTTTTGATCTTGTTTTCTCTGCAGAAAGAGAATTGCTATGAATTGAGATTTACAACTTCAACGAAGACAGCTACAAACTATTCCATGTGTGATCACATCATCTGATGATATCACCAATAGTACTTTATTTACACTTTATAAGATAACAATATAATTTGCAGGTAAAAATTATTCTGGATGGGCTAAGAATTTGTGTGGGTGAAAGTGAACAATTCTGAAGAAATTCCAGTAATCTGAAGTTAATATTTTTCTTCAAAAAAACCGATATCAACAAAGAGATTTTCAGACACACTGCCTGGAGACGTAAACAATCAGACCTCAGTCTTACGCAAGGATCAGATACATACAATACTCTTAAGAAACAACACTGACCTTTGATAGGAGCTTGTGATGTGGTCATATAGGGGTCGCCACTAGTCTTGTCACCGTTATCGGAGGACCGCAGTATTGACTGTCGTCTTGGGTGCATCCGGGACATCCGTGTCCGATGCGTGTTTTCCTTGATCCACTCGTGCTGTGCTGCTTGTTCGGCCGTCATCCGTCTCGAAGGATCCCACCTGGTGTACACAACATGAACTACTGATACTTCCTGGTCAAGTCACATGATTTGTTGCTCTGCTACATACAAAAATAAAATGTACACAACAGCATAGCCTCGATTACCCAGGCTCTAGATGGCAGCACTTTTGGACCCTCAAATCTGCCAGGTAGATTTATGCTCTGTCGGTGATGCCACCAGGGTGGCCTTACCCCAAACTAGGGTAGAGACACTAAGTGATTCACAGCCCAAATTTGAAATACAAATTAAATAAGGATACCATTTTTATGATACTATATTATAAAACCATTCAAAGTGAAACTTACATTCAAACAAAAATAAACAGAAATACAAATTTGCAGTTGTTTATGAAGCAGGAATTGTGGCAGGATCAGCCTTGGTTACTCAGGCTCTGTGAGGTGGCAGCACTTTACAGAGAAAACATTCAAGAGCTGGCTGTGTGACCAGACTGTCTTCCCGGTGAAGCAGTATTCAGTTAAGTGGGACCAACAACAGCACAACAAATTTTTCATTGCTAAAACAAGCAGAGAAATGTGACTTACTCGAGACACCGCTTCATGAAGTCTAGGAAGAGAGCGTCCGTGCTCTTGACCGCCTGGGCCAGGTCTTTGGAGTTGGGGTGGCGCTTCTTACCCTTGCTGTTGGTGATGCAGCGTGGGTTACCCCTGGAGTCTACAAGCAGAACACACACTGAACACACGTACAGCCAGAACACACACTGAACACATGTACAGCCAGAACACACACTGAACACACGTACAGCCAGAACACACACTGAACACACATACAGCCAGAACACACACTGAACACACATACAGCCAGAACACACTGAACACACATACAGCCAGAACACACACTGAACACACGTACAGCCAGAACACACACTGAACACACATACAGCCAGAACACACTGAACACACATACAGCCAGAACACACTGAACACATATACAGCCAGAACACACACTGAACACACGTACAGCCAGAACACACACTGAACACACATACAGCCAGAACACACACTGAACACACATACAGCCAGAACACACACTGAACACACGTACAGCCAGAACACACTGAACACATATACAGCAAGAACACACACTGAACACACGTACAGCCAGAACACACACTGAACACAGGTACAGCCAGAACACACACTGAACACACATACAGCCAGAACACACACTGAACACAGGTACAGCCAGAACACACACTGAACACACGTACAGCCAAAACACACACTGAACACACGTACAGCCAGAACACACACTGAACACAGGTACAGCCAGAACACACACTGAACACACATACAGCCAGAACACACACTGAACACACGTACAGCCAGAACACACACTGAACACACGTACAGCCAGAACACACACTGAACACACGTACAGCCAGAACACACACTGAACACACGTACAGCCAGAACACACACTGAACACACGTACAGCCAGAACACACACTGAACACACGTACAGCCAGAACACACACTGAACACATGTACAGCCAGAACACACACTGAACACATGTAGAGTCAGAACACACTGAACATACGTACAGCCAGAACACACACAGTTTGTACTTGGGATTTTTAGTGTCTAAATGAATTCTGCATGTCAACTTATGAGACGACCCCCATGAATTCTGCATGTCAACTTATGAGACGACCCCCACAAATTCTGCATGTCACCTTATGAGTCAACCCTCATGAATTCTGCATGTCAACTTATGAGACAACCTCTGTGAATTTGTGCAAACTTTTGAGACAACCCCTGCGAAACTCCGTGTTATGAGACGACCCCTGCAAACTACAAACATCATACCAAAGAAGAGCCGTCTCCGTGTGGCCTGGTCGAGGATGTTCTGTGGAGGCAGTCCCTGGATCTCCATGATGCAGGCGAGCTGTTCCACCTCGTTCTCCCCGGGGAAGAGGGGGTAGCCTGTGAACAGCTCGGCAAGGATGCAGCCCAAACTCCACATGTCAATTGGCATGGAGTAGGGCAGCCCAAGAATCACCTCGGGCGAACGGTAGAACCGACTCTGGATGTAGGTGTACACTGTGAACACAGAGACAGTCTTGTTACTTAGACAGACTTATTAAGTCAACCATTTCTCTCGTGTTTAGTGCCTCCGTCAACGTCTCCGTGATGTCACATGATATTTTGTTTCAAACTGCCTTAAGTTTTATTATTATAACATTTCCCAGTCTAAAAAAGTATGTTTTTAACCATTTTCCTGTTTACAACAACAAATGTCAATACAAAAATGTGCTTTTACTGATTACTAATAAACCATTAAAGGTAATCATAAACTGAACGAAACTACCGTTATGCTATTGCTGGAGTGGATGGATCCTTGACAGCGACATTATTGTCTTAGTAGGAGCTACCGACCCCAGTATGTAAATGTTATATGATTGTGGGTTTTTATTTTGGTACAATAAGAATTACTATAAGTGCACACATTTGTATGTATTGTAAGCCTTAACGTATAGACTTATAATAGTATGTGAACATGATATAATATGTGTGTATGTATGCTTGTATAAATGTACTAACAAAATTGATGTACTTTCAACAAATTCTATACCTACTTGGGGTCAATAAATATTATGGTTATGGTTATGACTAGACAATGGTGACATCATCAGTACATTTGAGTTATTGCCTGTTTTAGCAAAACCCTGCTTAGATTATACTAACATAAGCCAATAGTTACAAAACAAACTCGACTAGCGTACCTCGCTGATGTTCGTAGCAGCTTGATCCAAAGTCAATGACCTTCAGTGAACTCTGACCTCGTTGCCGTAATAAAATGTTTTCCTGAAACAGCAGTAGCAGAAACAGGTCACTTTAATTATTTTGATGAATAAATATCACTTGAATTACTACACTGAAGTTTCAAATAAGCCCAATGTTTGAATCAAATTGCTGACTGTTTAATGGAGCGCTACTCTTTGTTAGATCATCATCAATTTAATTTATATACGTTTTTATTAATTACATTGTCTAATAAGAACATTATATAACAAAAACATTGTATAACAAGAACATTGTAAAACATCGGCTCACAAGCTTGATGTAATAATTAAAACCTGTCTAAAATACCAGAACAGTCACTCGCAAGCAACTAAACATGTCTAATATGACCATTTGAAATCATACGTAAACCTGTCTAGAACAACCACTCACAAGCAACCAAACCTGTCTAATATGACCATTTGAAACCATACGTAAACCTGTCTCGAATTCACAAGCAACTAAACCTGTCTAATATATGCTCAAGATTATAACTAAACCTGTCCCAAATGACCACTGACCGGCTTGAGATCACAGTGGATGATGCGTTCCTTCTGCAGGAGTTTGAGGCACTGGAGGAGGGCGTTGGCGAACCTGCGGATGAGTGGGATACTGAAGCCCTGGAAGTTGTTCTTCTTGATCAGCTCGTACAAGTTCATCCTGTCAACAAACGCGACAATTGTAGACAAACAGTCAACAACAACTTAACAGCCACAACATTCAGATTAACGTATCCTTATCATGAGGCATTATTCAATAACTGCTGTCTTGAACTGCTTTCAATTTCTACTAAAAAACACCTGTCTTGAACTGCTTTCAATTTCTACAAAAAACACCTGTCTTGAACTGCTTTCAATTTCTACAAAAAACACCTGTCTTGAACTGCTTTCAATTTCTACAAAAAACACCTGTCTTGGAACTGCTTTCAATTTCTACAAAAAACACCTGTCTTGAACTGCTTTCAATTTCTAAAAAAACACCTGTCTTGAACTGCTTTCAATTTCTACTAAAACACCTGTCTTGAACTGCTTTCAATTTCTACAAAAACACCTGTCTTGAACTGCTTTCAATTTCTACAAAAAACACCTGTCTTGAACTGCTTTCAATTTCTACAAAAAACACCTGTCTGAACTGCTTTCAATTTCTACAAAAACACCTGTCTTGAACTGCTTTCAATTTCTACAAAAAACACCTGTCTTGAACTGCTTTCAATTTCTACAAAAAAACACTGTCTTGAACTGCTTTCAAGTTCTACTAAAAACACCTGTCTTGAACTGCTTTCAATTTCTACTAAAACACCTGTTTTGAACTGCTTTCAATTTCTACAAAAAACACCTGTCTTGAACTGCTTTCAATTTCTACAAAAACACTGTCGTGAACTGCTTTCAAGTTCTACTAAAAACACCTGTCTTGAACTGCTTTCAATTTCTACAAACACCTGTTGAACTTCTTTATTTCTACAAAAAACACCTGTCTTGGAACTGCTTTCAATTTCTACAAAAAACACCTGTCTTGAACTGCTTTCAATTTCTACAAAAAACACCTGTTGTGTTCAATTTTCAAACATGTGAACTTTTCAATTTCTACTAAAAACACCTGTCTTGAACTGCTTTCAATTTCTACAAAAAACACCTGTCTTGAACTGCTTTCAATTTCTACAAAAACACCTGTCTTGAACTGCTTTCAATTTCTACAAAAAACACCTGTCTTGAACTGCTTTCAATTTCTACTAAAAAACACCTGTCTTGAACTGCTGTTCAATTTCTACTAAAAACACCTGTCTTGAACTGCTTTCAATTTCTACTAAAAACACCTGTCTTGAACTGCTTTCAATTTCTACTAAAAACACCTGCCTAAGTAAATCGATACAGAAAGATGGCTGAGCAAATGTTGTGTCTTTTAATTTCCGCTGAAAATATCTGCCTAAAAGAAACATAAGGATGGCCGAAGTTAGCCAGACACTGTACAAGGAAGAAATTGGATCATCTACCAACTAATGATGACTCAAGTGCAATCTGACTACAGAGAAGTCAGGGACAGTAGCAACTACTCACCCCAACAGTTCAAAGGTGATACACAGGTGGTTGCGGAAGTAGAAGTACTCACCCCAACAGTTCAAAGGTGATACACAGGTGGTTGCAGAAGTAAAAGTACTCACCCCAACAGTTCAAAGGTGATACACAGGTGGTTGCAGAAGTAAAAGTACTCACCCCAACAGTTCAAAAGTGATACACAGGTGGTTGCAGAAGTAAAAGTACTCACCCCAACAGTTCAAAGGTGATACACAGGTGGTTGCGGAAGTAGAAGTACTCGTGCATGTGGATGATGTTGTATATTCCATCCTTGTCTTTTTTGCGCAGCGCGTCAAGTATCTTCACCTCCACAAGCGCCTGGTGGTGAAACCTGCAAACAATCGTTTATCGTGTACTTGTTGCTTTCTGATGGAGAGTTCCAACAAATCTGTTTTAGGAACACGGTCTGACAAATCTGCATAAATTTTAGTTTGGTGCAAAACTGACAACTACAACGAAAGATTAGTAACACATGAAATATATAAAAGGATGACAAATTAACCACAAATCCAAGGAAATGTTTTCATATATACTGCATTTGGTTAATGGCATATATGTACATTTTTTGAACAAATTAGACCATCCTCAGTGACTGGAGTAAGAAGTGATGTAGGTCTATTTGAAGAGCAAGTCCAGATTAGCGGATTCTAGTATTCTGGCGGAAATGCTTATCTTACAATATCTGAAGGTACAGCTTATATTTATCAACAAATCATCCCAAACTAATGAATTACATATACTGTATTCGTTCTATTAAGCATACAGCACACTTAAAAAAAGAGTTCATAATTAAACATGGCTTCTTTGACAAAACCAACATGATGGCGCCATCTTGTAGCATTAGTGTAGTTTTACTGTTTCAACCGGTGTCATTCACCAGGTGGAGACATCAAATGCTGTTGTCGTTGTAAATTTCAAGCTGGGTTGGCCGGTGGCATTATAAATTGTCTGGAAATGATTTATTCATCGAGATGTGGGTGATTATGTTGTTAAAAGGTTACAGAACTTACAGGCACAGGTGAAGCTTTCTGATGTCACTGGTTCAGTGGTTAATTACAATAAATGATGGATCTGATATGATAACATTTTTATCACAGATTGATGTCAGATACTGCTGAGAATGGGGGGTGTACGCTAATTAGAACATGCACACGTAATAGAACGAATACAGTAATTACAACCAACAGATTAAAAACAATAGATGGATGAGTCAAAATGGCCTCTCATCAAAATGCGACTTTTAGTCATTTCTTTAAATGTTTACAATAAATCCAAAACTGCTGAAGAACCTTTTATAAATGATGTATAATTTTAGACTCACAGTCTGCGGAACAAACCAAAAATACAAAACTCCATTTCACAATTTTGATGCAGCAGATCACAAATATCTTACTACAATTTGATAACTTTATGGATAATGTCATTATGGAAGACCTCAAAATAATTCATTAAAATGTTCATATAAAATGACCGTACAAGTCATAATTACTAATGTACCTGGTTTTTACCTACCTCTTTTTATTCCTAATGATCTTGACAGCGACGTACTGTCCAGTCTTGTTGTCATGGGCTTTGACCACTTGACCAAATGACCCCTTGCCTAATACCTCGAGAATCTCATACCTGTAGACGAGGTGATCTCCCAACACCTGAAGGGATCAACGATGGAAGACAAGATTTAGTTAGATCATCAATAAAATCTAAAGCAATGTAATGTTAAATTAGGAAGATGAATTAAACAATATGATATAAATGTCACAATAAAAAGGAACTGGTACACTTACTGAAAATAATTGTTATAATACATAATATACTGTAAATATTGACTTTGTAAGTGTCACCCTTGACAGTTGCATTGGTATTAATGGTTGTGATAATATATTGTAATTTATTCTTTCAACAGTAGTTATTTGATAGCATCACAACATACAAGTTTTTTTAGAATATCCCTGAAATCTACAGGTGTCTAGTTTGCAATTAGTTTGCTTTGGTTAAATATGATTAATTTCAATTGAACAATTGTTTTCAATACAGCAACAAACAGTACAAAAACGTTATTAGCAACATAACTAACATATGTTCTAGTGGTAACAAAGATATGAAATTAACCAGAATGCTAACTGCGCATGGACTGTCAACTTGTAATCAGATTCGGTTACACACACTCCACAAGGTGGCGCCACAATACCAAACTGCTGCACCTGCTGACAACCTCCAGTCTTGGTCATGCACTGGTGTCACGTGTGATGGCTCAGGTTTCGTCGGGATAATCACACGTGACATCAGTATGTGACCAAGACTGATGGGTCTAAATGTCGTACGTTTCATAAGTTATGTTCCAAAGTAAGTTAATTTCTTACAAAATAAGTAAACGTTGGAGCCATGAACATTCCATACCATGCTCATATCATCTACGAGCTTGTCAACTGATTTGTATGACACACAGGTCCTTTTAATTCTTTTAAATTATCCCTCAGTGACATACCTTAACGTACGACCCGCTCTCGTCGTCGTACCCATTGTTCTGAGCCGCGCCCTGGGCAGCTTCTATCTTCTTCGCGTCGAGCCCAAGATACCACACTTGGGAGAACTCTAGGATCTCAGTGTGCTCAAATGTCGACAGCTGGCCACGATACTGACGCAGAGCCTCTGTGATCATAACACAAACAATTACACATCTGCTAAAATTGCTAGAATTGCAAAAACAGTGTTAATAATTTGTAAAAAGTAAAGGCATGTTTTTATATCAATCCTTAGGATTTGGATAAGTTCTTTGTCTTTTGCTCCCTGGCAGATCTGTTCAATTGAAAACCAACAAAATTTCTCTGGGAAGCATCCAGCCACCCTGCAGTTAATGCGCAAAGATAATTTGACCACAAATATCCATCATTGTCTACAGCCAGGTTCTCATGTGTACAGCTGGGTGAACTGCATGGAGCAATATAGAGTGAAAAATACTTGCCTAAGGTTTGACACGACAGCAAGTCACAGCATAGGATACAAACTCGAGTTCTCTTCATTGAGAGTGTGAAGTTCTAACCACTGCCCCACGGCACTATTACAATTTATTTATGACATAATACCTTTAAAAAGCTGATCATCTTTCAGAAACGCCTGATGAATTTTATCTGTTAAATTGTAAATACATTTAACTCATGCGATTTTGGTAACAATTCCAGAAGCTATATTATGGTTAACTTTGTAGAAATTAGTTACCTTTATTTAAAATAATGTGCATAAAAATGTCATACGGAGACTGAAACTCGTGAGCTTTTTCACCACTCACCTTGAGGTGACATTGGGAAGCCATTGTTGCTACTCCGATCATCGCTTCCCGATCGGTGATCGTGTGAGTCTCGTGACACCCGTGAGGTGGCGTAACTGAGCTGTCGGGTCAGAGCCTCGTTCTGCTTGAGTTGAGGCAGGAGGCCGTTGTTGTTCGACTCATCCCTGGCCTTGCCTGCATGACTCAGGTGGCCATCTTGACTCGAAGGCAGTTGAGGTAATGTCGGCGCGACAGTGGCCACCAGTTTCTGGCAGGAGAAGACACAAATGTAACTTACTTCCTCAATTACTATTATATTATTACACATATAAACACTTCACTCAATTTATGTTTGTTCGCCCACCACAGCTGCCTGGTATGTCCATCCATTTGTTGTCAACAACGAAATCAAAATATTGAATGATTATGGAAATATGTATAGAACTTGTTTTTCTCCGTTAAAGATAGCACTTGTTTTAGAAGGATTAGAGGACATGAAGTTACATTAGCAATGGATCAGTATAAACTAGATATTAGAAAGTCCTCATTTTCACAAACAGTAAATGAATGGAACAGATTATCAGCTGATTGTGAGGATGCTAGTAGTGTTAGTGTTTAAAAATAAAATCAACATATACCTTCTGAGGTATATGTTGATTAAGCTGGATACATTTAGATAGATAGGTGGCAATTTGATTAAATCTTGTAAAATGTTGCTAGATCTTGTTAAACTTTAGTACTAACCCAGTCTTTGCATTGATAAGTCCTGAGAATTTAGATATAAAAGAAGTTACATTATTATTATTATTTATATTGCTCTACATTGCTGAGTTAAATAACTGCTCAAAGGTGCTAACACAATCAAGTTAAGTTATTAGCTATACAGTTTTAGAGATGAAAATAAAATATTTTAAAATGACATAAATTGTATTGATACAATAATTACGTTCAACAAATAAGTAAAACAACTGAAGTAAACTGCCAGAATAAATAAGTTTTGTAACATCCCTAGGCGTATTGTTTATAAAAAATTAATTTGTACACTGAATTTATTTATATTCTTCCCATATATGTTTAAGTTGTACAACCAAATGTTGCTAATAAACCAGCGTCGTAATAATATGCCATCATAATTATAACCTTCTACATGGGCTTAACCACACAGAACATGTTTACAACTTGTTGGTATTAATTCCAAAACACAATCACAGTTTGTTAAACATACCAAACATTTTTAATATATGTGTTCTATCCATAGTGGCTACTAATGTTAGGCCATTATTATGTAAAACCAGGTCTGATATGTTGAAAAACAGAATGAGGCTGGGCAGAGATCATACGAAAACATTTGCTGTGAACATTGCATCAACGGCTGAGGAAGATATAGTGATAAGGTCGAGATAGGTGCAATGGGAACCATGTTTATATCAAATCCAAGATTAGTCTGCATCTATTTTCAGATAAATATGTTTAAGGAGTGCAGCCCAACATGTAACAGCTGTGGCGCTACTCAGATATGGACCCGGAAATTCTTGTATTACAAAATAAAGAAAATCCTATGCAAAATCAACCAGACCAAAGCCCACCAGACCAAAGCCCACCCGAAAAAAGCCCACCAGACCAAAGCCCACCAGACCAATGCCCACCAGACCAAAGCCCACCAGACCAATGCCCACCAGACCAAAGCCCACCAGACCAATGCCCACCAGACCAAAGCCCACAAGACCAATGCCCACCAGACCAAAGCCCACCAGACCAAAGCCCACCAGACCTAAGCGCCAACTTTGCTCAAGACAGTGAAAACCAATGATTATATGCAAAGTAGTATTTAGATTAACACAATCTTGCTATGTATACAACCTGCTTTGCTACATGTTCACCAACTCATTCTAAAGGTTGATGTACTTGTCTTTATGAAATAAATGCTGATGTAACATTTCGTGAATTGCTGTCTGTAAACATTCGTATAATTTAAACAAAAACAGAGACTAATGGAAAACATTTCCAGCTGGATCGAAGTGTGGTCCAAATGTATATTTATATACTCAATAGCGTTTAACGCCGTAGCACAGTTGGGCTCACAAACTAGTTCAAAACAAAGCCGAGCTTAGTCCATGATTAGTAATCCACACTAAAAACATGCCGTGACGTAACTGATTACAGAAGCGAAATAAATAACATGCCAAAGGGGTCGCACACTCTTACCCCCAAATACTCTACTGGCTTCATAAATGTAACCAGGAACAAGACGTATTTTTAGTACACACAAAAATAATTATAAAATTAGTAGTGTTATTTAATATGTACTGGTACACCAAAACATGCGGCGTGTGTTATTGATTGCCAACTCAACACGGATCCAGAGAATGAGTGCACGTTAAATCTTTGATAGCGATTGCACTTTACAAATGAACACACCTCGTGGATCAAGCCATTCTTGTGTTGTTTCGTCACATGACGGCTGCTGCCTAGCGCCAGTTGGGACGTGAACTTGCCGTCCGAAGTGGTTAGTCGTTGTGAGTGTGTGCGGTGTACATGTTGGGGGCTCTACAAAACATAACGCAATCCCTCAGTGCCAATTCTTGCCACCAGGGGGCCCACTTTTGCCAAAACACGGCCGGGTATCTTCTTTTCTATAGAAGTATATCTTGTAGAATAATTGTTATATTACATATGATCTTTGACAGTTATTTTCTATGGAATATTATTACTATCTTAATGTATGTGGCCAAGGAAAATGCTATAGATTTGTATAAACTGCCTAAATGTATAGTAATCAAACTATGATGGGAATTCTACTGACATGTCAATTATTTTGTTTTTTAAATAGACTGAAATGTTACAGAATTATTAATTTTAGATTATTTCATCAATATTTTCAAGACAGCGGCAGCAATTGCTTCCTTCTTTTCTTTTGCAGTTTTATTTTCAGTGGGATGTAGGCTTCGCTTTTTGTGTATTTCATTCTATACATTTATTCTATACTGCTATTGTATTGTTATTTTTAAGACTGTTGGTAACTAAATAATCTTCACGTGTGATCACTGTCACTCTTTCTTTGTACAACAAACAAAACTTGTTTGATCACGGTAAAAAACATTCTGACAGGTCACAGGCTTGGGCTTTGAAAGAAGGAAACATCAGGGGCTTGGGTACCCATGATCGATAGGTTGGGGGGGTTTCAAATGAGTATCACAGTAACCTGGGATGTGAAACATCATCATTCATAGTATATTGCACCGTTCATTGCCGTTTAGTGCCTTATTTGGGGGTTTCAGGTAATGAAAAATTCCCATGGATGCTCCCCACATATAGGTTATCAGGTATTATTTGGAATGCCAGTTATGTATGTTTTGCATTTGATGGCTGCGGAACTCTTTCATCTGGTTCAAGGTATTTCCACCTGTTAATGTCTCTTAACTCTGCCCATGTGTTGCCAGTCACAGCCTCCCTGTGCCAGCCCATCATTAGACGGACACTCATAGAGATAGCTGCTGAGATATTTACAGCCGCGACATATCTCATCCCCTGTGTCTGTTGTCAGGGCTGGCAGAGGCATCTGCCTCCTGCCTCCCGCCTCCCGCCTCCCGCCTCCCGCCTCCCGCCTCCCGCCTCCCCTCCCTCCCGCCTCTGCTCAAGTTCTGGGGACCATTTTACTAACATTATTAAGAGCTCTTTAAAATCAATTTTGATCCTTAACAGTGGTTTTGAATACATGAAAACTGTCAACACCACGACACGCGTCAGCACTGGTGTGTCGTGGAAATAGTGTCCTCAGTAATATGGCAATGGATATTTGTGTTTTGAAAGAATCGTTAAATTTAACAAAAGATTTTGTTTAAAGGAGTTTTCCGTAATATTTATTTATCTTAGTGAAACTGTCCCCTGGTTCCCATGTCGAGACTGTGACAGTTGTCTTCCTAATTCACCCCGCACTGTTGTTTTAATTTATAGTTTTTTGTCACTGGATGTAATGCATATTGCATGCATGGTTTGTTTGAAGTAAGTACTGATTATTCCTAGTGCCCTTTGAAATGTATGTGATTCACCAGGGCTGTATGTACATTAGAAAACGCAGAGAAATGTTTTAAATATATTGGGTTTGCTGAGTGGTCAAAAATGTTTTGTAGAACCCACCAAATTGTTTCAGTAACACAAAAGAAGCAACATAATAAAATTATACTAAAAAAAATGCTTGGCTGAAAATCAGCTAAACGACTGCTGAGTTGTAGAGGATTTTATATTAATAGTTGCATTTTAACTGCTGAAAATTTGTTTTCAACTCTGCCATTGAAATAGCGTTCAACAGTTTAATGCAAGTGGAATATGAAAACAAACTGTATTGCAGGCAGAGGGTGAAGAGTTACGATTCACAACAGTTGAACTGTCATTTTCAAGAATGCACATTATTTTGAATGAAAAATGTCTTCTGCTCTAGAAACTGCGTAGTGTATTAGAGTTCAAGGTAAATGTTACGATATGAGTCTACTGCTTTTTTCATTACTGAAAATGTATTTAACAAAATCCTGTTCAGAAATCAATGTTTTGGTGTAAATTCTTCATAGATAGTATAAATTTAATTTAATACTTATCTCTTGAGGCAACATTTGTCTTGACACAAGCTATGTACAAGCAAGACTCACCATAACAAATGTCGCATTTCTATAAATAAAATAGCTTTTTATGGGTACATGTGTACTGCAACAACTAAAATAACTATAATTGACATTACATGTTACAACGCCATCAACCAAAAATAACCAACAAACACATTTTGTAGACAGTCAATCACACGGACTGGCCGTGATGTGGAACTAAAGAAGTAAATTATTTCCATGTGTCCCACGGTGTTGAAGTATCGTTTCTTGTGAAACTGTTTCACACAATGTCTCAGTCTCAGACGTATATCAACATGTGCCCAGACGCATCAAGTGTCACGCTCATCAACACGCTGTCAACTTTTTAAACTCCTGTGACTCAGTTCCTGTCCCAACGGGGCACCAAGATACGCAGAAGAGACCACAGACCGGTCCTGTGACAGCGGTCCTGTCAGGTTGAAAGGGTCTGGCATCATGTGAGCCATCAGGAAGACCAATTCAAAATGATGAGAATAATTATGCACAATATTAATTAGTTTTATGTATGTGAACTGAAGGTACACCACATGCCACGTAAGTTATGTTGACCAATTAAGTTATCAATTAATGACAATTAAAATATACTCTTAATCTTGCAGTGCAATGAGGAATTATGAGATACAAGTTTTCTAAAATATTAATTGCCTGTATTATATATATATATATATATATATATACATATATATATATATAATATAAAAAATATAATAGGGCCTATATAATTTGTTTATGTAAACATCCATGATATAAAATTCATAATGTTTGTATCATAGCAATTTTTTATAATATAAATATATATATATATATATATATATATCAGGGCCTGTATATACATATGAATTTTCATGGTTTTTATATACACAATTCATATATTATTATAACAATATTTTTATATACATCTGACAACTTCAATATTAACCATCCTATTCACAAACAAGCAACAATTACTAAAATTTACTGTTAACTGTGTAAACAGTTTGTTTAGAGTAAATGTAGCGGTGTAAACAGTTTGTTTAGAGAGTAAATGTGGCAGTGTAAACAGTTTGTTTAGAGAGTAAACGTGGCAGTGTAAACTGTTTGTTTAGAGTAAATGTAGCGGTGTAAACAGTTTGTTTAGAAAGTAAATGTAGCAGTGTAAACAGTTTGTTTAGAGAGTAAATGTGGCAGTGTAAACAGTTTGTTTAGAGAGTAAATGTGGCAGTGTAAACTGTTTGTTTAGAGTAAATGTAGCGGTATAAACTGTTTGTTTAGTGAGTACATGTGGCAGTGTAAACAGTTTGTTTAGAGAGTAAACGTGGCGGTGTAAACTGTTTGTTTAGAGAGTAAACGTGGCGGTGTAAACAGTTTATTTAGAGAGTAAATGTGGCGGTGTAAACAGTTTGTTTAGAGAGTAAACGTGGCGGGGTAAACAGTTTGTTTAGAGAGTAAACATGGCAGTGTACACAGTTTGTTTAGAGAGTAAACGTGGTGGTGTAAACAGTTTATTTAGAGACTAAATGTGGCGGTGTAAACAGTTTGTTTAGAGAGTAAACATGGCAGTGTAAACAGTTTGTTTAGAGGGCAAATGTAGTGGTGTAAACAGTTTGTTTAGAGAGTAAACGTGGCAGTGTTACAGTTGTTTAAAGAGTAAACGTAACTGTAAGCAGCTTCTGGTAATTAATACTGAACTGCCCTGACCTGCGGTGGCATAGATGACTTATAAAAAGGAATTTCTGTGGTGCTGCAGTTTAACCCTGTCTCCACCATGTGGTTAACCCTTTCTTTGCCATAGGTTGGGTATATCTGTTTGCTGAATAGATGCGTGGAAAGGGAAAGGACAGGGGAAGAAATGGAAGAAGAGATCCTACAGGAGAGGGACCCAAAGTTCACATATACAGAGTGAGAGACAGATGAGTGACAAGCCAGCTGTCAGACACACAGACAGACAGACAGGCAGACAGACAGACTTGGCAATAAATGACAGGACAGAGAGACTAGCCATCAGGCATATAGACAGACCTGTACCGGGTAGACTGACAGGCAGATGGTGTAATTGACAATCACGTATACAAACACATATGCATATAAACACTCACCCACAGATGAGCTGACAGATGCACTGACACGTGACTCAACACAGACTAACTGGTTTAATGACCTGATATAATAGCAAACTCCATAATTGAATGCACAACTGGTTTTGTAATTATAATTGATATTTTTAATTATCATGTTAAAAAATAAAAATTGCAATTAATCACAGTATTTAATCCTTGTAATTGAATCATACATTTCACTGAAATACACATTTATCTACAGTGAGATGTCCAAATTCATCAACCCACGAACACACTTGCTTTATAATAACAAACAAATGAGGAAACTTATAATTAAAACTGAAAATAAATATATTTTGTGACTCATTTATTTTGTATGACTGGTCCCTGCTGGTTCATTTTAATTAACATATTAATTATGTGCACCATTCAACTAACTTTTACATTTGTTTAAACACAAACATTAAACCTCTCAAAACTGGTAGCTCGATTAATTTCTTACGGCAGACAGATCCCCGCCAAGTGACACTCAAATCTGTCTTATCTCCTCAGTTTCCTGGAACCGATATGAGATAGAAATGCTTTAAACTCTGACAGCTATCAAGTCATTGCATTAATCCTGTGAGAATACCAGACTGGAAGTGATCATGACAAAGTGATCACGACTGGAAGTGATCACGGCTGCATAATGAACTTCCCAAGAATGCTCCCAGACTCACATTTATTTCGGCTAGGGATGCAGACTTGCCCTTTCACCTAAGGACGAACCATTTTATCACTGCCAGGATGATTCCCAGAAACACACTAAGCCACACTTGTAGAAAGACACGTTCCTTGAAACAGGTGTTGTACCACAGACAGTTGAATAAACATAAAACAAACCTAAAGATAATATAAAACAAACTTAAACCATTCTAATATATTGATTCAATAAACAAATTCAGTGGATGAGTTTCTTTGAGTGAGAATCCTTGAACTATGTAGGCCACCAAGATAAAATATATTTACATGCATCTAAAATTATTTCAATGCATTAAAATAATAGCAATGAGAATAATTTCGTTGCACTTTGATGATTCGTCACAATACAAAGAAGACTTCAGCCACACTGCAATTATGTTGCTTGACAATTTTCCACACGACCAACTAACTCTACATATTCATACTTATACAGTTGACTAAACTAGAGTAAAGTGGTGTGAACAAAATTGCTCGTTTCAAAACGCCTGCATGTGGACTACAATATTTACTGACTGATTCTCTCAAATGAGAGAACTATACTCTGACTGCGGGACTACCCCATGTCCTGACGTGAAATATTATAATATTAATTATATACTTGTTAAATGTTAATAAAAAAATCACACAATAAATAATCATATAATACTTATAAAAATAAGAAAAAAATGCATGTAAGTATTTAGAAAAATTGCTTTGTCTTGTCTACATCTCACCTGGTAAGCGAGATCGGGGAGCCCATAAGGACAGTGTCTCCGCCACTCTTGTGTCCGTCCATCATAGAAATACACCGATTCACCATAACACAGCGCTGCTGTACAGTCATACTGTTCCTGAGCTGTGCCGTGAATTGTTGACGAATACACAGAATGCTCCCTTGCTGTTCTACAAACTGCATGCTCCCTCAGTGGTGGCCTCCTGGTGGTGGCATTCAAACTGAATGAACGGTGGACAGTCGGCGATTTCCGTCGTTTCGGACGTTGTCGCAAAAGTGGGACCGGCGTCACGGCAACTGCAAACCACATGATTTGTGGCAACTGTTCGGTGACTTCACTGTTTGTCTTCTGTCTTCTTGTTAGTTCTACGTGGCACTAACTTGGGTAGGATATTCTGTGTCTGTTTTCAGAACAAGTCTTCAGTGTCAATTTCAACAATCGCTTTCATTGTCAATCGTAGATGTTTTGTGTAAGTATTTCACACTCCTACTCTTGGTGGCATCCTCTGTATATCTGCTTAACCACTTCTGAATCAGTAATTCCAGTTTCACTTTGAGATGACCAGTTTCACTCTCGCTAACAGCAGAACAAGTCCACTTTCAGTTTGATTGCCCCTCAAACAGCAATTTCATAAGTCCACAAAAGATCACAATGATGTCCTTTTTGCATTAGATCTTATTTGTTTCTATCAATTAAGACAGCCTTGAACTATCAAGTTGACCACTCATGAAATATTGACACATCTCCAATGTCCATCCATAAACACAAACAATGCAGTGCAACAACTTGAATCAGAGAACTAATTCTCCTTCAGTGGCACTGAGAAGACTCCAAAAACAACACCCCAACTACAGCAGGACGTATCTAGGCATCAGATACACACACCCCTGTGGAAGACCGTGAGATAGGGCAGCGACTTATCCCCAAACTTGTGATCCCTCCCAAGTTTATCAACAAGACTGCCCCACCTGTTCAAATGTATCCCAGCTCAACGCAACCTCAACTAGAAGTGACTAGACTGTCAACACAAAGACCCGTCATGTCTGGCCCAAGTATCGTAATCACCAGAAGAAGAAAAAACAAGTCGATATCCATTCGATAAACTTCTTTCTTTGAACTGCAAAAACAAGTTCCTCTCTGTTATCAACCTTACTACAGGTGCAAAACAATCCTAGATTGCTGATGAGCTACAAACAAAAACAACCTGTGAGAATTATTAACCCACTTCTGTTGAGTTTACGTAAACAGACCGATCAAAGGGACAACTTGTGATGACTTGAATCAAACAAAATAAAACCTTGATAACATCGATAACATCACATGATGGGTAGTTATCACCTATGTCTTTACAAGAAACATGATCTTTAACAGTTGAGAGAAGATACCACTTTTTACCCAGCGACCCTATAGACCTGTACTCTGAATAGATGCCAGGCAGCTGTGATTATATTGTACACGCCACCACAGTGACCCAGGGTCTCCAGCACTAGTATCTAATTACCCCTCCTCTGCGTGAACCATACAGTATGGTAGTGATAGGCGACGGTTCTTGGGTGAGGTAACTTACAATGGAACAGTGAATCAGACACTAAAAACTACGGAATGCTAACTATCTGCCTTGGAAGCCATGACAGACGTTCAGGTTTCCACGTTAAAGAACTATCAACGTCAGCAGAAACAAATCTGAAGAAATGTTACGAGACAACATACGAAGACTGAACAACATTCAATGTTGCCATGAACCATCAATTATGAAACTTGTTATTAAAAAATAAAACATAAAACACAATGAACCATCAATTAAAAACTCTACAAAATGTAACCAACTACAATACGTATTTAATGACCATGTGAGACATACTATATATTAAATAGCATAAAAGTTAATGCCCCGAAAAAGAAAGGTTTTCAGTGTTGTATAGCTAGTTAGCTGCGTGGACAGGAAAAACTGAATGAAAGGCTGTATTGATAAAGTCCAACTTTGCTATGAAGAATGAGACACTGCAGTAACTACACGACGGCACCGTCCTAACTGTACATTCCTTTGAGTTCTATATCTACACAACTTTCTAGTCTCCTCCAAGACGTATAATACAATACGCCTACTGATCAAGAGAGCAGTGATATGATATCACTGATCTTAGTTCCTTCTCAACACCACTCTCTGTAGTTCACGGGTGAATCAGATGTGTTTATGAGGCAACACACTGATCACACCAACACTGGTCAGACACATTTCTCAATCTGGTACAGTCTCCAAGGTGTATCTCACATACGTATCCAGAATGCGTGGGGCACTTGGCGTAACTCGCACGTGAATCCTGCGTCAGTCCTATTGTTGTTTGCAAGTTTTGATGAGTCAGCCACAGTTTATGCACAGCACTCAGCACTGTGTGCTATCTGTCATGTGTCAACGACACAGTTGTTGACATCTTAAATGCGAGACAAAAAACTCCATCAAAGCATCTCAACTGTCGACACCTGGCCACGGTCCTGAGATCAAACACTACCCTCTTAACACTGACGTCAGCGCATTGGGGTAATCCGAAAATGTCGTACTCCTTGAGACATCCCTCGCACTGCCTTAGTCTGTCTCCCAAGTAGTGTGCATGTGTCTTCCCTGGCGACCCTGCTTCTAGGTGTTGCACCCACCTGTGATATCCCTCCCAGTCCAGCCCACTTACTACATGCAAGCCTAGATTATTGCTCCCTTGCATACACCACAGCTAAAACTGGCCTGAGCACTCTCACTCTACACCGAGGGGTGCCAGGTATGTGCGGCCCATTCACCCGTGATGGGGGTGGCAGGTTGCAGGTTTAATTTGTTTGTTACATCACTTTGAATTTACACTGAAGAGTGGAGCACAGCAGCAGTTTTCCCTACAGCCTGAAAAGCTGGCTTTTTCATTGGATTTCCTTGGCCTTTCCCACCCTGTTGTGGGGGTATGGTGTGGTGGTGGGGGGGGGTCCACACATCCCCAGGTGTTGCTGTCTGCCTGACAGGGAGATTTATACCCAAAATATTTACAGAGGTGGATACAATGGTGCCTAATGACCCCAACATGGGAAACTTCACATCATGTACTGCCCCTAGGGTGGGGGGGGGGGTAGAATTGGGTGATTATGAAGGGTGACCAGCCCCTCCCCCAGACACCTATGCCATGTGGGCCACTGTTTACATTGATGTTGTTGTTGTCAGGTTGTAGTAGCACTCCATAAAGTCTCACTGAATGTCAAGTCAAGCCAGACAAATCTTCTAGTTGCTGCCAATCAGGACAAACAAACTTCTACATTAGTTCAATATATCAATAATTATAATATATCAATAATTATAGTCCTTAATAAAAATAGTAATACTTATAATAACGTATATAAATCAATATATATATATATTAATACTATAAATAGCACATATAAATATATATATATAATATATATATATCAATATATATATATACACATTATATGTATATATATGTATATATATATATATATATATGAATATATATATATATATGTGTGTATATATATATTGATATTTATATATATATATATATATATATATATATATATATAAAATATATATATATATATATATATATGTATATATATATATATATATAGTATATATATATATATATATATGTTTATATATATATATATATATATACATATGTCTATATATACAGTCTGGTCTCATTTATCGTTCTTTAATAATCTGGTTCTTTTGCGATCCGTACGTTTTCTGTTTGGAACCATCTTGACAACATGATTGTATAACAAGGTGCCTCACTAATCTGAATGTTCCTATCAAACCCCTTGGGAACCAAAGTGTGTGGATAAATGAGATGTATTGTATGTATGTTATATATATATATATATATATATATATATATATATATATATATATATATATATATATATAACTATGCAGTTTAATTGGAATCTGGAACCACAATCTGGGACCGCAACGGTAGCGTTGTAACTAACCTAGTTTATGTTAGTAATACATCAAGTATACCAGTACGATAGTTATTTGCAAGTTTTAAATATAAATTCATGCGCAGTATGCGTTTTGAGGAAACTATGTCACCAACACTACGTCACAGCAGATAAAAATGGGACTGCACTTGTGCACGCATGCGAGATATATGTTTAGGCAAATCTGGGAGCACAGTACCGGTGCATATGACACTCCGTGCAGCTCATTAACATCTGTGAATAATGACTGCACGTTGACACTTCATTTCAATAAAAACCATCACCATCAACACTTATAATAACGCCAACATATGGACAATTAGTCAGTCTAAAAAGCCCCAGTAAAATTACCCATAATTATGACATGGCAGATGCTGAAATGATAATTGCCTGTACATATTTTGTCTAATGAAACTAGTTGTCAAGAAAGATACATACTGTATAATTAAGTACATACCCTACATGACATTGTGTGTATGTGTGGTGGATGCGTGCATGCATGTGTGCATGAATGAGTGTATACACACTCTACAGAATTACCATTTGCTTAAATGTCTATTGAACGTTTGAATATTCTAACGAATTCTAAAGACATGTATAAAATTCTGATGGCCTATATCCTACAGAAAGGCAAAACAGTCCTCAGGATGGCTCAAAGTGCTTTACGCTTTCCTCCCTGGCAGACCTGTTCAATCAAACACTGTCTCAACTTTTTTGTGAAGTATCCAGCCACGCTGCAATTAATACACAAAGACTGCTCGTGTAAATATACTCAGCTCTATTAATGTGTCTGTCTATAGCCAGATACTCATTCTTAAAACCTGAGTGATCTGGAGCTATGTAGAGTGAAAACACTTGCCCGATGCTTTAACACTGCAGCACACGATTCAAACCCGGACTCTCTCTAAGTTGAGAGTCTGAAGCTGTAACCACTTTGCCACTGCACTGTATTTATTCTACAGATAACTGGTGGCAGACGGAGAATAACTGAGAATTCCCTAATAATAAACAAACAGTTCCCTCATCTGGTGAACATACACAACATCTAAATCATAGATAACTGGACCTAAACCCCATAATCATGTTGGCTTGGCCTTGGTGAAGTACTTATAATTGTATTTCCCGTACATTCTCTGATCCGCCAGAGTGACAGACCAGGCAACAGACAGTGGAGGATGTTCAGCCGGGCATTTCAGTAGTTTAAGGGGGGCCCAGGTCGGCTAAAAATAAAGATACAAATGTAAAGTCTCCTCAGGCCAGACAATCAAGCTGGCAACATGGCAAATAAACAGGGTTAATTTACTAGTATCCAGCAAACTTATCTAGTATGTAAGTTAGCAAGTAGCTTATAGAAGCAATGGTGCTATTAATAGCATGCCTGCTTCCTGTCACTCTAGCCTGGTTAATAATTATACAATTTAACACTTCACTCTCTTCTAGATAAATCATTTTGCATGTGTATGATATCATTAATTATACTTGTTATATATTAAACATAATGTAATTCCTATGTTTTAATTTTAAGTAAAAAAACATGACGGCTCAGTAAATACTTATTAATATTATGTTAATAATCTGCACGGAAAAACAATCAGGGGAAGTTTGTGGATGAAATAAGACCAGATGGTCAACGTAAACAGACGCAGTGTCCCAGCTGTTAAGACTTTACAGGAACGTTGTTTGGTGGAAATGTAAGTAATTATAAATAAATAAATAAATACCACTTGTGAAGCAACTGACAAGAACTCAACGAGTACAAGACTGCAATTATACACACTAAGCCATAGCCCTCTGGCAGACTGGATCCTTTCAGAGCCATGATTCTCTGGAAATCATTCAGCCATGATGCAATTGACACCTGAAAGGCATCCATCACCTGCATGGCTACCACACAAGAGGCTGCCTTGACCACTCGGCCACTTGACGACCACTACACAAACACTGGGCACAGAACTACCAATAAAAACATAATTATTCTCTATTTCTACGATGTTGTCAATCAATTTATACCATGGACTTGTCCGCCAAGTGGCTAAATCACTCTACCGCCACCCCTCTTTGGGGGAAATTACCCCACCACAAAGGGCGAGACTACAGAGGGGCACTGCACCTGAAGTAAGGCAGACGGCAGACAGCAGACTGATGCTGTGGTGAGATGAATGAATCCAAGCTAGACACACGCTGCGTTAATGGACATTTCCCCTCGTGTTTAAGGCTTACGTTGACTCTAGGCAGGGAGCATCACTTTGAAGGATAAATAAAGATCAAACACTCACTCACAATTAATACAATAAAGCACATAATAGATGCAAACTCTGCAGGAAAACATGCCATAATCTCACACTAAGAGTAACACTAACAACGTATTAGACCAGTAAATGTTTTTATTAGTATTGTATATATTACATTTGTTTTTCTTTTATCATGAACATTAAGATAACAGCCGTTACTTGGTAAGCATGACAGAGACATGACTCTCGTGGAGAGTAGAGTTCTTGCGCCACCTGCTGGCTGCTGTTTGGTTGATTGCTCTGGTGCGTGACTTGTTGACTGAGGCATTAATGACCATTTAATAAACTGGTGCTCTGATGTAAACATGTCTGGTATTACTTTGCAGGATGGATTCACATCAAGCAATGCCAATCTGTCCATGGGGCGGTCTTCTTGGAAGTGTGATAAAATATTAACGCAAACTGATGACGTTACTAGTAATCATGATGACAGCTATCATTGTGGTGATGATTATGGTAAAATCAATAATTAATTATAACAATTAATGAGCTTGATAATGATGTTGATGTTTATTATGACGACTTTTAGGTTGATGCTGACGTCAACAGTTCTAATGATTATGACTCTGTGAGATGATGATGATGTCGAATACTATCATTATTATTTAGGCTAAAATCCCACAAACACATTCATGACAAAGCTAAGCAAATGTGTGGGTCGTCAATGGATGGATGAAGGGGTTATGGAAGCTAAGGATACGCAGCATTAGAGACAGGTTTTTAGATGCCGATGGAATAACACTATATTTCGTTCTAATTTAACACTGACAGGAAACGAATTCCACAGAGTTGGACAGCAACAGAGAAAGCTTGGGTTCCAGCTTTTGTTTTCACCCAAGGAATATGAAGAGGGTTACTACTGATTGACCACAGCTGTCTGGAATGACGGGCTGGAGTGAGCAACAAATTCAGATATGTTGATTGTGTTGATGAGAGGGCTTGTTAGGCTGTTGTACAAATCTTGAAAATAATATGATAGAAAACATAAGGAAAACATTGATACATAAACAATGCTAGCAATGACATATGTTGATACAGTCGTGTCTTGCTTATTTGCTCTGCGATAATCCCGTTATTCCTCATGTTTTTGTACGGGAACCATCTTGATACCATGCTGACTGGTCTGTTTATCTGTTTATTCACACTTCTGATTCCTGACACATGTGGTTTTTCACAAATGAGTAGGTTATATTTATCTGGCTAAAACCCCAGGGAACCAATGTGTGTGGAAAAAGGAGACACTTGTAAACCGACTGAGTTTAGCAACTTGTGGTCTGTCCCCTCTGACTGTCTACAGACTATCATATTACAAAGTAACACTGAACACTATGGGAAAAGAGTCACCAGACGCAATAAAAACCACCTGCATGATCACAAGACAAGGAACGTCTGTGCGAATTGATAACGAACCAAGGACGCCAACATATGTATTTCCCATGAGCTTGTAAAACAAAGTTTTTTAATAATAAATCTTGTTTCGTGTCAGAAAGCATTTTGTTAAATACGTAAATGTTCCTAGAAAATGCAGCTATAATTTATTTTGATAAGTCTGTTATTGTCATGGCATTTTATACTGGTTATTTTAGATTTATAGGAACATCCACTTGAAAATTACAAGCAGACATTTCCTTGGTGGGAACATGTGGAAGACATCAGGCAACTCCTCCATTTATTCCCAGGGGATAAACATTGACAGGGGAAGGGACACCTAGATGTCATGAATGACAGCAAGTGACAGGGGGACAATGGATCTCAGATGACATAACATCTAATGGCCCTGTGAACTCAACAAATCACTTAATTGAAACTTTCTCAAATGAACCCCTTAGCAAACAGCTGGCCACCCCTGGGGAATCAAACCCCAGGGCACTTAATTATTGCACCCTGCAGGTAATCCCACAATTGCAATCAAGGAATCAGCAGTAAATTGCCCTCTCTGTCTGGTGTTGGCTTTTGTTGAACTATGTACAGGATGATAACTAGGCCACTTGGGAGAGTTTGTGACACACCACACACCTACACACACACCCACCCCACCCCACACACACCCACACACACACACACCTACCCCACACACCCACCCACACACATACCCACCCACCAACACACACACCCACACACACACACACACCACACACGCACACCACACACGCACACCACACACACACGCACACGCACACGCACACACACAGGCTATTAGTCTATAGACAGATTAAACACAAGGGATAAAGCAAAAATAAAAAGAGAAAAAACACAGAAAAGAAATCACAATACCGGCTTGTAAGTGAAGTGGGTATATCTGCTACCCACACAACACCTTCTCTCCTCTCAAATGGATGTCAGAGTATTTTTTTTAGAAAGATGTTCTTCAAAATATAAAAACCCAAGGAATGGTGCATGCAAGCCATTGCCTAAACCAAATCTATAAATATAGAGTGCTTTATTGTATATCTTATGACACTGATCAACTGACCATACAAGCTAAAATATAAAAATACAGCAAAGTAGACACTTAACTGTATTTTTTATTCAACTTTATATTTAATTTTTATTCAACTCTATATTTTAAGAACATCTTTCTAAAAAACACATATCTGTCTGATATGTACTATATTTCATTTCTCTTTCATCTACACGAGATCATGAGTTGAACGACAAATATCCTTCTTAGGACAATAAAGTGAATTGAATCAAATTAACTAGTAACTGTTTTAAGAATTACATTACACATATTCGTCTTCTCGTAATCTCAAGCTATGTACACAGCAGTGAACTAAAAACTGTGGAATTAAACCAAGTGCTAACATATCTCAAATCTGCCTGTGCCATTAGCCAGATCTCCACCCCAGCTACTAGTGTGATAACTTTAACTGTTGTCTACAGTAGACACCAAACAAGAGGCTCTCTGTTCCTCTGACCCAGATTTACCAAGGTGATAAACAGTCAGTCACAGACATGTTCTGAGACACGACTATTTTAACTGACGAACCACAGTCATTGTTGTAAAGTTGACAACTATAATTTACTCATGACGATAATTTGTATAATTATATTGTAATTTATGACACGTTTGTGTGGCTGTAAACACAATAATCTCTCCACCTGACAATTTACACGGGCGCCTTGTATAGATTTGCTACATACAAATATCTGTCATTGTCATCTTGAAATGAATATAAGAAATCCAGCGGTTATCAGCAGACTTAATTGGAAATGGTTAAATAGTTTGACCAAGTCTTTAATGTATTTCTATGCATAATAACCTGACTCAGTTGTATATTGGACACCACTGTTGTTAAACAATCTAAGTCATTCTACAAAATATTAACTAACATAATCAACATCACCCCCACCGTTTCTATTAAAACCGTCCAAAAATCGTGACAGTTTTGTAGCTACCTTCAGCCACACCAACACCGCAATGTTCTTTTTCTACCCCTCAGCAGCCAGAATCTGGAATGATCCCACCACAAAACACTGAATTAGAAAATCCCCTTTGCCCTGCACCAAGGGTGACCCTAATACAGAGGTACGACTATATTGCTATGTATTCAGCACTTTGTTAACTCTTGCACGAACCAGTAGTGTTGGTAAATACAAACATGTTACTGAGTTATAAATTAGATTAACGAGTTGGGAAGGCAGTGTCTTTGAGGTCAACATAACAATCACGTGTGTTCCAGGCCAGTGTAGTAGACACTGAGAGGGTTTTATTCACAGTGTTTGGGTGGACACGTGGATGTCAACTGATGTACATACACACCTGTTGAGATGTGTTTTACAACCTAAAATATGGCCTATACTTACACCCATTTTCAAGGCATAACTGACAATATTTATGATTTATGAACTTCTTTATCTTCGACCTGTCCACCACCCATCCACTGATATTTCAACCCACCCACAACGGGTTTTACCCATCTTAATGACGAGTGGACGGATCTCTGCAGGAAGCTATATATATGGACAGTGCTGATCCTTCCATGAAGACAGGCTGTTTTATTTAGCAACTAACAGTGCTGCCACCTGGGGAACATGTGATGACTAAATCAGTAGGAGAGACCACTTATGAAGCTGCACATCAGGGAAGTAAAAGAACATGCAACCATAAGTATAAAAATGCTCAAACCATTAAACAGTGTCTACTGTATCATATGCCATTATTTTTATTTAATTCTTAGATCATTTAGTAACCGCTTAAGGATAATTACTAAGCCGCTATGGAGGCTGACATTTTGGACATATCACCTGCGGGGGGGGTATGATGTCACACGTCCACCACCGCCAGCATCTCGGGCGGTCAAAACAAAACAAACTCCACCCAGTAAAGCGCAAAATAATCACGCATTCTATCGTGCTTATCTTCACGAATTCCTAGTGAATTGGGCAACAATGGCAGTGCCCATAGTCAATAAAAATTGATGCTTTGAAGATAGTCTTAAGATGCGTAACATTAATAAAAAATTGTGACAATATACAATATGGAATGGTGTGTGGGATTTTTTGGGGATTTTGCATGTCTTTTGCATGTTCCTTTAACTTCAGGAACAAGTAAGTACAAACAAGTATGTAGGGAATCAAATATATAATTTATTTAAACAGACAGTATTATAATCATGTACTTTGATGACATTAAACTGTTAATGTTTAAAAAAGGAACAAATGGTGGTTAATTATATTAGCTAAACTGTTTTAAATGAATCTAAGTTCATTTTGTTACCTGGCAAAATACACAGATGCTGTAACATTTTAGTAATACCAATTAATAAATCTAATTGAATTTTGATATTCAATGAATAATTTAGGGGAAATCTGAAACGCTGAACCGGTAATAACAATTTCTTAATATTATGCCAGAACAAGTGCATTCTTTATGTCAGGGCTGCCAAGTAAACAAAACTGTTCATAATTGATTATTAACAATGATCACTTAACAACAAATATTTATAATATTGATATCACATGACATTGATTTGGTCCAGTTTATCAGACAAACTTTAAAAAACCATACAAAATCTATTTAATTTAATTGATTTCCACCAATGAAACCAACATCTACACACTTAAGACACCTGCCTATAAATACCCTGAATACAATTTCAGCATAACTACAGTTTAAACAACACTAAAAGGAAACAATTGATATCAGAAATAAAACATACCTCACACCTTTGTGTTCACTATTACCCCCGTAGTAATAGACTACACACTGAGTCACACTCGCACAAAAAACAAAACTTACCATTTTTCGGTGGAGACGTTCGTGCGTTACATTAGTCCTACGATCTATCATCACCTTTGATTATACCATCCAAAATCACAGCCCAGACACGCCGAGGGGCACGATAACACAAAATCCACATGGAGAGGAGCAGCGATTATTCCATAAACTGTACAATCTCACTGTACCACACGTTGTGATGCTACCTGTAGTTCACGTCAATACACACACAGGAGTTACCATGACGGATGCCGCGCGATGGCATCATTTATTAATTGAACAACAGTGATTACCTTGGGCTAGTCATTGGCTCAGATCGACAATGACTGATACACTTGTATGATTTATAATTTAAACATCCTCTGTGGGGAGGGGTTTGTATAACCATAACTGGCGTAGTTTTCATACAATGCGATTCATCCAGGTTTAATTTTTTTTATTAAATGTGTTCTAAAATAATGCCTTTGCACTTGTATTATTCATTGGTGAATCTTACGGTGGACTATCAACTGATCAACAAAAGGTGGTTTACATATGGTTCTAATCTTGTTCTGAAAAGTGAACAATAACTAATTTATCTTTTTTACTGAATTTAGTTTTTTATTTCAATTCTAGTTGTTTTCAGAGCTCAGCAATCTGTTAACTGTCTAGTGTGTATATATTGATATATTGTGGTTACAACGTTATGATCTTATGCGTCTCACTGAGCTAGTCAGTCTTTTTCAGAACATTTACACCAAGCCGACCTTTCTATGCTGGCACTGAGGGAGGTCACTGCCAGGGTGCTTGTCGTCCTCAGTGGTTCTTTTACATCCAAAATTGAAATGGGACCGATATTAACATGATTCTCCAATTCATGACGGATACAGTCCCCAATGTTGAGAGCCAGGTTTTTACACCAAATACACCATCCCTGCCCTGATCCGGTGTGAACCTCGGCTGCTGGGTGCCAGAAGGATGTGCAAACCACTACACTATCCACACCTGTCTTAATTACCTGTAATCAGTTTTCTCTTAACATATTTGTATATTTCTGGATCAAATATTGTTTTTGCAACCATTTGTTATATCACAATATGAATGTCAAAATGTCCTAAGTTTTTCATTTTCCTGAGATGTCCAATATGCCATGGTAAAAACAAGCAGCCTTATTAAAAACACTCAGGTACCCCACGGTGTGAGAACTCATTTCTAATGAAGACAGCTTAATATTACAACCACAGTGAAAAATAACATCTGCCTGGCTGTTTCACATGGTTGAGAATAAAAATTCACCAAATCTTTAAAACATGTCTTTGTGCATATACACCTGCCCACCCGCCCGCACCCGCCCATCCCCCGCCCGCCCGAGAGACTCAAGCAAACAAGAATTCAAAAAAAAAAATTGACGCCCGAACAATGTTTTCTATTATTACTGTAAACGTCTTCTATATCTTATTAAGTTATATCACATGACCACATAATGTCTGTACAGGTTAATTTATTTTATTACAGCCACATCTATTGTCGTGTGTCTAATATCAATATAAGATTAGCACTTAAAGAAAAACTTTCCGCTAGAAAATCTGAACAAAATTCATTTAACATTCCAAACACATAGTTTCCAAACAGATCAAGGTAAAAACATGATATATATGTATCTGTATATATATATATATATATATATATATATATATATATATATATATATATATACTGTATATATATATATATATATATATATATAACTGTGAATACATATGTTCCTATCATCAAAGAACGTAAAAGTATACATTTTTTTTTATTGCAGCCATGAGTATATTGTATAGTGTTTTGATAATTTATATTGTGCAAGTTTCAGACGACATCAAAGACCAACACTACTGGCCCTAACCTCTGTCACAGCAACATTTCTCAACAGAACTGAACCGTCCCGACATAAAGGACAGATTCATTGATCTCAATCACTGTGATATAAACAGCAACATACAGTGTACTACTGCTAGATGCATTGTTCATGGGTCATATGGAACATGGTCCACATACGAAACACATATATAACAGTTTATAAATAATAAATACCAATTTAATTTCGCAGTGATGTCCTTGACAGTATTACTGCATTAAAATGGTACAAATGTACCACCGCTATGTGTAAATGCAAAGTGATGGTGTATGTTCATTTTGTTAAAGTGGCACAGCCTGAGGGCAGACACATAGACCTGAGGGCAGACACATAGACCTGAGGGCAGACACATAGACCTGAAGGCAGACACATAGACCTGAGGGCAGACACATAGGCCTGAGGGCAGACACATAGGCCTGAGGGCAGACACATAGACCTGAGGGCAGACACATAGACCTGAGGGCAGACACATAGACCTGAGGGCAGACACATAGACCTGAGGGCAGACACATAGACCTGAGGGCAGACACAGACCTGACGGCAGACACATAGGCCTGAGGGTAGACACATAGACCTGAGGGCAGACACATAGGCCTGAGGGCAGACACATAGACCTGAGGACAGACACATAGACCTGAGGGCAGACACATAGACCCGAGGGTAGACACATAGACCCGAGGGTAGACACATAGACCCTGAGGGTAGACACATAGACCTGAGGGTAGACACATAGACCTGAGGGTAGACACATAGACCTGAGGGTAAACACATAGACCTGAGGGCAGACACATAAACCTGAGGGTAGACACATATACCTGAGGGTAGACAGCTACTTCTGTGGACAGATAGCTACACCTGAGGGCAGGAAAACTACACCTCAAGACAGACACTTCTGAAGACAGACACTTCTGAAGACAGACACTTCTGAAGACAGACACTTCTGAAGACAGACACTTCTGAAGACAGACACTTCTGAAGACATACACTTCTGAAGACATGGTTTCAGAAGCTTCAAGTGAGTAATACAATCATTGACTTCCAGTGGAATGGTTCACACAAACAACACAGTTCCTTGTACTGGGCTTAGAATGATTTGGCTAAACAGATTATGGGATTGGCTTCTTCGTTAATTGTTGTTTTCTGAATAAACATGTGGCTGTGTTGTCGCCCACGACTAACACCATTCTCTAACACGATTCGCTGACACTTGCACCCAATTAGCGACAATCACAATGACTCGACTAATGCCCTACAGATTACCTGGAACACATCCTTGGTGGGAAACTAGTTTGTGTGGGTCATCGAGGAAATGGAACATGTTCTCACTAACTATGTCCACAGGTCTTTATGCTGGATAACATTTCAGCCAGTCACACTGTTTAGTAGCCACGTGCATGTTAACTTACACATGTACAAGTCAGTTGAGATGTTTATTAGGACCTGACATAAACCACAAACACATATGGGACACCCGTTTTGTTTCTTCAAAGTATAACTGACAATATCATTCTATGATTTTTGAAGAGTTGCTCTTTATATTTTTACCTGTCCAATACCTGTCCAGTAATATTTTTATCCATCCAAAACATGTTTCACCCATCCAAATGTAGGTGGACAGGGCTCTGAAAAAAACCATCTATCTCCCCATCTTTAATTTACTCCTTATCACAAATAGTCACTGATATTATTAATATTAAAGTGAGATGTCCTGTTCCAGCACTTGGAATCAGCCTGCAGTGTTAATTATTAGCAACTATTTCACTGATAATGAACAAGGTTCTGCACTTACTAAACACAATTTGGTAGGCAGTCTACATTCACCATATTTATATTCTAGTATAATGGTCATTGTAATTATTGACAATTAATTAGAAAACAGGCAGCTATGACGGCTTAATTTTAATACAGGACAACATTGTTACAAGTCTTTATCAGACTCGCCAATATGATTATGTTTACACTTGATATCAAATGCAAATGTGTTGATTTTAAAATACAAATACCTTGTACTAAATGTGTTTGTCCATACCTAAGATCATAATATGTGCATGTTTAAATTAAGTCAGGTAAATATATCAATACAAATGTATTGAACATACCTGGTACGAAACAAAAAATCCTGCACAACGACAAACTTGCACTAAATCAAAAAGAACTATGCATTTCACAACAAATGGGCATGAAGCCATTGCATTCGCACGTCATTGAGTTCAACCATTGAATTTATCTTTTTAATACATTACTTTTTTCCAGATATGATCAAATGCACGTATGAACACATCATACATGACCACGGTCAGACATATACATTAGTCATTCTTCTTGTTCAGTTCGCACTAAACCACGGCCTGATGGTACAAAGCAATAAACCAATCTCCTTTCAGTCGCTTCGCTGGCTTCACCACATCAAAGAATGCAAAACTCTCCGTGGGGCAAAGTTTCATAGTCGGACACAAACAACACATATTGTGTTTATTGACAGCCACGAGTAGCTTAGGAAAGATAATAGAAATAGTAATAATAGTAGAGTAATCATATTGCACATTGTGTGGAGGACTATCTCAGCGGGAAATTGACAGTTGTGAATCAATTCCTTGATCATGGCTTCTAAGCCATTACATGGCTCAATTTCTGGTCATTGTTACCAAAACATTCAGCAGGATTAGGCAGATCTAGCCAGAACAGTAATATTTACCTTTTACAAGGATGGCTTCAATTTCCTTTGCACATGATGTTAATGTTTATTTATAGAAACAGTTTTGTGTGTGAGTAGTATAAGTTGGGGGGGGGCAGATAAGATATTTGCGTACAGATTTAACAAGTTTATTTTAAATTTGGCTCAAAACTATCAGTTACACGTGCTTAAATACATGCCATGTTTTTAATAACTGACATAATCGATTTCCATGACAGTCACATTACTGGCATGGCATTACACATACATTTTTTTTATTTCTGTAGTATTTAAAAGAAAAGACCAAAAAAAATGACAACAAACCATTAACCTATGCTTCATCCAAAGACAACACATTGGAAAGTGTACTTTATCCACAGACAACACATTGGACAAGTGTACTTTATCCATAGACAACACATTGGACAAGTGTACTTTATCCATAGACAACACATTGGACAAGTGTACTTTATCCATAGACAACACATTGGACAAGTGTACTTTACCCATAGACAACACATTGGACAAGTGTACTTTATCCATAGACAACACATTGGACAAGTGTACTTTACCCATAGAGAACACATTGGACAAGTGTACTTTATCCATAGACAACACATTGGACAAGTGTACTTTACCCATAGACAACACATTGGACAAGTGTACTTTACCCATAGACAACACATTGGACAAGTGTACTTTACCCACAGAGAACACATTGGACAAGTGTACTATATCCATAGAGAACACATTGGAAAAGTGTACTTTACCCATAGACAACACATTGGACAAGTGTACTTTACCCACAGAGAACACATTGGACAAGTGTACTATATCCATAGACAACACAATTTGGACAAGTGTACTTTACCCACAGAGAACACATTGGACATGTTTACTTTATCCACAGACAACACAGTGAAAAACTGTACATCATCCAAAGTCAAACACATTGAACAACTATTCTAATGTCAAAGACACTACAGTCAGCAGCTGTACTTCACTCGCTTACAACAACTTCATTCAGATGTAACACACCAAACAAGTGTACTTTATTCAGCTATAACACACTGAACAATTGTACTTTGTTCAGATATAACACACTGAACAATTGTACTTCATTCAGGTATAACACACCAAACATGTATACTTTATTCAGCTATAACACACTGAACAATTGTACTTTATTCAGATATAACACACTGAACAATTGTACTTCATTCAGGTATAACACACTAACAACTGTACTTCATTCAGGTATAACACACTAAACAACTGTACTTCATTCAGGTATAACACACTAAACAACTGTACTTCATTCAGGTATAACACACTAAACAACTGTACTTCATTCAGGTATAACACACTAACAACTGTACTTCATTCAGGTATAACACACTGAACAACTGTACTTCATTCAGTATAACACACCAACAACTGTACTTCATTCAGGTATAACACACTAAACAACTGTACTTCATTCAGGTATAACACACTAACAACTGTACTTCATTCAGGTATAACACACTAAACAACTGTACTTCATTCAGGTATAACACACTGAACAACTGTACTTCATTCAGGTTATAACACACTAAAAAACTGTACTTCATTCAGTATAACACACTAAACAATTGTACTTCATTCAGGGATAACACACTAAAAAACTGTACTTCATTCAGGTATAACACACTAAAAAACTGTACTTCATTCAGGTATAACACACTGAACAACTGTACTTCATTCAGGTATAACCACAACAATGTACTTCTTCAGGTATAACACACTAAACAACTGTACTTCTTTTAGGTATAACACACCAAAAAACTGTACTTCATTCAGGTATAACACACTGAACAACTGTACTTCATTCAGGTATAACACACTGAACAATTTTACTTCATTCAGGTATAACACACTAAACAACTGTACTTCATTCAGGTATAACACACTAAACAACTGTACTTCATTCAGGTATAACACACTAAACAACTGTACTTCATTCAGGTATAACACACTAAACAACTGTACTTCATTCAGGTATAACACACTAAACAACTGTACTTCATTCAGGTATAACACACTAAACAACTGTACTTCATTCAGGTATAACACACTAAACAACTGTACTTCATTCAGGTATAACACACTAAACAACTGTACTTCATTCAGGTATAACACACTAAACAACTGTACTTCATTCAGATATAACACACTAAACAACTGTACTTCATTCGGGTATAACACACTAAACAACTGTACTTCATTCGGGTATAACACACTAAACAACTGTACTTCATTCGGGTATAACACACTAAACAACTGTACTTCATTCGGGTATAACACACTAAACAACTGTACTTCATTCAGGTATAACACACTAAACAATTGTACTTCATTCGGGTATAACACACTAAACAACTGTACTTCATTCAGATATAACACACTAAACAACTGTACTTCATTCAGGTATAACACACTAAACAACTGTACTTCATTCGGGTATAACACACTAAACAACTGTACTTCATTCAGATATAACACACTAAACAACTGTACTTCATTCGGGTATAACACCCCAAACAACTGTACTTCATTCGGGTATAACACACTAAACAACTGTACTTCATTCAGTTATAACACACTAAACAACTGTACTTCATTCAGGTATAACACACTAAACAACTGTACTTCATTCGGGTATAACACACTAAACAACTGTATTTTATTCAGGTATAACACACTAAACAACTGTACTTCATTCAGGTATAACACACTAAACAACTGTATTTTATTCGGGTATAACACACTGAACAACTGTACTTCATTCAGGTATAACACACTGAACAACTGTATTTCATTCAGATATAACACACTAAACAACTGTACTTCATTCGGGTTATAACACACTAAACAATTGTACTTCATTCGGGTATAACACACTAAACAACTGTACTTCATTCGGGTTATAACACACTAAACAACTGTACTTCATTCAGGTATAACACACTGAACAACTGTACTTCATTCGGGTTATAACACACTAAACAATTGTATTTCCATTCAGGTATAACACACTGAACAACTGTACTTCATTCAGGTATAACACACTAAACAATTGTACTCCATTCAGGTATAACACACTGAACAACTGTACTTCCATTCAGGTATAACACACTGAACAACTGTACTCCATTCAGGTATAACACACTGAACAATTGTACTTCCATTCAGGTATAACACACTGAACAACTGTATTTCCATTCAGGTATAACACACTAAACAATTGTACTTCATTCAGGTATAACACACTGAACAACTGTACTTCATTCAGGTATAACACACTAAACAACTGTATTTCCATTCAGGTATAACACACTGAACAATTGTATTTCCATTCGGGTTATAACACACTGAACAATTGTATTTCCATTCAGGTATAACACACTAAACAACTGTACTTCATTCAGGTATAACACACAACCCTGTACTTCATTCAGGTATAACACACTAAACAACTGTACTTCATTCGGGTTATAACACACTAAACAACTGTACTCCATTCGGGTTATAACACACTAAACAACTGTACTTCATTCGGGTTATAACACACTAAACAACTGTACTTCATTCGGGTTATAACACCCCAAACAACTGTACTTCATTCAGGTATAACACCCCAAACAACTGTACTTCATTCAGGTATAACACCCCAAACAACTGTACTTCATTCAGGTATAACACACTAAACAACTGTACTTCATTCAGGTATAACACACTAAACAACTGTACTTCATTCAGGTATAACACACTGAACAACTGTACTTCATTCAGGTATAACACACTAAACAACTGTACTTCATTCAGGTATAACACACTGAACAACTGTACTTCATTCAGGTATAACACACTAAACAACTGTACTTCATTCAGGTATAACACACTAAACAACTGTACTTCATTCAGGTATAACACACTAAACAACTGTACTTCATTCAGGTATAACACACTAAACAACTGTACTTCATTCAGGTATAACACACTAAACAACTGTACTTCATTCAGGTATAACACACTAAACAACGTACTTCATTCAGGTATAACACACTAAACAACTGTACTTCATTCAGGTATAACAAAATTAAACAACTGTACTTCATTCAGGTATAACACACCAACTGTACTTCATTCAGGTATAACACACTAAACAATTGTACTTCATTCGGGTATAAAACACTAAACAACTGTACTTCATTCAGGTATAACACACTAAAAAAGTACTTCATTCAGTTATAACACACTAAACAACTGTACTTCATTCAGGTATAACACAAAACCTGTACTTCATTCGGGTTATAACACACTAAACAACTGTACTTCATTCAGGTATAACACACTGAACAACTGTACTTCATTCAGGTATAACACACTAAACAACTGTACTTCATTCAGGTATAACACACTAAACAACTGTACTTCATTCAGGTATAACACACTAAACAACTGTACTTCATTCAGGTATAACACACTAAACAACTGTACTTCATTCAGGTATAACACACTAAACAACTGTACTTCATTCAGGTATAACACACTAAACAACTGTACTTCATTCAGGTATAACACACTGAACAACTGTACTTCATTCAGGTATAACACACTGAACAACTGTACTTCATTCAGGTATAACACACTAAACAACTGTACTTCATTCAGGTATAACACACTAAACAACTGTACTTCATTCAGGTATAACACACTGAACAACTGTACTTCATTCAGATATAACACACTAAACAATTGTACTTCATTCAGGTATAACACACTAAACAACTGTACTTTATTCAGGTATAACACACTAAACAACTGTACTTCATTCAGGTATAACACACTGAACAACTTTACTTCATTCAGATATAACACACTAAACAACTGTACTTCATTCAGGTATAACACACTAAACAACTGTACTTCATTCAGGTATAACACACTAAACAACTGTACTTCATTCAGGTATAACACACTGAACAACTGTACTTCATTCAGGTATAACCCCTAAACAACTGTACTTCATTCAGGTATAACACACTAAACAACTGTACTTCATTCAGGTATAACACACTGAACAACTGTACTTCATTCAGGTATAACACACTGAACAACTGTACTTCATTCAGGTATAACACACTGAACAACTGTACTTCATTCAGGTATAACACACTAAACAATTGTACTTCATTCAGGTATAACACACTGAACAAACTGTACTTCATTCAGATATAACACATTTAAACAATTGTACTTCATTCAGGTATAACACATTTAAACAACTGTACTTTATTCGGGTATAACACATTTAAACAACTGTACTTCATTCAGGTATAACACACTGAACAACTTTACTTCTTTAATATAACACACTGAACAACTGTACTTCATTCAGGTATAACACCCCAAAACAACTGTACTTCATTCAGATATAACACACTAAACAACTGTATTTCCCATTCAGGATAACCCCTAAACAATTATTCATTCATAAAAACACACTGAAAATTGATTTCATTCAGGTATAACCCCTGAACAACTGTACTTCATTCAGGTATAACCCCTGAACAACTGTACTTCATTCAGGTATAACACATTTAACAACTGTATTTATTCAGGTATAACACACTAAACAACTGTATTTCATTCAGGTATAACACACTGAACAACTGTACTTCATTCAGGTATAACACACTAAACAACTGTACTTTATTCAGATATAACACACTGAACAACTGTACTTCATTCAGGTATAACACACTGAACAACTGTACTTCATTCAGGTATAACACACTGAACAACTGTACTTCATTCAGGTATAACACACTAAACAACTGTACTTCATTCAGGTATAACACACTGAACAATTGTACTTCATTCAGGTATAACACACTGAACAACTGTACTTCATTCAGGTATAACACACTAAACAACTGTACTTCATTCAGGTATAACACACTGAACAACTGTACTTCATTCAGGTATAACACACTAAACAACTGTACTTCATTCAGGTATAACACACTAAACAACTGTACTTTATTCAGGTATAACACACTGAACAACTGTACTTCATTCAGGTATAACACACTGAACAACTGTACTTCATTCAGGTATAACACACTAAACAACTGTACTTCATTCAGGTATAACACACTGAACAACTGTACTTCATTCAGGTATAACACACTAAACAACTGTACTTCATTCAGGTATAACACACTGAACAACTGTACTTCATTCAGGTATAACACACTGAACAATTGTACTTCATTCAGGTATAACACACTGAACAACTGTACTTCATTCAGGTATAACACACTGAACAATTGTACTTCATTCAGGTATAACACACTGAACAACTGTACTTCATTCAGGTATAACACACTAAACAACTGTACTTTTGGTATAACACACTAAACAATTGTACTTCATTCAGGTATAACACACTGAACAATTGTACTTCATTCAGGTATAACACACTAAACAACTGTACTTCATTCAGCTATAACACACTGAACAATTGTACTTCATTCAGCTATAACACACTGAACAACTGTACTTCATTCAGGTATAACACACTAAACAACTGTACTTCATTCAGCTATAACACACTGAACAATTGTACTTCATTCAGCTATAACACACTGAACAATTGTACTTCATTCAGGTATAACACACTAAACAACTGTACTTCATTCAGCTATAACACACTGAACAATTGTACTTCATTCAGCTATAACACACTGAACAACTGTACTTCATTCAGGTATAACCCCAATAAACAACTGTACATCATTCAGGTATAACACACTGAACAACTGTACTTCATTCAGATATAACACACTAAACAATTGTACTTCATTCAGGTATAACACACTGAACAACTGTACTTCATTCAGATATAACACACTAAACAATTGTACTTCATTCAGGTATAACACACTAAACAATTGTACTTCATTCAGATATAACACACTGAACAACTGTACTTCATTCAGATATAACACACTGAACAACTGTACTTCATTCAGATATAACACACTGAACAACTGTACTTCATTCAGGTATAACACACTAAACAATTGTACTTCATTCAGGTATAACACACTGAACAACTGTACTTCATTCAGGTATAACACACTAAACAATTGTACTTCATTCAGGTATAACACACTGAACAACTGTACTTCATTCAGATATAACACACTGAACAACTGTACTTCATTCAGATATAACACACTGAACTTTATCTGTACTTCATCAAGATATACCATCCTGAACTGTACTTCACTGAGATGTAACATAATGAATAACTGTACGTCGTCCAAAGATGACACACTACCCGGGAAGTAACTGTACTTTTTCACCGTCTTAACCACACATTAACTAACTGTACTTCATCCAAACACAACACACTGATCAAATGTACTTCAACCTGGAACGCTAAAAAAACTGTACTTCCTCCAAACACAACATCTTGAACAACCAAGAAGCCTCTGGTTGCTGTGTAAACAAACCCACGGGAACCCTACCCCAACCCTGAAGAAGAGGAACAGTCGACTGAAATCAATAAAGTCGGTCAATCAGTCATACTCACATTTGATCTGTTATCCAGCCCTATCGTCACAAATGAGAGTTTCTTTATAACCAATATACTGTCCTTGCGTGGTGAACCCTTCATTGCTGCGAGATATAACTCCACGCTGACCTGAGTTATGAATCTCCAACTCTGTAATTTATCAGTTCACCGTCGACAAATCCCACGTGTGAGGTTGGTGACTTTACTCGGCGTCATCCAATCAGACTGAAGGTGCGCGACTGTGTCCCTAACACTGTCATTGTCATCGGTCGATCAAACGAACAGGTGTCATTGGGACTCCGTGAAATAAGTTAAGCCCGACTCCGTGGAACTGGTGGATTACGACGCAGCTAGTGGCAATGACTGGCATGTATGCCAACTGATACAGTGTTTCTTTATAGAGGCAGAGTGGGCTAGATTAGGACCACATGTGTACAGGCACAGCTCAGCCTGGAGACCATTGTATGTGTTATGCTCATAATCTGATTTAGTGTTCACTGAGCACTACCCGGCCTCCTGCGACAACAAGCGTCCACCTGCACGTAATCCACTTTGGACGGCAACGTTTTGAAAACGAGACGACTCAACTATGGAAAGACATTGTGTACACATTATGTTGATCGGCCGACGCTGCACAGGGAGCGTTTTTGTTTCCGCTGGCGACTTGACTTCTTCTGTCACCTGTTGCTCTAATGCTGCACAAACAAAGCCAACATTTCCCGGTATAGTGGCGCTATCTGGAGAGCTGCTTATCACTTGTTGCTTCGGCCACTACATCACCCCAGTAGTTCCACAGTACTCCAACAGGTAAAAACATATTGGGTAAACGTGAGCAAATAATTATAATTAACTACCTTTGTGCTTTTAAAATATATATCACCAATTAGTAGATCGATGGACAGTGGTCTAAGAAATTAACATAGCACAAAGCAAGTGGGGTTGGGAGGAAATGCTATCAGACTGACCCCCAAAGTTAGCACAAACTGAGTCGGCTTAGGGGGAGATGCTGTCAGACAGACCCCCAAAGTTGAAAACAGAACAGTCTGTAGATATCTCACACAGACTATAGCTAGATAATATACATAGAATACATATTTAACTCGACATGTCCCTGATACACCAACAGTAACAGTTAAGACTAAAGAGACTGGAGACTTCCTGCATCACAAAGATGGAACAAATCATGGTTTGCCTACCAGTTACTGCTGTCATGTATCACAGTGTATCATGACACGACTACTGCGTATCGTATTGTGTACCATACCACATGATGCCACACAGGTACACCAGTGTATTGTTTCAGCTCTAGTAACGATGTATTGTTACTGTTCATTTTCATAAATGGCGTCCATAGATTCATTGTAGAGCGCAGTGGCTCCGGGGTAGAGCTTTGGACTCTTGACTAAGAGAACCCGCGTTCGAATCCTCTGCTGCGGTGTCTTGGGCAAGTTATTTCACTCTACATTGCTCTCATTCAGTCAGCTGTATAAATGAGTACCTGGCTATAGACAGAGGTGGATATGTGTATGAGCAGCCTTCGTGCATTAATTGCAGCATATGGCTGGATGCTTCCTAGAGAAGTTTGATTGAACAGGTCTGTCAGGAAGTAAAATGTAAAAGAGCTTTGAGCAGTCCTGAGGACTGGATACTGCGCTACATGAGAACTTACCTTTTCAATTAATCTCTCTGCCAGAGTTTTGTTCAAACACAAATACTCTGATCAACTGATTACTTACAAACTACCCACACAACTGACGAACTGAAATGAAACCCAACCACACTTGTGTGGTTATATGCATAACCCCCATGTATGCAAATAATGTATTTTATTATAAATACCATGGCAATTCGTTAACGATCAATCATTAACTGAAAATGCCCTCATTAGTCTTGTACGTCAGGCGTGGGATTAAATGTCACATCTAAATCAGGCTTCCCTTCGTGTGCTGCGGTCAAGTTCGGAATTAATTGAACATCAATAATTTATTATTGGAAATCGTCCAAACAGCTGGAAGCACGACCGACATTTCTGATCATGGGATTTTAGCATTTGTGTACTGTACATACAAACAACTGTAGACTCACTCAAGTAGCCATCAGATCAACAAGATCTACCTGACTTGATCATTGGAAATGTGTATATTACAACTCGAAACACTGTTTTGTATAGATGCGTGACTATTTTCAACACATTGTATTTAAATGATTTGAAATGTGATATATTTCATAGAACTGAAACCTTTCGATCTACAATTCAAAAACACCTCTATGTATAATGGGTGTGGTCTGGTATACTTGGTGTTGCGACAGTGTGGTTTTATGTACTTATTGTTTTTATTTATATTATATCTTTGATTTGTACAACTTTTAGTTACCGTGCCTTTTGTTGTGTCCTGTGGACATGTTGGAATCTGAACAAGCACAATGCTGTGTAATACAAAACAAAACAAAACAAAACAAAACAAAACAAAACAAAACAAAACAAAACAAAACAAAACAAAACAAAACAAAACAAAACAAAACAAAACAAAACAAAACAAAACAATACAATACAATACAATACAATACAATACAATACAATACAATACAATACACCCATTACATGTGGTGCTGTTCACTAATAAAGGTGAAACTATTAAATACAGTCATGGTATTGCTGTATAATTTATACGTATACAAACAAGAAGTCGACTATGTGACTGGTTTTTCGTACAAATAAAAAACATAAAACACCCACGCAGTGTCACCAAACTTGGGCTGACAGAAGCAATAATGAATATAAATTATTGAAAAATAAACAAACCAATTACACTCACATTGCATAATGCCGGTGTTAATGAAAGCAAGAATGCAGATTAATGGGGCGTAAATAACAAACATATTATGTGCATAACAAACTAGATGTTCAGATACACAGATAATGTGCAATCTTTATAAAACACAAACGAACGTCTGCAATATCTGATTGTTGTCAAGCGCAAACAACAAACGGTTGTTGTAATTACACAGCGATACGGTTGCCGCCTTTCAGCCGACAATGAAACACTGACGAGATATTGGTAAAATGCTGGCAATTCTGTACAACGGCCAATTTAATCTCTATAACGACCACCTAGGTGGCTGTCCATAGAACTCACTGTTATGCTCGGGTTTATGGTATGTTGTAATTATGTCTCACACCGGCCCCACAGAGAGACGCGTATTGTGAGAACAATCACAGACACGTGTACACACTGTCGCTGAGGTAAACAGATGATGGTCAACAGAAACAAGTGGACCAAGGAGTGACCAGCTGGACATCACCTTAGATGGATCATTTATCATCTTAGAGGACATTTTAAACATACAATATTTATTTATTTATTTATTAGCCTAACATACTACTTATTTTTAAATAGATAATTTTAAAGGGAATCTTAGAGATATTATTAAATTATTTATTATATCAAAATAATTATTTATTAGGTTAATATAAGTATTTTTAACTAGGTGATTTAGAATTTTAATTTTAAAACACTTCAGACTAGTTTCGTCAGTTTCTGCGTCTGTGTGCCTGAGACACTCTCAAACTCCTCTATTATTTGGGAAGTGCAAGTACATTGTACTTGGAGCAGCCAACAAACTACAACACCAACATTAAGTAGATAACAGTAAATTATCTAGTAGTACACAATTTAAAAAAACATATTGCTGTTACGGTAAAATCATAATGACAAACTACTCATGCAACAAACTGCCACCCACATTTCCACTTGACTTGGAATAATTTTAGACAAAATCAGAGTAAATAAACCCGAGTGGGACATAGCAAGTGGTCCATAATAAATCTTTCAAATGCGCGTGACTGATTGCTACATGAGTGATAGCATTCTACATGTCTATCCGCACGAACTACCGTTAATAATTCACAGGTGAGACCCCCTGTGACTGTCTCAAATATTAACCTGCATGTCATCGCCACCACAGGCCACCAGGGGGCCACAGATTCCTGCTTCACGTTCATGGAGTGGATTATCGTATCATATCAAATTACCTGTCAATCTTATCCTATGTTAAGAGTTGTTGGCGTATTATTCTTCCATGTCGAGTGTGCTGTACACTTTTTTTTACATATTTCATTTACATGTGGTAGTTGTTCAAATACATCCATCATGGAAGATAATACCATGTCATTATTGATAAATACTGATCACTCTGAGCATTTCAGCAAGTTAGATGATGTCATTAATGAGATGTTTTGCTCACTGGTTGAAGTTATAAAATACTTAGCCATAAACATGACAGGAGATCGTAGCTATGAGTAGTCTGATATATATTTTCCTCTCTCCCTCTCACCCTCTCTGTCTATCTGTCTGTCTGTCTGTCTGTCTGTCTCTCGCTCTCTCATTCACACTCAGTCACTCACTCACTCATTCACTCACTCACACATACTCGCTCACTCACTCACTCACTCAATTACTCAATCAGTCACTAACTCACTCATTCACACACTCGCTCATGCAATCACTCACTCACTCCCTCACTCACACACTCACTCACTCACTCACACACTCACACTCACACACTCACACACTCACTCACACACTCACTCACTCAATCACACACACTCACACTCAACCGTCCATTGTCATCTTAAGCTCTACCATCTCTAAACTGACATAATTCCTTGTCATAACTTGTGTTTACTCTTTGACAGACTGCAAGAATTTCCATTTCCATTGGACCATTGTTATATCTTTCACACCGATCCACTTGTTTGTCTAGTTTTGTTTTTGTCTACACAGTATTATACTGCTCCATGGATTCAATCTGTGGGGAAATAGCAGATTCATGCTTCAGCAATGTCACTGATGCAACGCCTAATTATTTGCTCTCAACCAACAATTGTTACTGTCACTGATCCAGAAATGATAACGATCATGGATTCCAAACCTCATAAAAATATGATATATCCATCTGCTGTGCCCAGTTGACCCGTCCACTGTGTCCAGTCATGGGTCACTGGTCACTTTGATGATGGTTTTCTGCCTAGAACCGTAGCACAACTGGGTCGGTTACTTGGCATGGTATCTCTACAATTACCATTAACTGCTGCGGAAAATAAAGCCTGGCAAAGTCAGTCGACACAATGGAGAAATTTGCGGTTGAGGAGTATTACGCTGTAACCCTGGCACACCTGCAGCACGACGCGTAGTCTGGCAGTACCAACTGACACAGCAACGTAGGAGTCAAAACAAAGCATGCACTAGAAAAATGGTAACTTATATTGTAGACCTGCCATTATTAGATGGCTAAGTGAATTTTAATTCATGTGTTACTTTATGTATTTTATTAATCTATTCAACGTGCTACCATGTTTAAATGTGTGAAGTTATTTAGGAGACAACCTGTTTGAGCAGATCACAAAAACAAATTGTCTAGATGTAAGTCCTAGTTACTTCATTCCAGATGAGAAAACTGTCTTACATTGACACGAACAACAAAACTGACTTTAAATTGCTGACGGTCCTTAATATGAGTCAAATTGCATTGTGTGTGTGTGGGCGTGTGTGCGTGCGCGTGCGTGCGCGTGCGTGCGCGTGCGTGCATGTGTGCGTGTAGGACTGTGAGTGTGTATGAGTGAGTGAGTGAGTGAGTGTGTATGAGTGTGTATGAGTGAGTGAGTGAGTGAGTGAGTGAGTGAGTGAGTGAGTGAGTGAGTGAGTGAGTGAGTGAGTGAGTGAGTGAGTGAGTGAGTGAGTGAGTGAGTGAGTGAGTGAGTGAGTGAGTGAGTGAGTGAGTGACAGCTAGTGTTTACATGTATTCTGATTTGAGCATACTTTAAACAATAATACTTCACTTCATGGGCAAGGCTATTCTACTCTGTTATTGCAGGTGGAGAAAATTACATCTTCCAGTACTGCGTATGACAATAGGAAAGGTCACACCTGATGTCATAGGATTAGCTAGTGTTTATCTTACATGGGCCACAGAGTTTGGGCAAGTATGTAGAGTTAACTGAGATAGCTCTTGTCTTATATTTATAAAGCATACTTAGGTACACTTCTTCTTAAGGGCTAGGAGGTTTGACAAGTTGGTGTGTTTTACATAAAATAAAACTAATCTGTACATATTTGGTAAAATCTATTCTCAGTCATTGTCAATTAGGTAATGGTTGTGAGAGAAACAACTATATGAATATTATTTACAACCAACCACGCAGTTAATAGTAAACAGAATGGTTAAATGACTACACAGTAAAACAATAACTTGGCCAGCCAATTGGACCACTGCATAAACATAAGCCTATATTCCGTAGTTGTAGATGTGAATTTATCCAGCTTTACCAACCTCAGATAAACAGTCCATAAATCACCAAGTCACTCTGCTGGTCAACACCATCCACCATTAAGATGATTACAGCCAGCACGAATGAACCAAGCAGACATATTGTACAATACAAGCAATCACAACTGAGTAGGATGTCAATTACACATCAGAGACCTGCACAGTGACAACACATGCTTCTCTCTCTCTCTCTCTATCACACAATTGGTGCATGACTAGGGTACTAAGTGCCACTTTATAATCCTTTGTCACAAGTCACTCTAACGCCTGATATTAAAGTGCCATTTGACACCCATTGAATGGTTCCGCGTGGCTGCACAACTGTATCTTTGAATGGTTCCGTGTGGCCGCACAACTGTATCTTTGAAGTCTCCTCTGCTGTTGATCAGTTGGATGACAAAAAGGAGCACGTTAAACTACTGTGTGTAAACAGCCACATAGACTCTGATTGGGTCATTTGACACATGCCTTGTTATCGCTACAATCTGTCTACCAGTGAACTCTAATCATGTTCAGTCATGCTTATTAAAGGTTTGATGTTATTACTGATCTTGTATATTTTCTATTAGTATTTGAGACTTATTTTAATAATTGAACCTGCAAAGCATCTTTGAGTAATTTAGGCTGAAAGAAGTGCTGTATAAATTGTCATATTATAATTAACTTTTATTTACATATTGTTTATAATACTAGAATAAACAGATGAAAAAATACTGGCAGTCAAATTATTTGTAGATTGCCCCAAGCAGGGGGGGTTACATTTAGCAAGTCTCACCCACAACATTATCAAATATTAAACAGAACACTCAGATACTAAACAGCTACTACTGCCTGTAGTCGGCAGTTATTGCAAACATGCATTCCTACCTTGAAATATCTTTGAAGTGTTGTTCCCAAACAAAACCTACCAGTTTGATCGAACACAGACAATAGGAAATTGTGTCACAAGAGATTAAGAGAATTAGTAATTACTGAAATACCATGGTCTGTTTCTGTGTTGTTTCTGTCTAGACACATACAGTAACTACTGCATGTGTTGTTGGAACACCTCATGATCTCTGGTCCAGAAACGTAGAACGTGCAGGCAAACATTTTTGAATACCCCAAAACAGACACTGCATGCACACGAATGCTGTGCTATTCAGGTTGCATTTCTATAATAAAAATGGTCCCATTGTTGACTGTTACTGAGAAAACATTAGTATGTCAAAAATAGTATTAGACAATGTTAATACTAAAACATTTCAGCCTTCCTTTAACTTATTTGTGACACAACTGTCACCTGCAAACTTTATGAACTGGTGACATGTTGGGACACATGCCACGTAACAATGTGAGGATTAGCAAACATGTTAATCTGGATTAGACCCTGCCAACTGGGAGGTACAACTGAAAAACTCTATCATGTATGTTGCTTTTAAGATATTTAAAATCTATGTAATATTTATCCAGTGTTACAAAGACAATATTTTTAACATACATACGTACGTACATACGTACATACGTACATACGTACATACGTACATACGTACATATGTACATATGTACATACGTACATACGTACATATATTTATACACATATACATAGATCTACATACAAACACACACACACAAACACACACACACACACACACACACACACACACACACACACACACACACACACACACACACACACACACACACACACACACACACACACACACACACACACACACACACACACACACACACACACACACACACACACACACACACACACACACACACACACACACACACACACACACACACACACACACACACACACACACACACAACACACACACACACACACACACACACACACACACACACACACACACACACACACACACACACACACACACACACACACACACACACACACACACACACACACACACACACACACACACACACACACACACACACACACACACACACACACACACACACACACACACACACACACACACACACACACACACACACACACACACACACACACACACACACACACACACACACACACACACACACACACACACACACACACACACACACACACACACACACACACACACACACACACACACACACACACACAGTGTATATCAAACATTTATTTTATTCAGTCTTGACAGGTAGGTAGACTGTCTAGAAAAAACCAGGAGTTAGAAAGGTAAATGGATTCACTATAGAAAGTCAATGTTGATGTTTATTTAACCCAACATATTTTGAGGAGGTAACTTAGTGCTGTTTGTATAAACAGAAAGGCTCATGGCTGATAATCAAGATGGTTTATTTGCTACTCATGCAGAGCATAATTGGGTTAATGCATAATGTACACAGTTGGTTTTAATGATTTCAGTCTGGCATGGCTTTAAATTTAACGTGATTTACACATCTCGTGATAAATTTCAATGCAAACTTGTATTAAAAAGCAGTTCCATTTCCCGAATAGCTATGGGTGACAAATGTTTAACGAAATACAAATTGGTGAAAATAGAATTGGTATTACTGGGAAATAAATTGTAATAACATTTTAGCCATTATTAATTAATATTAATTATTTCCTTAAAATGGTAATCATGTTTGAAATTATATCTGTTAATTAAATAAAGCTGGTGTAAAAACCACCTCACACGTATCCAAGATCACCTCCATAAGAGTTAACATATAGACCACAATGTCATGTACCACACATTTTGCCCTATACACTGTATGGCCACAACCACTGCCACAGCCACACGCCACAAATAAGCCGCAGCTCTACTCAAATCGTGTCATGGTCCTTCAATTCACTCAAACACTTAAGCGCTGCTGGTCAAGTCCATCCAGCCAGTCTGGCCACAGTACTTGGTCACTGATCACTGCTGACCAGCACACAGCCCCAGTGGCTAATAACAATTAACAGTGCAGAGTTAATCCGATGGCAAACCCGTTTTGTCAAAGCTAGCAGGCCTCTCCTATGTTTACTTCCAAGCCAACATTGTGAATGCCCGTGAATGTTGACTTGACCCCAGGGAAATAGATTGCCTATTGAAACCCCGTTGTAGGGGAGCTATTGCAGATGTGTGGGTGTATTTAGATGGTACAATATGCTAACATCGTAGTGTATATATATATATATATATATATATATATATATATAGTATATATATCTTGTGGAAACAAAGTTAACTGGCTGTAGGCTTACTTTCCACCAATGTGCAGAGACTTGTTGCTGTCACACAGTCTGTGTGATTATGCTAAATTAGAAGTCTTCTGAAATACATATTAAACGGAGGGTGCCAGCCCCTCTGCCCAGAATTGGCCAAGCAGTAGTTTGTAATGGGAAGTCTGCTGTCTAGAACGTGGGAAAGTTAAACATCAAAGGGTTTTGCGGTTAACTCTGCTCACCTCAGTATTATACATGTACTGCCAATAAATTTTGTTTTGAAACTGGATATTTTCTTACCATTTGAACTGCTGCATGTGGAATCTTTCAAAGTGCAACATTGTCCCGAGCTTAATAAAGTAACTAAACACAAATTGGCAGGCAGTAAGCCTTCAACATGCAAGTTGTAGTCATGAGAACGTAATATTAAATGAAACAAATTAAACCTAGGAGCTTTAAAGTTGTATTAAGGATATGATGACCACAAAAAATACCATAATGACCACACATTAAAATATCTAAAATAACTAAATCCTCGACCGTCCACAAACATGCAGTACAACAAAAAAGTTGGTGTCAAAACACAGAAATAGCATTCTGCATAAGTATTTCAATGTCATCTAAAAATAATGGGTGACCACAACATACAGTACAGAAAATATGTTTTTCTATAAATGACGTAGTAGTGTCCAGTTATACACAGATGCTATGGTACCATAATCATTACATTTACAGGCTGTATAGGAAATTTCTTTGACATGTTTAATTAAGCCATCATAATGATGTCTCTCTCCATTTGATATTTAGAACTTATATTACAACCCTATAGTGATCACATTAACATCTAGACATGTAAATCCTGCCTACTACGGGAAGAAATAAATTAGGGTGAGGTCACACTATTGAACTGTGGATTGAGATATTCCTTTATCGGCTGTAAGACCATCACAAGGAAATAGTAACAGACAAAACAAATGCATGGAAACAAATTAACATACAAACACACACACACACACACACACACACACACACACACACACACACACACACACACACACACACACACACACACACACACACACACACACACACACACACACACACACACACACACACACACACACACACACACACACACACACACACACACATATATACTTACAGCATTTTGTAATACATAAACAGTATATATAACTACTCGGTCAAAGTTACAACAAATGCATTCATAAACATCAGTGGAAAGCTGCTGACAACTGAGGGAAACTGACATTTTAAATGGAGAATCCTTTCTACATCTGACACCTACGTACGGGACCTACAGGAAGCCACATCATGAAAGGGAAGACACCAACAGTGGGCTCACAGAGCCAAAAGCCTCGAGCAGCAAAACCATGTGGATGCTGCAATACCTAGTTTAGCTATTGCTAAAATGAATACCCTGGGTACTGTGATAATGGATGAAGCACGACACATTAGTAGACACCTTGTCCAGGCAGTTACTGGCCACACACACCATCATATTATTACCACATTCTGCTTAACAGAACTTTGAAATCGTTTCATAACCACAGACTGTCAATATGAGATACAGAGTGAGGTGAATATAAGTTCTTTTATAGCGCAGTATCCGGTCCTCACGATTGCTCAAAGCACTACACTCTACTTCCCTGACAGACCTGTTCCCACTCAGCCTTTCTGGGAAGTATCCAGCCATATGCTACAATTAATGTGCGAAGGCTGCTCGTACACATATCCACCACTGTCTATAGCCAGGTACCCATTTATACAGCTGAGTGAACTGGAGCAATGTAGAGTGAAAAAACGTGCCCAAGGTTTTAACACCGCAGCCCAGGATTTGAATATGGGTTCTTTTAGTCAAGAGTCTGAAGCTCTACCCCTGAGCCACTGCGCTCTACATTGGTCTGTGTGAAACTGTTGAATGTCGCAGTTTACTATGACACAACCAGCGAACATTTTGTGCTCGACAGTTGGTAATTATAGCATCTGAACAATAAGAAAGATCCAGTGTATCAAGTTATTTCCCTACGGTTGAAATGAGAGCCGGGGAAATCAATGAGAAAGAGAAGCGTTTGAACTGCTTCAAGACAATGACAATAGCTACAACGGGAAGATTGCATGTGGCTGTCTGTCTAGTGGTCTCCAGGTAGTGTGTGATATATGACTCACATGATCTTGTTCTGTGTTACTCCTGGGCATTGTGTGCATGCATGGTGCATTATGTGTGAGCTATCCACATACTAAAATCCACAAATTTAAATTAGAGAGCTGCTTTAAGATTACAATGCACAGTACTCATATTTGGTTAATAAGAAATTCATGTTTTTACTGGAGAGCAATGTATTATTTTTACTTCTGTTCATTAACATTAACGACAGAAACCACCCTTGTTCCTTCATTACTTTTAAAACAACTGTTTCCTGGGGACCAGTTCACTAACACTATCTAAACAATATTTATCTAACTATCTTAACCAAGTACATTGCTTAAATCCCAGATGTGTAGAGTGTAACAAAATGTTTTCATTTAAAAAGACACACTGTTTGGATTTTCACACATTTCCACACACTTCTTAAATTCTCCCAGTCTGTTGACATGCAAATGAGTGTATGTGAATAAGTATATATACGTGTATATATATATATATATATATATATATATAATTTCGAAGTTTATGTTTTGGGGTCACAGGAAAACGGCACAAAATGTGCCATGTGACCACCACGTAATAATACTGTTCTTGTTGTTTGCTTAATATGTAGAATGTAATTTTGTTGTTACGAAATAAAATTTGATTTGATTTGATTTGATTTGAACACTGTTGAGATGTCTTCAACTTGATTTTCTCATTTAAAATAAATTTTATCCTTGACAGTTATCTAGAATAGCTGAAAACTATCAACACCATTACATGCTAGTGGGACATTGTCATGCATCAAGGAGTTGATGTTGTCACTTATATAGCAATATATATATTTGTTTTTAAAACTAATTTACTTTAACAACGGAGTTTGTTTAACAATGAATTTACTGATTACTTCTTTTTCTTGGGGAAATGGTCACCTGGTTCTTAGAATTACATGAATTACAAGAGGTTTGTGGCACACATAAACAATACAAGTACTACTGCTCATAACATTATTAATTCATGTTACCTTAACTTAATTTTCATTTTAAACTAATGTGTGACAGTCACATATGGATGCTACCATTCCTGTTTGCTCAGCCCAAGAAATATATTTAGCCTTGATATCAGCCTACAAACCTATTAACATAAACTACATCAAGGTTAATGAGTTCTTAAAATTAGTCAGCTGAGACATACAATTTAAAAAATACACATAACACATTTCTTATTACGTTATCAATAAAAAAATACAGGGTATTACAAATTCTCTAGAAACATTGTATTTGTTCAATCCTGTATCTATGCTCCACTAAGCTGAAGTTTTACTCTGGATATCAAAGGACTCATTTATAAAATTATCATAAAATCTGAAGTGGTTCCTGCAGAAATCTCATCCGCAAATCCTACAACCTCTGGGGCAAGTTAATCCTACATCCGAGGAACAACATACACAAAATGTGCTGTTAAATGTTGCTGTGACTTTTCAGCGAGGTCAACACATGAATAAAAAACAAAGAACGTTTACTTACTTTTCGAATGCCTCCTCCAACTCCGAGTGAATCAAAGTTAAATGATTTCCTGAAGCCGTCGTGGATAAATTCCCTCTGTGGTTTCATTCTGCCGTTAGATATGGCTCATCTCGTCAAAGTCAGCTTAGGGCAGAGTCTGTCTGACAACCGTCTTCAGGTGCGTGTGTATGTTTGCGGGCATGCACGCCTGTTCACAGCGCATGCCAATTAGGAAGTCGACGGCGCAAGGATCCACGAGCAATCGGGTCTCTCTGCAGAGTCACAACACCGCAAGATTTCCCGGCGTTGGCAAGCCACTGCACACGACGACACTGACTGTGACGGCAGAGTAACAATGGCAGAGAATTAACCAGTGATTGACTGCGACTCACAATAGGTGATTGAGTTTAGAAGTGGGAGTGGTGAACCGAACCAACTAATCCTCCAGTCAACTGCCACACTGACTTCTGGCTGACTCTGTAGAACAGGCTAATTAACAAAGACCCCGAGACAATTCAGCCAGCAGCACTCTGGCTGGAGCCATGCGACGACTCTGTAACACTGCCGGCATTGTAACGAGGTGTATCGGATTTTTGACGATAGCCCCCATGGTTAGAATACTTTGCACTACTTTGCGCGGGCGTGGAGGCTACTTTGTGAGTGTGCTATCAGCCGTCTTGGTAAAGCACAAAGAACAGCAAACAGATTAGCACTGACAGTAACAATGTCAGAATGAACGCCAAACATTTGGGATAGAACAGAGCAGAATTGAATACACTGTCAGTGTCAGTGGTTTGTGGTGTTTTGCAGAAATTCAACAATCCACGCGCGACTAGTAAACGTTGCGTAGACGTGACTGAAAACTAATATTTTTACAAATATTTTCCGAGGTGGTTTTTGATAGGATTTATAAACTATAAACTTGTACTTATACTAAACATAAACAAAGTGTTAAAACATCAGGCTCAGAACAATGGTCAATACTTGCCCATGAGATGACGATCTCAATGTTTAACTTTTGTAGTTTGCTTCATTTTGTTTCAAAATTGCCATAATATGGAATATAGCAGTTTTTTCTAAATTATATACAAATATCGGTTCAATGGCATAAAAAGGTAAGTTCTAATATAGCACAGTATCCAGTCCTCAGGACTGCTCAAAGTTCTTTTACACTTTACTTCCCTGACAGATCTGTTCACTCAAACACCCTCTCAACTTCTCTGGGAAGCATCCAGCCATATGCTACAATTAATACGCGAAGACTGCTTGTACACATATCCACCACTGTCTATAGCCAGGTACTAACTTATACACAGCTCTAGTGTCAGGGCCTGCCTCATTCTAGACACAAGTAACAAAGAACAACAAGAACAGCAAGAACAGCAAGAACAGCTAGAACAACAAGAACAACAAGAACAACAAGAACAACAAGAACAACAAGAACAATAAAAACAGCAAGAACAATAAAAACAACAAGAACAACAAGAACAACAAAAAACAACAAAAAACAACAAGAACAAAAAAAAAGAACAACAAAGGAAAAACAAAAAACAACAAGAACAACGAAGAACAACAAGAAAAAAAAACAACGAAGCAACAAAAGAACAACGAAGAACAACGAAGAACAATCAAGAACAACGAAGAACAACGAAGAACAACGAAGAACAATGAAGAACAACGAAGAACAACGAAGAACAACGAAGAACAACGAAGAACAACGAAGAACAACAAAGGACAACAAGAACAACACAAACAATGAAGAACAACAAGAAAAAAAAACAACGAAGAACAACAAAGAACAACAAGAACAACGAAGAACAACGAAGAACAACGAAGAACAACGAAGAACAACGAAGAACAACGAAGAACAACAAGAACAACAACGAAGAACAATGAAGAACAACGAAGAACAATGAAGAACAACGAAGAACAACGAAGAACAATGAAGAACAACGAAGAACAACGAAGAACAACGAAGAACAACGAAGAACAACGAAGAACAACAAAAACAACGAAGAACAACGAAGAACAACAAGAACAACAAAGAACAACAAGAACAGCAAGAACAATGAAGAACAAAAAAAAGAAAAAAAAAAAAACAACAAAGAACAACAAAGAACAACAAGAAAAAAATGAAGAACAACGAAAAAAAAAATGAAGAACAACAAGAACAACGAAGAATATCAAGAACAACGAAGAACAACGAAGAACAAAAAACCAATGAAAAACAACAAGAACAACAAAAACAACGAAGAACAATGAAGAACAACAAAAAGAACAAAGAACAAAAAGAACAAGAGCAACAAGAACAAGAGAAGTAGTACTCCTACTTACATGTCTCCAACACATACTCAGTTGACTCAAGTGACACTCAAGGCTCAACTCAACAAGAATGTCACTGTGTCTGCCTGGTGACGGTGTCTGTCACCTGCCTGGCCCAGCGTCACCAGACAGAGACAAGAGTTTTTACTACAAAGAAAGCAGACACCAAACAGTTTCATTTGTGTCAATCTAGATTACAACAAACTGTATATGTTATTTTTAAGCCAGCCATTTCATGATTTTAGTTGGTTTATAATTTCAGAATGTTGTGTTGTACATATTTACATGTGATAGACACTGATTGTAATAGTATAATATTTTACTTATTAGTCATATTTTACTTATTAGTCATACATTATTTTTTGTAAACTTATGCAAATTTTGCAAGTGTCTTAAATTATGAAATGTAAATTTGTGTTAAACCTCACCGCCGCCACCACCACCACCACCAGTGTATGGGTGAGGGGGTGAACGTGTGGCAACACAAATTATATTTATTTTACTGTGACTGCCTATGTTTTTGTGTTTTATGTACTTTTTATATATTGACAAACCACACATCCTACCTACCTACTGATGCTCCAAAACTTGGACAATTTTGCTCACTCTCTGGCTCTGGAATCATTGACTAAACATAACATTTGCTCTGCATCTGTATAATTACACGGCAAACACCCATCTAGCTAGGATATTGCAAAGACACAGCCACAGTATAAAACATTTCTGAAGACACACCTTTTTAGATTAGCGTTTCTGTGACATGATCATGTGGACTTTAAAATGCATTTACCCATAAGTTACACAATTTTTGTATCATATAATTATTATGCAATTAGTATCATTATTAGCATTTTAACATGAATTTTTTTATGATATATTAGCTGGGTTTTTTTAATCATGGACTTTTTTATTTTAGCATACTGATGAATAATAAGTAATGTAACGACTGTTATTTTACTGTTTCTTGTATAGGCTTATATTTATAATTATATATATTTTTTTTAATAATAATTTCGTCCATATCTACATACACTGTATATCTATTTTAATAATAATTTATCATCCAAATTTAGTTACTATTTGTACATTTATGTAAAGCGCCTGAGAGCAATACTATTGATTCGGACGCTATACAAATAAATTGTATTATTATTATTGCACTCAGGGTTCATGTGGAGCTTCCTTCGCTAGACTTAGTGACTTGACTACAGATTACACATCTACCCTGTGACTGAAATGTTTTACTTCCCCTGGCATAATGCTTCAGAAGGGCCAGTGGGTTTTCCCAAAAGACACAGCCAATGTGAAGATGCAGAGAACTGCTAAAGTATTAAAACAACCATTTGTAACCACTTCCATCAACAGACCGTCCAGCACTGACAACCAGTGTTCCCCGACAAACACCATACGACTAGACACTAATCTGCATCCTGAGGTCTTGACACCGGGAATGGAAAACATCTAGATTTCTACATGTTGGAAGTGAAACCCGAAGTTTTCCATATTATGAAGTTATCATCAAAACGTTCAGTGGCGTCCAAAAGTATTTGATCACACCGGCAAGCCGTCAGACAAACGGCATAATTGCCCAATCCTAGCCAACAACATAAGTATGCAATAAACAAACTTAATGACATGGTGTCTACTTGTCCAATTACTTCGACCATGCCTCCCCTCTATTCACAAGATCGACTTACAAAGTGGCAAGCAAATCATAATTAATTTACAGTATCATTATTCATTTGTTGCAGACTTTGGCAGGTAATAATGTAGTGTCATTAAGTGCGGTGTGTCTGTGAGACCACCAGGTATCTTGCGCTGCATCCTACAGCAATGATTGCACCTTCAAGCGTGACACATTCCGCATGGACAATATACCCACGCGTGGCCACATTCATATTTAATGAAAACTGCAATCTGATCAACATTTTCTAAAACATCAATTACCAGGGACAAAGACTGCGCTGTCGTGGCTCGGTGGTGTAAACAGATTTTCTGTGCATATTTAACTCCATTTATGGAGGATTTATAGATAATTGTAATACATATATACTGTAATATTAGATATGATATACATGTAATAATAATGTAGCAGACATTTTTCTGCACCATAAATGTAGTAATTATAACCATTCAGAAGTGCATTTCAGCAATAAAGATTTTTTTAGAAAGTTAAAATATATATATATATATATATATATATCACCATCTAGAAAGCCTACGAAAGGAAAAGACCTAGAGGAAGATCGGCGAGACGTAGGAGAGACGAACTAGACGACTACTGGAAGGGTACCATCTGGCAGAGGATAGCGCAAGATAGCCCAACCATGGGACACTACGGCTGCACAATGATGATATATATATATATATAGTACATATTTGTATTTAAGTGCACAAATGTACAGCAAAGGCAGAAGGACCATGAATGAATGTACAAAGTGAAGGTAAGTTCTTATATAGCGCAGTATCCTCAGGATTGTCAAAGCCCATTACACTTGACCACCTGACAGACCCGCTCAAACCAAACAACATCTCGACTGTCTGGGAAACGTCCAGCCACGCTGTAATTAATGCGCGAAGACTACTCGTACACAAATATCCACCGCTGTCTATAGCCATGGACTGATTAATACAGCCGAGTGAACTAGAGCAATGTAGTGAAAAAACTTGCACAATATTTGACACAGCAACACACGATTAAAACCTGGGTTCTTTTAATTGGGAGTCCAAAGCACGTTTCTTTTGTGTTTGCCAAGGAAACCAGGTATTAAAATGCAGTCCTAGTCTACACCCAAGCCAAAACAACCATCCACCTGTCATAAGTTGTCTCTTCAATGTTGTGATTCTAGCAGAAATGCATACCTTATAAATTCATCTGTCAATGTCCAGTTTATTTTCCTCGACAAATACTTCAAACTAATAAAATTTACAGTGTTAATGTAGCCACATTTTTAAAGTTTATTTATTTCGAGTAATCAATTAATAACTACTGAAGATATTAAAGAGGTATCGTTTAAAGCTTAAAATCAGCAGAAAGGAACATGTACAATTCAATAAGTGCAACTTTATAACATCTTCAGTGGTATGTCAAATGTACATGAGTGGGCCCTGTTAGTACATAACACAGGTCAGACCATTTCCAGGCATCTCTGTGCTTCATTGACAAAAATCTAGGGAAAATCTAGTTAAATTTGAGCATGATCATTTAGCAAAATACACATTTTAACGTATGGCCTAAAGCGATATACATTTCCATCAAACATAAGCAGGCAGCAGTTGTCTTCATTAAATTACAGTATTTACGTTTTAATTAAACTTGTTGCTACAGCGATAGGTTTCACATGTCGAGAACCAAACGATTTTTGGTGTTTGGCACAATTTGTTTCTGATAACTTAGAATTGCAGGTTTTTCCACGCCATTAATTAAAAAAATTCCACACTTACAAGACCTTGTTTCAAGTTAAATCATACAATATTCCAAGACCTTGATTTTTTACTTTTAATTACAAGGCTGTCCTTTTTAAATAGTATCCAGTTGCTGTAAGAAATAGTTGTCTGCACAAATAAGCATCATCTTCCCCTACTTAAGAACTGGTTTGTTGCGACATGTATACATCCACCAAAGTTTATAGGCAGGTACTCCTTTATTGGCTGAGTGAACCTATACTGCATAGAGTGAATTGTTCTCTCCAAATTTTGAAATAATAGTACGACGATTTAATGGAAGGTTTTATCAATTGCTCAAACCACTCCGCCATCATCCCAATGACAGAACTCGAGCAGAACTATACCAAACTTTCAGCAGCCTGGGAAGGACACCACAAAAACATCCTAACCATGTACACTGTATGTGCCTACATCGTAATGACTTGCATACAAAACACTTTGTAGACGTTGTATAGGTTTACTGCAAATGTCATATTTACAATCATTTTATTAATCCTACTATTAAGTGACCTATCAAGGAAGCTGTTCAAACTGCTTTTACTGAAGGTACAACAACAAAATGTCCTGCCTTCCAACACCAGAAACTAAACATTTCTGTGCACATCAACAGTGCAAACACAAACAGATGGTTTACCTTCACAATTTAGACATTTTACTGAACTTTTAAACATTACTTTCTTAATTACGGACCAAGGCATGTTAGCTATTAACTGAATAATTGGTGAAACCATCTTTTGAAGAAAACAATTTTTAACCCACTCACTGGTAACGACTCACATTTGTGTAATTGTTCCTTTCTTAACCGTGCAGCATACAGGAGGCAGCTGTGATTGGTCAATATTATACTAGTATGCACACTGCCATCTGGTGAGCACTAACGTAACACAGCTTTCCTAAACTGCACAGTTCACTCAGTAAAACTTAGATATAATGAGTTCATTGGTAATGCATTCTCACTCTTGCCAAATAAGTGTCCATTTTTATTACATAATGAATAAATAGACAGGTTCTACATGATTTGTTTACTGCATTAGTAAGTTGGCAATGGTGGTTTGTTTGCAAAATAGTTACTCAAGTAGCATTAGTGACAAACCAACATTTGCAGTGACAATGCAGTAATTGTACCGACACAGGATGTCACTGTTTTCACCAAGCACATAGTAGTGGCAGAATTGACACTACACTGACAGTCACCAAATCCAAGAACTGACACTGTTGCATCAGCTTCTTGCCCGTCGATGTCACCGCAATGACACCACATCATTTCCTGTTACAACACGTACGGAAATCGTCACAGCAATGACTCGTCACTACCACTTGAGTGTACTGTCAAGAGAAGCGCCGCGAGCGATGACATGTCACTGTTTCTTCCCGCCCCTCATGTGGTGTGCCTTGCGCTTCTGTCGCCGATCTTGTTGCTGTTTCTGGAAGGACTGCAGCTTTGCCTTGTGTTGTCTCGCCTTTAGAATCTGCTCCGTCGACTTTAGCTCTGGGCGGCCACCCCTTCCACCCCTTCCTCCACCCCTTCCTCCGCCCCTCCCTGGCCCACCCCTCCCCGGTCCACCCCTCCCTGGCCCACCCCTCTCCAGTCCACCCCTCCCTGGCCCACCCCTGCCCGCTCCACCCCTCCCTGGCCCACCTCGGCCTCGACCACCCCGGCCTCGCCCCCAGGTGGAGCCTCTGTCTTCCTGGTCGTCGTCCTTCGATGAGTTCTGTCTGTGTTGTCCTCCACGGTGACCGCCAAATCCTGAGGATGACCACGAACAATTTTAACGAAAACGTACGACAATTTTTATTGGCTAATTCTTAGAAAACTAAGCAATGTATAAACTGTCTCACGCATCTTACCCTTGTTTTTGAACATTATCTTTTTTATCTTTACTGCGCTACTACATTTATAATTTAATTTAAAAGTTTGGGAATTTCAAAATGCAGCTACAAACCTGACCTGGTTTGTCCTGTTTACGGAATAATCTCTTCTCACAAGAGACAGCAGCGAGGGTGCTGGGGGACACAGTTATGATGGGGGCATTGGTTTCCAGATAAAGCCATGTCTAAGCAAATTAATTAGCGGCCTAAAAATGATGTGTACTGAACCATGACCTACCCTCCAATCATTTGCACTGAAGCATGACCATAACATGATTAAAAACAGGTACAGTTGAGATAATTCTAAACATCAAAAAAATGTGTCGCTGATAAGAAAGTCTTGCAGATTTATAACAATCACAGTCATGACTAATTCAAATTCTCAAAATTTACGAAAATAATAACAATTACCCCTCCCGCGACCACGACGGCCAAACTTGGATCGGTAGTCCTGGTTACCGGACTCTTCGTCATCGTCTCCAAAGTCAACTACTTTATTCTTCTCCAGCCACTCTTTGTAGCTTGGGTGAGGTCAAGGGTCATAGTTCAAATAAGACAGAAATGTTGAATATTAAACTCATTTCAAATGAAATCACTGTCGTGTAGATATCGGGTAGTGCAACAACTCCATAAGTTATATCTCTAAACAGTGCTGTTATAATGAAGAATCTTAATGATAAGTCAATAGGTCAGCAAACCCAAAACATCACTCCCTGTTATGTCCCATAAACTATGTCATTTTATCAGAAATGCAAACCTTGTAATCTCAGCATTCAGTGTCTGGTTTGGTTTCCTTGACATGATGTATGTCTGCTATGGACATTGTTTTTTCACATCACCAATTTTTAAAGCAATTTTTTTGTCAAAAATTACTCAACAGATAAAAACTATTGAAGATATTAACAAATGATGTATCACTCCGTCTTTTTACCAGTCAATGCCAATTTTGACAAATTTTTCGAGAGACATGTGTAAATAATCTGTGCTAGTCGGCTCTTTCCAACTACAGCTGTACATTTTTGCCCCGAAATTACTGATTTTCACATTCATTAGTAACTTAGAAAATGGACTTTGCCCATAAGCACAATTTACCTGCATTGCAGTTATGTGGCGCCACCTATATTCTGAATAAACACTGTAGGTGGCACCACTAACAACTTTTGGAAGAGACACTAAAAACCAGTGGTCCCTTCTATTTGGTGTCTATGCCAGGGGAAGTAAAAGATCCCACACAGGGGGTAAATGTGTAACCTACAGTGGACTTCTAGAGAAGGTCATTAATGGAAGAATAACACTGTTTTTGTTCATTTAGTGTCCACATCGACAGTGCAAGGATACAGGTTGGACTTGTAGGAAGCTGAGATCCATGTCCCACTTTCTGTCTTCACCTTCTTCTTCCCTTCGTCTCTCCCCGACTCCCGCACAAACTTCTTCTTCTTGCGGTCCCTACAACACATGACATCAGTGCCTTGTTACGTCTCTGCCCCCCCCCGCAGTATTCACGCCGTCAGCTGACAGTTTCGTTAAGACCATTGTCAGCAAATGTGTTGCTCTTTAAAAATAAGTATTTTGCTCTTTAATTGTGATTCCTACAACATGTCACATCAGTGCCTTGTCATGTATCCGACTAAGTCCTGCTTAACTGACTGATACTCAACCGCGTAACTTCGAAGAGAAGATAGTCTGCTCACTTTGTTGGCTTTTTAATGTTATACATCAACAATGTGTTTTCAATGACTGCATGTTTTGTTGTGACATCTGCGCCATCTAGTGACAACAACACAAGTTACAAAACCTGTGAAACAGATCAGACAGCTTCATCATATCTAAAACATCACTCAATGAAAACATAGCATATTGATAATCGTATTTGCAATGAACGCTCTCTTACATAATCTCTAAGTTACATTAACTTTGATATCTTGAAGAAAATATTAAAAATTTTGCAGGCTTCTCACCATACAGAAAACAATGGGTGAAGATCAACAACATTATTTCTTCTACCATCACAACAAACAGTGGCGCCCCCAGGGCTGTGTGAGTTCACCAGCACTGTTCTCAGTGTACACAAGTGACTGCAGGGCAGTTGACAGCTCTATCAGCAAGGACCATCTCTTCAAATACGCTGATGATAAGGCCTTACTCGGTTTGATAACAGAAAATAACCACCAGATCTATGAGACGGAAGTTCAAAACCTGGTTTCATGGTGTGATTCGAACTGTCTCCAAGTTAACACCAAGAAAACTAAAGAAATGGTCATTGACTTCCGCAAATTGCAACATGACACGCCTACACTATCCATCAATAGAGAGAGTAAACTCATACTCCTACCTAGGCGTCGAAACTTCCAACCAGCTTGATTGAGCATTGCACACGAAGCGCATTCAAAAGAAGTGTTGTCAACGGAACTACTTCGTCAGAAAACTAATAAAATGTGATGTGTGTCGGACAATAACTAATCTCTTCTATAAATCTATGGTCCAGTCAGTCCTATGCTACTGTCTAATTTGTTGGGGTGGAAGCTTATCAGTTAAGAATAGAGTGCTGCTAGATCGTGTAGTACGGTCAGCCAGCAAAACCATTGGCTCGACACTCCCTACAGTGGATGAACTCTACGAAACATATATGATGAAAAAAACAAGGGACATCTTAAAGGACACTTCTCACCCATTGCACGAATTCTACTATGTTGCACAATCTGGTTGTAGGTACATTTCCGAAAGAACACGCACGAACCGTTATCGAAACACATTTCTACCAACTTCTGTTAGGCTACTAAACGCGAAATCGGGGAGGGGAAATGATCGGGGAGGATGGGGGGATACAATGGGGCGCACTACTTTCCCACAACTTTGCACTGTCACTTCTAATTGTCATTACTAATGTCGTTGTGTTATGTGAATACTTACCACAAGAATTTCCTCTTTGGGGGACTATTAAAGGTTATTGGATTATTTTGTATAGTCCACCAACATATTTATTTCCATTGTAATTAACGTTTATAAGTGTTAAAATATAATTCACATGTGTTAAAAACACCACAAAACGGTCAAACTGACCACTTGAGTTGGTTCTTCATGCCTCTTAGTGTCTTTTCCTCGTCCCCGGTCAGGTCCAACACGGCTCCGGACACTTCTCGCTCAAAACTGGTGCCGAGGCTCAGTCTGAAAACGAAAATAGATTACTGACATAGAAAAGGGCTATTACTTCTACGACATACAATATTCATTTGTTTGAGGTTTTTTTTTACAAAAAGATCTTTATTGTTCTGCTGTCTCACAACAATATGATCATCTGAAAAAAATGTGTGTGTATCGAATAAAATGTTTGCTTGTTGAAACTAATGACAATATTGTTTGTATGTCTTGTGACAAAACTGACAAGACCATCGAGATGGAGCAGAGGGTTTTGTAGAAAGAAACCTCCTCACCCCTTCTCCGAGTTGAAGTCTTTAGGTCTGTAGGACACGTAGTTCTCTTCGTCTCGGCCTCGTTTCTTCGAACCTTTTCTCTGGAAGACTTTGTCGCTGCACGGACGTTTCGGTGCAACCACCGTTGAAAACACACCCTGAAAATAGTCAAATTATATGAAGCTGCATTTTCTCAAATAATAATAATAACTGTTACCACAGTTGGTACAAGTCAGAACTTCACCTATCAGTGTCAATTCAATGCTAAAATTCCAAATTGATGTAGACGGAATTGCCAAGTAATAGTTTTCTTGATTTGGTCCGATGGGTTGGGACCAAGCACTGAGGGAACCCCATCCAAACCCAGCTCCTAAAACACTACACAGTACACTAACAAATATCAACAGTACGCTGGGGAACAACTCAATCAGGAATTACAATAAGTGACACTTAGTGACACGAAATTCCATCTCAAACATTCTACCAGACTTCACACACATGCACGCATACACTCACCCAACATATATTTCAGACGTCACGTTGACATACAGACGTCATACAGACGTCACACTCACCAGCATGTCAGACTCAGTGCTCATCTGTACGTCGCTCAGTGTCGTATCGTTTGCGGCACTAATGGCGTCGGCTTTCCGCTTCTGTCGACGAACCAACGTCGCTTGGATAGCATCATTGTGACGTGATCTCTTCTGTTTCATAATACTGAATGCCTCCGACTTGTTTGTCTTGTTTACCTCAAAGATGGTCTAAGACACAAACAGTATCCCACCATCAGTGACAGAACTGCACTTATAATACAGTCCATTGACAGTATCTGTGTCATTCTGTGAAGATGTAACTGTAAAGGTAACCTATTCTAGTTAAACAATTGGTTTTACTGCATATTGGGATTTCATCTCAAATAAAGCTAAGTTCTGGTACAGCACAGTCTCAACTCCTTAGAAATACCTGACGAATTTCACAGATTATTCCTTGGTATATGTCGCCATCATGACTTTTTGAAAAGCATGTCCTCCAATTGTGTTTCTTACATACTTATAGCGTGTAGTGTTTTTCACACACTTACAGTTGGTGGTCTGTGGTGTTTCTCACACTTACAGTTGGTGGTGCATAGTGTTTCTTACACACTTACAGATGGTGGTCTGTAGTGTTTCTTACACACTTACAGATGGTGGTCTGTAGTGTTTCTTACACACTTACAGTTGGTGGTGCATAGTGTTTCTTACACACTTACAGATGGTGGTCTGTGGTGTTTCTTACACACTTACTGTTGGTGGTCTGTGGTGTTTCTTACACACTTACTGTTGGTGGTCTGTGGTGTTTCTTACACACTTACTGTTGGTGGTCTGTGGTGTTTCTTACACACTTGCTGTTGGTGGTCTGTAGTGTTTCTTACACACTTACTGTTGGTGGTCTGTGGTGTTTCTTACACACTTACTGTTGGTGGTCTGTGGTGTTTCTTACACACTTACCGTTGGTGGTCTGTAGTGTTTCTTACACACTTACTGTTGGTGGTCTGTGGTGTTTCTTACACACTTTCAGTTGGTGGTCTGTAGTGTTTCTTACACACTTACTGTTGGTGGTCTGTAGTGTTTCTCACACACTTGCTGTTGGTGGTCTGTAGTGTTTCTTACACACTTACTGTTGGTGGTCTGTAGTGTTTCTTACACACTTTCAGTTGGTGGTCTGTAGTGTTTCTTACACACTTACTGTTGGTGGTCTGTAGTGTTTCATTGAGTCCAGTAGTCTTAACCTCTCTGTCTCTGCTAAGTTCTGCTGTTTCTCTGCAGAATACAACATAAGGCAGATGTAAGACCACAATGAGGTGTTTGTCCACCCAATAGAAATAGCGTTATGCAGATTGTTTGAATGTCTGTGAGGACTTGTTTGTGTAGTGTTGAGTGAGTAGAAATTATGTATTTGTGTAGTGTGGTATCACAGCCGTTACATTCTGACAAATGTCAGTCAAATTTGTTTGCGTATAGATACCGGCGTCATTTTGATTGGTGATGTTATCCAGGCAAGACAGTGTCTGTCTGGTTCTAGCAGAAATGAAGGGGTGTCAGGTTAGGGACTGGAACATGGGAGAATGAGGTATTCTTATAACACATGTGTGTGAATGGAGGCTAATTATGTCTGAAAGTGGAAAAAACCTGGCGGGAAATTATGGAAATGTTGGTGCCCTTTACCATTGTGAAGTGCCCCAGAACAATTATTTGGATTGGGCACTATATGAGAAGTAAATTATTATTATTATAATGGCCGCCTACACAAAACTCAAATGTAGTCTAATGTCAGTAGGAAGAAACATAGTATCCAGTCCTGAGGATGGCTCAAAGCGATTTATACTTTACTTCACTGGCAGACCTGTTCAATGAAACACAATCTCAACTTCTCTGTGAGGCATCCAGCCATAGCGCAATTAATAATACGCAAAGGCTGCTCGCATAAATATCCACCAATGTTTATAGCCAGGTACTCATTAATACTGAACTGGAGCAAGGTTTGACACCAGAGCACAGGATTCGAACCTGGGTCCTCTTAGTCAAGAGTGAGAACCTCCAACCACTACGCCACTCGTTCTATGCTAAGTACCGTGTGATTGGATGTAATAGGTACAGATGTACCCGACACACTGTAATACATTTACACATTACAATGTTCACCCCAGTCACAGACACACAGTGTAAGACTCACGAAACACAGGGTGGTAGCCAATCTCCACGTCAGCGAGTTCCTTGACACGCTTCACCGACTCAGATGCCGGTGCAGGTCGTGACCTCATGTAATGTTTGTAGGCATTGTCTGCTACTCGCTTCTGGTTTTTCTGAAAAACAGTTACCAGAAATGTACACAAGATATGATACATTTTTTCTTTTATCCATTTCACATTAACCTTTTTATTTAAAGATGCTGTTTAACTTGTAAATGTTAATATATTTTTCCCTTTTCACACAGCTGAATTGTTTTAACAAATGCGGTTTAACCTATAAATGTTTACCTCAAATAATTTATACACGTGAACATCCTGTAGTTTTTAATACCTTTATAGCATATTAAGCTACGTTTTATTAATAAAGATTACAAGACCACTATATAAATGCATATCCAACTATCATCCTTTAATAAAAATTTAATTACTTGGATTCCTACTTATGACTAAAACATTGTATTATGATTTAGTGATATAAGACCATGTCCTGAACTCACCAGGTCAGTGTTTTCGCTCCAAGCGCGTAAATTCTCCTCCTCTTCATCCACCAAAGCCCACGGCACTCGGCCATACAATGCGTCAACGTCCTGGTCTGAATGCAAAAGAAAACACATCAAGCGCGTGGGTATATAAAATAATATTTAAACTTTATTAATAAACTGACGTAGCCGTTGATTCTATTTATGAACCAAGCATTCACACAAATATGCATAATTTATTACATAAGAAAATTAATAAATTACGGATTGGAGATGAAAATCTACGACGCAAAATCCCACATTATTTACATCAAATATAAATTACATATAATAAAACTATGGAAATTATAAAGCAAATATGCTGAAAAGCAAATCACACTGGGTAAAAGCTGCTCCAAGTCGTTCACAAAGTTACACTAAATAAACAGAATAAAATTACATGATACCGATAAAGTAAATGTAAAGCAGAACATAGCCATCTCACGTTGTACGCTTTACAGCACATCACTAATAAAATAATTTTTGGGAAGAGAACATTGTAGAATTGCTTGAATTTTGCAGCAAAAGTAGTGCAAGGGGCAGTATATTCTTCATAGGATAGGTGTTTGTAAACTCGTAACAAAAAATACCATAAATGTTTATGATAGAACAAATTTTCCAGATTAACACATTTCCAGAAACATACATCAATGCTGGGAAATACAAAACGACACCAGACCTGATGCGACTGTAATAAACCCACCTTCTTTGTACACCTTTCCAGGAATGACAAGCTTCATCTGTCGTCCAAGGAACAGGTGAAGATCAAGAACAAATGGCACTTCGTCTGGGCCAACAAGCGAGAAGGCTGTCCCCATGCGGCCCGCCCGCGCCACTCGACCTACACACGCAAGACATCACATCAGTAACCATCACAAAGACATCACATCAGTAACCATCACAAAGACATCACATCAGTAAACATCACAAAGACATCACATCAGTAACCATCACAAAGACATCACATCAGTAAACATCACAAAGACATCACATCAGTAAACATCACAAAGACATCACATCAGTAACCATCACAAAGACATCACATCAGTAAACATCACAAAGACATCACATCAGTAAACATCACAAAGACATCACATCAGTAAACATCACAAAGACATCACATCAGTAACCATCACAAAGACATCACATCAGTAAACATCACAAAGACATCACATCAGTAACCATCACAAAGACATCACATCAGTAACCATCACAAAGACATCACATCAGTAAACATCACAAAGACATCACATCAGTAACCATCACAAAGACATCACATCAGTAACCATCACAAAACATACATCAAGTGGAAATACAAAACACACCAGAACCATCACAAAAACATCACCCTTTTTGTAACCTTTCCAAAGACAATTTACTGTCGTAAAACATGAACAAAGAAAAAATCACATTTGTTCCAACAACAAAGACTGTCCCCCCTCCCCCCCCTCGACCACACAAAGACATCACATCAGTAACCATCACAAAGACATCACATCAGTAACCATCACAAAGACATCACATCAGTAACCATCACAAAGACATCACATCAGTAACCATCACAAAGACATCACATCAGTAAACATCACAAAGACATCACATCAGTAACCATCACAAAGACATCACATCAGTAAACATCACAAAGACATCACATCAGTAACCATCACAAAGACATCACATCAGTAACCATCACAAAGACATCACATCAGTAACCATCACAAAGACATCACATCAGTAACCATCACAAAGACATCACATCAGTAAACATCACAAAGACATCACATCAGTAAACATCACAAAGACATCACATCAGTAACCATCACAAAGACATCACATCAGTAAACATCACAAAGAAAAATCACATCCAAAAAATAACAAACATCACAAAGACATCACATCAGTAAACATCACAAAGACATCACATCAGTAAACCATCACAAAGACATCACATCAGTAAACCATCACAGTGTTGTACTCAAACTGCAGGCCAAACATCTATTAGTTTTATCAATCCATTTAATTAAGAGATTTCTGTGCGAAAAAACGCCATAACAATCCAAAATTTGCAACAAGTTCATTGGCGACTGACTAGACACTGAAAATGGCTCAGTTTATAACCTTTATCGACTTTTCCAGAGACTTACAGTTTTCTGGTTTCATTTTTTATCTAAACATGGCTATATTTACACCAAAACATCAAGTCAAACATTAAAAGCCATGGACATTTTAAAAATACAGATTTTTTTAGATTAGTATTACATCAACTGTTTGCCACAATTGTCTCTTAAACTAGTTGCAGTAATAATGAGACTGACTGTCTGGTAACTATGTTGTGACGTCACACGTGCCATTTGCAAATGACATTATAAATAGACCTTTATATTTTTTACAAAACATATAAAACCTTCTACAGTTTGTTTCACTTTGATCTTGTCTTATGTGGATAACCGCTGACATCAACATGGTAAAGTTGTGTGTTGTGACACAAACATCACCATGCAAACGACCGTGGAATGTATACCGTAACTTTATAACGTTTGCTATGTGAAGCGAGGACTGTCTAACTAGTCTTACTATCTGCAGCCATAGCTTTATGCAGAAACCCATCCACCTGTCATTTGGACAGGTAAAACCCACTGTGGACCGGTAGAAATATATGTGGACAGGTAAAAAAATGAAGGAACAACAAGGTCTTCAAAATCACATATATTGTAAGATATGCCTTCAAACTGGATGTCACAAGTGTGTTTGTAGGTAATAACACACTTCTCAACTGGCGTGTATGTAGCTATGTACTATGTATATCATATATATTCATTCAAAATATATATATATATTCATTCGAAATTTAACACCCATGTGTCCACTCATAAAATGTGACTGGTAATTACTAATTAGTCATGTAGCTTTTTACGCTTTTGTCACCTTCCCCAATTACATAACAGACACAGCCAGGCATCCCCACAAGACAGGGGTTGACACAACCACTGGGTGCTCATCACCCATAAGCTGGGGAGAGAGTGGGGTCGAACTATACAATTATAGCAATTGACTTCGCCAGTCACTACTGTGTCAACCGTGGGAATAGTGCAAACACCCACTTAAAATTTAAAGAGAGATACACGGCTGGTGGGAATACAATACATTTGTATGTTTCGGCTGCAGACAGCAAGGTTATTATTTAGACCAGTGACAGTGGTACTGTATTATCAGCGGGATTTATCGCTCAATTCGCATTGTCGGACGAGGCGTGTCAGTTCTTAATTTATATACAACTGTACACCATTCGTGAGTTTTCTTCAGTTCAAAATTCCAATGTGTAATATTTTAACATAATACACATTGACGTTGGTTGTCTATCTCAATTAGTTTTATAAATCATGTACAGACCATGCAACCAACATGTTGGCTTCGGTTGCTTTTGTGGATGTTTTTGGTGGTAGTGGCGCCTCTGGTGGAATATACTGTATATTGTGCCCCATTTATAATGCGGTTCCATTTCGTGGACCCCAACTACCACGTTATACCAAGGACCCATTCACGCCCTAAACATTTCATATCGCACTAGCAGCATGTGGCTGAAATCAGCCACAATATTATATCGCTCCTAGTGGGCGATTTCATTCGCTGACATTAAAAAAGGAATTTGTGACAGGGATGTGCAAGGGGTAGAGAAGAACTGGTACTGACGTAATCAGCCCCAGCGACCCCAGTGACCCCTGGTGCACAAAGGATGCTGCCAGGTAATCTACGAGATCTGTAGACTTTCAATGACCAACCCATCAGCAGGCAAAGGTTTGTCTAAGGAACGTATGCCGCAGCTTTATAATACAGTGAGGACTGTGTAACTACTTCAAGTTTTTATGTAGTGCAGTATCCAATCCGCAGAATTGCTCAAAGTGCTTTAGACTTTACTCCCTGGCAGACCTGTTCAATCGAATACTATCTCAGCTTCTCTGGAAAGCATCTTATCTGCAACTTGTGGCTTTCTATGCTTCATGTCAGGAACGCCGCCCCCTGTCACACAGCAGAAACTCATCTCAGAGACATGTATACTTTCACTCACCCACCCGATGCACAAACAACTTAGGTTTCGCGGGAAAGTTGAAGTTGATGACGTTGTCCAGCATGGGGATGTCGATGCCCCGGGCAGCGAGGTCGGTCACCACCAGCACGTTGGTCGTCTTGTTACGGAACTTGGCCACGTTGATCTTGCGCGCCGTCTGGTCCAGGGAACTGTAGCTGCATGAGCACGTGATCCCTGCCTGGCCGAGCACCTGTCACGGGGGAGGGAGGTTTATAAACAGGCAGTGAATCAAATGTCTTCAGGAACTCTTCCTGTAAACGGCGCCCAAATGTGGAACACCTTAACGCTTGAAATAAGAAACAGCAACTCTCTAATTGCATTCTGAACATCGGTGATAATCGTTTCACAACGAAAACAGCGCAGTCAATCGGTGTCATTTCTGCATCAATAAATGACAGGTCCCTGCAGTTACTTGCGGACAGACATATTTATCAGGACTTTGTTATTGTTTGTTAAAACCTAGATCCTGCGTAAAGGCCTAGTAATTATCTCAGACAATCCTCATTAAAAATGCCTAATTTGCAATATTCTAAACTTATGTCAAATCTAACGTTTACGGAAAAAAAAATCAATGTCAATGATGAACAGGCATGTCATTATACTTCTTGCAAAACCATATCAGGATGCAGTTTAAACATGACCTTTTACTAACTTCTTTATTACTTCCAGAGACTCCTCTTAAAAAACAATTGTTTTGATAAAATGATCACGACCGACTGAATATTGGTATGACAGTTGATTACAGTAGTCAACTTTATTGATCTAATAAACTTACAAATATGACAGAAACATGTTACGTCATTTGAAACACAGAAAATAACTTCACTTTTTATGACGCTACTGAACTAGGCCCCCTGGTGTTCAGAGCTACGTACCATATTCAAGTACTCGACGTGGTGCTTTGTGGCTACAAATATCACCGTCTGTTGGTCAGGCTCAATGAGTGTCCGTAGCAAGTACAAAAAAATGGACGTCTTCTCCTCAGTACGACACTCGAGAAACACCATCTACAGGCAGAAACGGGCACTATCTTTAACTTGTAATTTTGTAAACCTTCTACTGTGTACAGGTAGTGCAATGTACACAGTAGACTGTTGATACATGTACTGTTTATAATGCGATCGATGTACACAGTAGACTGTTGAAGCGTGTACTGTCTGTAGTGCGACGTACACAGTAGACTGTTGATACGTGTACTGTCTGTAGTGCGACGTACACAGTAGACTGTTGATACGTGTACTGTCTGTAGTGCGGCGTACACAGTAGACTGTTGATACGTGTACTGTCTGTAGTGCGACGTACACAGTAGACTGTTGATACGTGTACTGTCTGTAGTGCGACGTACACAGTAGACTGTTGATACGTGTACTGTCTGTAGTGCGACGTACACAGTAGACTGTTGATATGTGTACTGTCTGTAGTGCGACGTACACAGTAGACTGTTGATACATGTACTGTCTGTAGTGCGACGTACACAATAGACTGTTGATACACGTACTGTCTGTAGTGCAACATACACAGTAGACTGTTGATACACGTACTGTCTCTAGTGCGACATACACAGTAGACTGTTGATACATGTACTGTCTGTAGTGCGACGTACACAGTAGACTGTTGATACGTGTACTGTCTGTAGTGCGACGTACACAGTAGACTGTTGATACGTGTACTGTCTGTAGTGCGACGTACACAGTAGACTGTTGATACATGTACTGTCTGTAGTGCGACGTACACAATAGACTGTTGATACACGTACTGTCTGTAGTGCAACATACACAGTAGACTGTTGATACACGTACTGTCTCTAGTGCGACATACACAGTAGACTGTTGATACATGTACTGTCTGTAGTGCGACGTACACAGTAGACTGTTGATACATGTACTGTCTGTAGTGCGACATACACAGTAGACTGTTGATACATGTACTGTCTTTAGTGCGACATACACAGTAGACTGTTGATACATGTACTGCGACGTACACAGTAGACTGTTGATACATATACTGTCTGTAGTGCGACGTACACAGTAGACTGTTGATACATGTACTGTCTGTAGTGCGACGTACACAGTAGACTGTTGATACATGTACTGCCTATGGTGCACAAACTCCATCTACAAGATGATGATGTGGAAACACAAAAATCCACGGTAAAAATGTAAATGTATCTGAAGGTTTTTCTCTAGACATGTTGTACATGTAACTGTGCACAATAGTTCTGTTTTAGTCAGATAAATACTCAGTGTGGACCTTTAGGCAGTTTTACCCAGTTTTCGTTTATGACAATGACAATTCTGTAATATATTATTTGGTGTCCAACGACTTAACACAGCTCTAACATACAGGAAATGTTCCATGAGATAATTGTAGTCAATCATAAAACTACAATTACACTGCATCATGTGCACCTTAAGTTGTTCGCTGAGCTTGGTGTCGACATCGAGTCGAATGAGGGTGGGGTCGTGTAGTCCCGCCTTCGCAAACTCAACGAGGAGTTTGGGTAATGTAGCAGAGAACAGAAGAGTCTGACGCGAGTCGGGAAGTCGCTTTATCACCTCCATCAGCTGCTCCTGGAAGCCCATCTCAAACAGCCTGCCAAGTAAAGTGCCAACACCAGTTACTGTCAGACCTCTCAAGTTACTGCAACTATTGTCAAGAAACTGTCCATCAATTTTTTAAGAAATTCACTTCATTTGGAGTATAATTTTCAAAACATACAACGTTTCGACCTATCCGCTATGATTCTTAGTCACGTACTGTTATATTGTAAATATTTTATTTATTTTAGCTTATTTATTTTATCTTACCTTAAGTATTTAATTAATCTTTATTTTTGATTTAGCCAACACGTCATATTAATTAGTGTGAAGCGCTTTGGCAATTAATTACTTAAAAAGCGCTATATTAAGAATCAGAATTATTATTATTATGGTATTGTACTGGTATCACATGTGATGGCTCACATTTCCTCCAAACAGCTCAAACTTTGACTAACGCAGGAGTTAATGTATAATATATAATGGGCAGGTGGTACCGCTGGTCTCCATTCTCACTGTTTGAGGTAAATGGCCTCCTTCACTTTCCTCTTGTGCCAGTTTGATTCCCAGGTCAGGACTTTGGTGACGTGAGTCATCGCATGTGATACCAGAGTCATCCCATGTGATACCAGAGTCATCCCATGTGATACCAGTCATCCCATGTGATACCACAGTCATCCCATTTGATACCACAGTCATCCCATGTGATACCAGAATCGTCCCATGTGATACCAGAGTCGTCCCATGTGATACCAGAGTCGTCCCATGTGATACCAGAGTCTCCCATGTGATACCAGAGTCATCCCATGTGATACCAGAGTCATCCCATGTGATACCAGAGTCGTCCCATGTGATACCAGAGTCGTCCCATGTGATACCAGAGTCGTCCCATGTGATACCAGAGTCGTCCCATGTGATACCAGAGTCGTCCCATGTGATACCAGAGTCGTCCCATGTGATACCACAGTCGTCCCATGTGATACCACAGTCGTCCCATGTGATACCAGAGTCTTCCATGTGATACCAGAGTCATCCCATGTGATACCAGAGTCATCCCATGTGATACCAGAGTCATCCCATGTGATACCAGAGTCATCCCATGTGATACCACAGTCATCCCATGTGATACCAGTCATCCCAGTGATACCAGAGTCTCCATGTGATGAGTCATCCCATGTGATACCAGAGTCATCCCATGTGATACCAGAGTCATCCCATGTGATACCACAGTCATCCCATGTGATACCAGAGTCATCCCATGTGATACCAGAGTCATCCCATGTGATACCAGAGTCATCCCATGTGATACCAGAGTCATCCCATGTGATACCAGAGTCATCCCATGTGATACCAGAGTCATCCCATGTGATACCACAGTCATCCCATGTGATACCACAGTCATCCCATGTGATACCAGAGTCATCCCATGTGATACCAGAGTCATCCCATGTGATACCAGAGTCATCCCATGTGATACCAGAGTCATCCCATGTGATACCAGAGTCGTCCCATGTGATACCAGAGTCGTCCCATGTGATACCAGAGTCGTCCCATGTGATACCAGAGTCGTCCCATGTGATACCAGAGTCGTCCCATGTGATACCAGGGTCGTAACAACCATGTGATACCAGAGTCTTCCCATGTGATACCAGAGTCATCCCATGTGATACCAGAGTCATCCCATGTGATACCACAGTCATCCCATGTGATACCACAGTCATCCCATTTGATACCACAGTCATCCCATGTGATACCAGAGTCATCCCATGTGATACCAGAGTCATCCCATGTGATACCAGAGTCATCCCATGTGATACCAGAGTCATCCCGTGTGATACCAGAGTCATCCCGTGTGATACCAGAGTCATCCCGTGTGATACCAGAGTCATCCCTTGTGATACCAGAGTCATCCCATGTGATACCACAGTCATCCCATGTGATACCAGAGTCATCCCATGTGATACCAGAGTCATCCCATGTGATACCAGAGTCATCCCATGTGATACCAGAGTCATCCCATGTGATACCAGAGTCATCCCATGTGATACCACAGTCATCCCATGTGATACCAGTACAAGACCAAGACTCACGGCTGACGGGCTAAAACATTGTATGTTTCACAAATTGTGCTCCAAAGTATCTGAATTTCTTACAAAATAGCTCAATCCTGGAGCTATGAACAATATATTCCATACCATAGCTTTATGCAGAGACCCGTCAACCTGTCATTTGGACAGGTGAAAACCGTTGTGGACGGGTAGAAATATGGGTGGACGGGTAAAAAATGAAGGCGCAAAAAAAGGTGTTCCAAAACCATAGATATTGTCAGTTATGCATTAGATGTGAGTGTAAATGGTGTCACATATGTGTTTGTAGTCCATTTCAGATCATCAGACACATTTTAAAGTTTGTGAACTGGCTTAACAGTTAACATCCATGTTCCCACCAAAACACGTGTGGCTGGCAATAATTTGGTCCTGCATAAAGCCCTGTTCCATACTGTCCATACATCTTTTGACGTTCAAAAATACACAGGTTAGGAATTTAGTTTAGAGTATGAAATTGACGTTTAAACCAATAGTAGTAAATGTATTTAGCCAAAACTAGCAATGCCATGCTACGTAACTAAGTTGCACCCTGACATTGAAAATACATTACTGATAATAATAATTAGGTAACGTCTATTGTGCCTAAATCCTTACAAACCAAGCTAAGAGGCACAAAAGGGTTGATCGATTTCAGAGTCAATAAACAAATCCAATTGTCATCAGATTGACTGCTATGCCAGGGAGCTATGGTGGATAGGCAACGTTGTAAAGGTAAGTCTTTAAATGACGGTGGAATTTAGCATTTCAGCTGATTTATCCCTTGAAGGAAGTGCAGATGAGGTGCACCCACAGCAAAAGCCCTAGTCCCAATACTAGTATTGACTTTAGGGACAAACAGTAATTTTAAACTATATGATCAAAGCTGAACAGGTTTCCATACAGGAGTATGCAAAGATTGTAATTACGATGGCCACTTACAGGAAAGCGCCTGGTAAGCAGTGTTACAGATCTTAAAGCTGATATGATATTGGACAGGAAGCCAACGCAGACTGTAGAAGCGGTTTAGAATTAGGAAAACATGGAGACCTAGTCATAACCCTTGATGAGCATTTTGAAGTTTGAACATGTAGGTTTGTGATATTCTTAATAGCAATATTATGAAAAAGTTAATTGCAAGTATCATATGCTAGTGAATAGCGCAGTTGCAATAGTCTCTCCGATAGAAAGCGGCAAATACCAGCGAATATGCCATGAATGTGGTAACAACACGTTCGACAAATTTTAGAAATGTGTTCTCTGAATTTAAATTTATCATTAAATATTACTCCTAAACAAACATAGACTGGACGTCCTAGCCTCTGATGGCTGTGAACTCTGGTACAAGTTGCAGAAGTCACAGGAAGCTTTAAAACAAGCCGCGATGTAAAGTCATTACTTTCCGGAAGGAAAGAAATATTTTGTCCCTATATGTGGTTTGATCATTCACAAATATGCTCAGTGACTTGCCAGTGAATGGAATAAATGATGGCTCAATTAATAATAAAGCGTGCTACACTGCAGTCTCAGTCATGCTTTTATTCCAGAACAGAGCCTGCGAGTCCTAGAATATAAGAGAATGTGGCACTAACCTGTCAGCCTCATCAAAGACAACATATTCGACCTGGCTCAATTTCATCCCCATCTCAACCAGGACGTGCATGAATCGCCCCGGCGTTGCTATGACGCTGAAACAGTAGGGTCACATGACACACCCATCACCATTTTACTGCCAAATGAACTCTTTATCATAATGAAATTATACTATCTCTATTATGTCAGATAATCATGGTGATATTATTAGTTGAACGTCATCCAAAAAAATACGGAAAAAACAAACGCACTGTCCTGCTCCCAAATAATTACTGAACAGAAAATTTCCCATATCCTGTGAGACAAATGTAGACATACATTTTAGCTGCCAAATAATATAAAAATGAATCAAATCCGTTGAGAACTTTTATTTTTATGATTTTTTTTCAACATCGAGGTAGACCATTTTAGGCCGCCCGATTGCTGCTACATTTGCCTCGGGCGCAAACCCGCGGCGAGTGGTGAAATGTTGCGCTGACAAATGGTCGATTTTTCAGACCAAAAAGCACCCAAAGTCGTTCTAACTATTTCAACTAGTATAATAGTCATATTCTTGAATACTGTCAGTTGTTTTGTCGAAACCCAGAAATTCGTTATCCGTCTTCAAATTGGGGCAGATATTTGTGCTGTTTTCACGGCCAATGCAGTCGCTACTGCCAAAGTCATTTGGATGCCCCCCCACTAATAACTTCTGATCCTTGTAACATGTAAAAGTGAAAGAAAACCAACTTACATATCTGGATTCTCGTGGATTGCAGCAAACTGGTCCTCCATCCTGAAACCAACAGAATCTCAACAACACTGCATCGTTATTAATAAGGAAAAATTCAGATCAATCTATTAGTCATAATGCCAATACAGCTGTATAATCTTTATAAACAGTGGATGCAATCCTGCAGCTAACGGCAGCAGTGTAATCAATCAATATGACATAACTGTCACATTCATGATGATGAAATTAAAACTTAAAACATGTTGATTAAAACATGTTTCAACTACCCGGTATGTTACTTGTTGGGTATTCAAATTTCAGAATATAATCTATATTATAATAGTCCCAAATGTGTTTTTTTGCCATCATATGTATATATATATATATATATATATAGATATATATATATTTATATATATATATATATTTATATATATATATATATATTGATCAAAAAAAAACATTTGGGACTAATATAATTGTACATTTAGTGTTTTAGGCAGCAGGTAGCCTGGTATTCAGAAAGGATTTTTTACCTAATCATATTAGCTTTGAATTAATTAACACATAACAAGCTCTGCATGATTATATGTCATTCCTTTCTATTGCTACTGCTTTATGGCAGCCTGAGGTGTAGGAGACTACCTCCAGTAGTAGGGGCTCAATTCGCAGACCTGGCATCGGGATGTAGAGTCCACATTTCTTTCGCTTAACTATTACGGTGTGCCAAAAAGTTTTCTCTCATAATAAACAAACGTCATCCATTTGGCCATTTTCAAATCTACACTTGCATCCGTTCTTTATAGTAAAATACATATTTGCTACTGAACCCTAGATGAGTCAATGCTAATGTGAAGTCACCAGGAAAGCATATTCAGTGATGATAGCATCTGCGTGCTGTGGTACTGAAATCGTTAATGTACCACCGTGGTGATAACTCACTGTGCTGTGGTACTGAAATGGTTAATGTCATCACTGTGGTGACAATTGCTGTGTCTGGTGAATTGTTTGGATTTGCTCCACTGATGTATGTAAGCAAGTGCTAAATAGTTTTGAAACATTTGCATGATGAGATGAATGACAAAATGCTACAGAGACAGTAGGAGAAGATTGTACAACTTACCTGTCTCCACCAAGGATTACAGCTGACTTCAGTTTCGTAAATCTTCCAAGCTGTAAGTGAATATCATAGCAATTAGCAATGTGACTGTGGTTTCATAATTAACGTGTTATTTTTATTCCGAGCAGTGAGCAATGAAGGATTAATATCAATGCTGAGGGAAATACTGCTATGAAGGGCAGTTGATAGAACGACAAGAACTTACAATGCGGTGCAACAACAAACACCCTGAATGTCATCCCTGTACAACAACAAACATTCTGAATGTCATCCCTGTACAACAACACAACAAACACCCTGAATGTCATCCCTGTACAACAACACAACAAACACCCTGAATGTCATCCCTGTACAACAACACAACAAACACGCTGAATGTCATCCCTGTACAACAACAAACATTCTGAATGTCATCCCTGTACAACAACAAACATTCTGAATGTCATCCCTGTACAACAACAAACATTCTGAATGTCATCCCTGTACAACAACAAACATTCTGAATGTCATCCCTGTACAACAACACAACAAACACGCTGAATGTCATCCCTGTACAACAACACAACAAACACGCTGAATGTCATCCCTGTACAACAACAAACATTCTGAATGTCATCCCTGTACAACAACACAACAAACACGCTGAATGTCATCCCTGTACAACAACACAACAAACACGCTGAATGTCATCTCTGTACAACAACAAACATTCTGAATGTCATCCCTGTACAACAACAAACACCCTGAATGTCATCCCTGTACAACAACAAACACCCTAAATGTCATCCCTGTACAACAACAAACACCCTGAATGTCATCCCCTGTACATTAATAAACACCCTGAATGTCATCCTCTGTACATTAATAAACACCCTGAATGTCATCCCCTGTACAACAACAAACACCCTGAATGTCATCCTCTGTACATTAATAAACACCCTGAATGTCATCCCCTGTACAACAACAAACACCCTGAATGTCATCCATGTACGACAATAAACACCCTGAATGTCATCCATGTACGACAATAAACACCCTAAATGTCATCCCTGTACAACAACAAACACCCTGAATGTCATCCCTGTACAACAATAAACACCCTGAATGTCATCCCTTGTACAACAACAAACACCCTGAATGTCATCCCCTGTACATTAATAAACACCCTGAATGTCATCCCCTGTACAACAACAAACACCCTGAATGTCATCCCTGTACAACAATAAACACCCTAAATGTCATCCCTGTACAACAACACAACAAACACCCTGAATGTCATCCCTGTACAACAACATAACAAACACCCTGAATGTCATCCCTGTACAACAACATAACAAACACCCTGAATGTCATCCCTGTACAACAACAAACACCCTGAATGTCATCCCCTGTACATTAATAAACACCCAGAATGTCATCCCTGTACAACAACACAACAAACACCCTGAATGTCATCCCTGTACAACAACAAACACCCTGAATGTCATCCCTGTACAACAACAAACACCCTGAATGTCATCCCTGTACAACAACACAACAAACACCCAGAATGTCATCCCTGTACAACAACACAACAAACACCCTAAATGTCATCCCTGTACAACAATAAACACCCTGAATGTCATCCCTGTACAACAACAAACACCCTAAATGTCATCCCTGTACAACAACAAACACCCTGAATGTCATCCCTGTACATTAATAAACACCCTGAATGTCATCCCCTGTACATTAATAAACACCCTGAGTGTCATCCCCTGTACAACAACAAACACCCTGAATGTCATCCATGTACGACAATAAACACCCTGAATGTCATCCATGTACGACAATAAACACCCTAAATGTCATCCCTGTACAACAACACAACAAACACCTTGAATGTCATCCCTGTACAACAACAAACACCCTAAATGTCATCCCTGTACAACAATAAACACCCTAAATGTCATCCCTGTACAACAACACAACAAACACCTTGAATGTCATCCCTGTACAACAACAAACACCCTGAATGTCATCCCTGTACAACAACAAACACCCTGAATGTCATCCCTGTACAACAACACAACAAACACCCTGAATGTCATCCCTGTACAACAACAAACACCCTGAATGTCATCCCTGTACAACAAGGAAAAAGAAGGAAGAACAAGACACCAAGGGTCAAGTGTGTGGTGGCCAGTAGCTGAACAACCACCCACCACAGGACCCTGGCAGGTACGGGTAGTCAAGAAATATGTCACATTACTTTTTCCCACCAGAGTCATTAACCTACCTCCTTCGTGAACTTGAGGGTTTGCAGGGCCAGTTCTCGTGTTGGCGACATGATTATCGCACGCACACCAGAGGGCACATGTGTGCGTAGTCGCTCAAACATCGGGATGAGGAACGCTGCCGTCTTCCCACTCCCAGTCCTCGCCATGGCAACCACGTCTTTACCATCCATTAGGAGTGGAATCGTCTAAAAAATGTTATCACTTTGATGAACAATACAGAAAGGCGGATATTTCCTTATATCTACAGAATAGTTATACAGAAGACCCACATTTCAACTGTTCAACAATTAAACAGAAAATATGTCTTCAAAGTTGAAAGATTTGACACTTTCAAAATTCAATAAAGTCCTATTCTAATAATGTGAAGAAGTCAGATACAGTAACCAATGCTACAAACTTTTCTGTTTTTAGAAATAAAGAGTAGGGAAACAGGAAAGATCGAGAACATCAAAGGGTATTTTTGGTTAACTCTGTTTGCCTTGGCATCATTATTGCCAATCAATTTCGTTTTGAAACTGGTTGTTTTGTTTACCATTTGACTGTTTTGCGAATGGAATCTTTCAAATGGCAAACATTGTTTCATGCTTAAACAAAGCAACTAAACACAACTTGCAGTAAACTTTGAACATATAAGCTATAGTCACAAGAACATAATATTAAACATACAAAATAAAACCTGGGAGCTTGCACCCTCAATTTAAATTGAGAAATACAGTTTAAAAATAAAAACTAATAAAACTGTAATATGTCAACTTTTATAATTGAAGAAATAAAACAATTTAAATTCAGAAAGACTTTGCAATGATAAATCACTGTAGCTTAGTTCAAGTAGTCAAAACAAAAAAATGTCTTGTAAAAATACATAAGGTGATACAGATCCAGATGTTCTATACTGAAGTCACCAACCTTCCTCTGGATGGGTGTAGGGATCTTGTATCCTTTCCGGAGGACTGCATTGAAAACTGCTGATGAAAGGCCTGAAAATGAAACAGAGCTATATTTCATCACATACTGTAGGAGCATTTTCTAAATAATGTAAAATACAAGATTCCATGTTATATGTCCTTCGACTCCTTTCTACTATATGCTGGTAGAACAAAGTATAGAAATGACATGTTTGTATAGACGAATGCGGTCATTTCAGTGCAACACAGCAGCTAATTGACATTCTATCAAAACTACTCTTCCAACCGAAAAAGAATTCCTATTTAAACGTCATGTTTTCCTGCTAGATGGCTTGGACATCAAACTCCAAACTTTCGGGGATTAATTCATGACCATATATTTTGTATGTGAAGCTTTTTTAAATCAGTGTTAAGCTTCATACTTGTTTGTTCTAATTGACTGTTCAGTGTTATACAGATTTTTTGCTATTGGCCCAAGGAGTGATGATACGTTGGAGATGTATTATGTAACACTAGCCAAGACAGTAGTGCTTGAGAAAAAAGGTAGTCAACATGCTAAAACTTGAAAAATGCTATCCCCATCCCCACTGGGCTTATACAATCTTGCTTATGGGAAAAAGGCAGTTACGTCACTTACGTGGACTAAAACATTTGATAAAAAAATTATGTTTCAAAGTAATGTTTTGCTGTCTTATGCGAGTCACTAGTTTTTACTATAGCTGTTGACGTGCTGAGCCCAACAACTTATCAAACCCCCGGATTATTTTTTTTGCAAAATGTCAGCCCATAATATGCCAAACTGATGGAGATGAGAGAGAAACGCTGTTATATATGGTTTTTTTATATGTTTTTGCTTGTATACCCACTAAGTCATTTGCTATTTTATATATCATGCATAGTTTTGCGTAATTTCTTCGGTCGGATAGGGATCTCCATCCTAATGTCTGGAGCACATTGGTTACACTTTTCTGCACATGGTCATTTCAACAACTTTTCTTCATCTGGTCATTTCAAAAAAATTCTTCACCTGGTCATTTCAACAACTTTTCTTCACCTGGTCATTTCAACAACGTTTTAACTTTTCTTCAACTGGTCCTTTCAACAACTTTTCTTCACCTTTCAAGTGATTAACATATTTGCCAACAATTCTTGTTTATCTGCGATGCATATTACATTCCAACCCCCCATGCATGTACACCTGTGTAGCAAGGAATCTTGGATTCATGGAAGTCTGCAAATTCACACAAATCAGTATATGAGTGTCTAATATCATTACCCATTGACTGGAAGCCTCCAGATTTCTTTTTCTTGCGGTTGTGTTCCATAATGAGAGTCCGAGTGAACTTCTTCTCTGATGCATCGTCGTCTTCATCAAATCCCTTAACTTCTCCAGTTGGACACATCTGTCGAAACAAAGATACACTTTACTTTCCTGAAAAAACATATTCCGAAATTTTATTTTATTACTTATTCTTTTTCTGTTGGAAGTTTAGCTTTAACAAAAGTTCAATATAAGTAGCCAGTAGTACATAGTAGTAGTATATGTTTATTTCAGACAAACAGACTCCATATGTATACATAAAATACGTACAATACATTTTTTAAATATAAAAAGTAGGTACCATATCCATATGATCTTTTTTTGGTACATGCGTTGTTTTCAAAGGAGAACAATTGTTGGTTATTCTGTTGATGCAGCTGTGCCAAAGCCAGAGTAGAGAGTGATCAGCCAGACCCGTCCCACTTGAGGACCCACTCTCCCACCCAAACCCAGGTCCAAGTTCGTGATGCCCAAGTAGTCTACGTTATAGAGATTACCTTTTTGTTCAGGTTTTTGCTAATACGGCAACACAATTATGGGACGCACGATTTGTGTCTCTACCAGAAGACATGACATTTACATTAATAAATGCTTACTCCTAAATCTAACGCTACTTCGTCGTCGCTATGCACGTCATTTTCTGGTTGCACCCCCTCCATCTCGCTGTCGCGATCATCTTCTGACGCCGATTCTGGTGATGTCGTCATTTTCTTCTTGACGTTCCGTTTTGCCTGCGCCTTACTGCGCTTTTTGGGGAATTTCTTAGTCATTTTCAGCTTCTAATAAATACGTGCTTTGTGTAAATACTGTTTTAACCAGTCTTGGCGAATTTCACAAGTTCCACACGTGTTCACGGCAAGCGGAAGCAAAACAAGCTCTGGCGCACGATTTAGTCACTGCACATTCTTATTCGTACCCATTACCACGCTACGTCTCGACGCTTCACGGCGATTTCGGTCCGAGTTAATTCGGCCTATTTTGGTGAACTCGGCCTGTGCGGCAGTGATCTCGGCCTGTATAGCTCATTAGCCAGTGATCGTGGCCCGTACAGGGAGTGATGCTCACCAATATAATGAAATGGTATGATGGTACAGCATCTGTATCATGTTGCAAAAATACTATGCAATGCAATAAACTAGGCTGTAGCACTGGCGCAGACGAATGAGACTATAGGCCTGAATGGATGGATCTTTGAAAGATGACCAAGTAATTTCGTCTACCCATTGACTAGATTCCCATTACCAGAAAAACTAAATAATATGCTTACATTACAGCAATAGGTCATAACCCTACCCACACACTCACCCACCACCCCACCCACCCAGCAACGCACACACCAACACACCCACACCCAAATATACCTCCCATGTGGCCTTTGGTTATTTTAGCGTAATGACCAGTTTTTTTGCCAATTATCACAGACATCGGTTGTGTTGCAGTTTTGTCTATATTCGACTAGTGGACATGACCATTACGCGCCTCCATAAGATTAAAACAATTTTGAATGTTAACCCGGTGTCTTCAGTGGAGCCGATACAAATAACGAAAAGCTTGTTGTCACCGACTAAACCTAGTCCTGGTCTAGACTACCATCTCTTGACCCATACCTATAGCGTGTGTAGTGCGTGCGTGCGTGTGTGCGTGCACGCACATTTGTGAACTCAGGTTGTAAAAGTATGCTGTCAACTTAGGAATTGGAGTCGGAGTATCAATGAATCGTCATCATAAGAGCAATCGGCGAGTGTATTTGGTGTAGTATGTTCTATTGTATGCATTCCAGCAGTCATGATACATGTGTTATTAGTTGTTATTACAGTGTACTGTTATTATATATTTTTAAGAGATTGTTATACTGCTATAGAGATGATATAGAGAGGAATCAGCCAAATAACACAGATTTGAGGGGAATGTGTCGGTAACATGGTAAACATTGTTGGGAAGGTGCCAGAAACTTAGTAGGAAGGTTGTGAAGATGTGCCAGAAAAGAAAACGAAGTGTTGTAGTAAGGTGTTGGAAAAAAGTAGACATCCTGTATGAAAGTGAAACAACCTTAGAATAAATATCGTGGAAATGCGTCAGAACATGGTAGGCAGATTTTGGGAAAATGTCAGAAACGCAGTAGAAAGGTGTTAAGAACGTGGTAGAAAGGTTGTAGGGAAACATTTTGGGAGGTTGTAAGCTGATAATTTTACTATGTTGTAATAACGTATCTTGGCGTTTATGATTTTTCGTTTCAATTACGTCAATAAAATACGTAATGGTGACAAAACAATGGATCTTTACCACAACGCACAATATACGTAGTGTAAAGGTTAGATAGAAGAAAGTACGTTGTGAGAAAATTGTAAGAGGGTAGTTTCATTACGTACTGCATTATGGCATAAAATATGACTGGTAGTTCATGTTTTAAGTAGTATAACTATCTAAATGAAATGCATAATCCTAACCAAACCATTACTTAGTTATTATGTAACATTATTAGCTCATCGTTGATAAAAAAAACGTAATCCAAATGAATGCCATACATAATATTCATGTCTCAGTCAGTGTACATATTAATTACAATGCTCAGTGGACGTCCAGCTGTCACTGTCTGTTGTGGTCAAGCTGCCTTCTATGTCTGTTCGTTGTACGCCTTCAGTCGTTTGCCGCCGTCAAACAAATGTCGTATCTTCTGATACATGAAGCAGAAGAGAAACAGCAAGTCATCGTATTCCCCCTGATAGTCTGTCGGCGTGACGAGCTCGTGGTAGTCGCACATGAAGTAGTAGATAGCCTCTATTGTCGCCAGGTACGTCCTTGGCTTGTCTTTCTGGTGTCGCCAGAACTTTGTTTCGCGAGATTTCAGTTCAATTCGCTGCAAACCTGACCGAATGGGAACAATGACCTGGTAAATGATCTATGTCAGCGTGATCACTCCGATCTTGATAGAATGTATACTCTTTAGTTTTATACTAATAGCCACGTTACTATCCATCACTAAGATATGTACAGTGCTACATTGTATAACTACATAAAAGTATAATGTGTTACTAGTTCAATGTGTTACATAATGCTGAAGTATTATACTGCTGCTGCCGTGTGAGCGTCGAAAAGGGATCGTGTTATTACATCAACTTGAATAAGCCAGTTTTCTGCCAGTGGTGTACGTGACTACGTGTATGACATCACATGATGACATTAATCTTGCTACAGGTATTTGTCCATCAGCTAAAGAAACTATTCCCATTATACACTGTTAACAGTATTCACAACTCGTCCATTAAAAAGTCCAAAAACGTTCTAGAAGGTATAAACGAATATTGACACAACAGAATACAACTAAACTGAACCTACGTGTATGCAAGGCTGTAAATATTATTTTGTTATCCAATGAATGGTTAATTGAATAATTGTCTAGAATTAACTTAGTTACATTGGCTAAGGCTAACTGTTTTGCTAAACACCATTATATCGTACACCATGTAGAAACACTACCAGGAAGGTAACGTGCGAGAATAGATCTACATATACAGTAAACTGTAAACACACAAAGTAACTACCTCTTAGTCGCTCATCGCTGGAAATCTTGTTCACTTGATGCCAAGTGCTGTCAATGAATACCACTCTTTCAAATCTGTATTTGTATTTTGGTAGTTGTTTTAGTCGTTTCATACACTGGTAATCTTTTGTGTCTCCAGTACTTGAAATATTTCGCTTGTGGCTGCTTCCTTCATCTGAAACATTAACTCAATCTTATATGTGGTCACTGTTCCTTGTCGGTTGCTTGTCGGATGCAGGAGACCATCAGTTCTCTCAAATACTGTTATAGCAACAAGTATTACAGTTATGTCTGTAAACTATATCACTGTTCAAACTGATTCACTATTGAAAATCATGTTATTTGATTTGTATAACTGAAAGGAGGGACACGTGTAACGCTGAGCATCCAATATTTGTGATGGAGACTGGAGATGGGATTATCATCGCCTGATGTCCCAAAGGGAGAAACTAAGTCCAAGTCAGTATCACAATTCCTAAGATGTCTATGTGCATCTATGCCTGTGAAGTTGCCCATTCAGTGGCACTCACCTAATGCTACTGAAAGTTCTGGGTCAGTCTTAGCCGAGGTCGGCCTCTCCTCTGACTGCTCCGAGACTCTGCATGTTCCAGCAACATCATTTGAAGTCTGCTCACAATACTGCCGCATGTACTCTTCAAGTGTCAGGGAATTCTCTCCCGGAAACACTAGCACCACCTGGTGAATGCAACAGTCACTAGAACTACTTGTCACTATTTATTTTGCAGGTAATTCATATATATATATATATATATATATATATATATATATATATATATATATATATATATATATATATATATATATATGTATATATATATATATATGGTAGTTTAAGTTTTATTGTTTAGTCCATACCGAGCAGTCAGATCTAAAAGGAAAGTCCATAAACATATGTCATGGGATCTATCTGTAAAGCTTGTTTGCTCATCACAAGTCCAGTCCTGATATGTGTTATGTATCTGTGTGAATAATTTAAATGATGTTTAATATCAAACATACTTTTGTATTTTAAATCATCCAAAATAATTTATTTTTGGTTGACTTTTGTGCCAGGCAGTTGAACTTCAGTTGCAGGAGTTGCTTCAATTATTTGATAATGGAATGTATCCACAGAAGTGCATGTTGGAAATATGCAATAAAACTAAAACTCCAGAACTTTCTCCAATACTCGGGTGCATATGTAATGTTTTCTTGGTCCATATTCTTACATTGCACATATGCTCCATACTATAGAAAAATTCCAGCACCAACTATTGGCAATGTTCATGTAATGAAAATGTATGCAACCTGTCTGAGAATTCTTTGAATTAACATTACATGCAACAATAAATAGCTTATAGTTTTCTGAAAGTTTGTACAAAAAAATCACCAAAACATATTCCATAATAACAATGCATAAACATCCTAATATGTTGTAATTGATGCTATGTTGATATTGTTCATACAGGAAACGAACGTTAAAAATTGATAAGCAAAAAAATCATGCTGATGAAGCAGCTGTCTGCATATTTTAATAACTCACTGCTCAACCAATATTGAAAAAGTATAATCTGGTTAAATTCATATAGCCCTGTAGAATGTGAATGCTTTTTGTGGCACTAACACAAGGCAAATATACTGCTGGCACTGGACATTTCAAATTTGAATTTAGTTTGTTTTACAATAAAAATGTACCTTTGTTGGATCAGGGTAGTCTGGAATTATGGGATATGTGTAGACAGTGACATCATCAGGCGCTAAGACAGCAGCATGCCCAGATGTGCTCTTTCCCGTCACTTCGCATGGGTGTTTAATGATGTCCACTTTAATTGGCAACTAGAACAAAGAACCACTTGTATTTCTTTATTTTGATACAGCAGTTGGTACAATATAATATAGTACCTAAGAATTTTTATACATTGTCTGATTCCAGATTTTTTTATTTTAGCGAAATTTTTACAATGACAACATTCAGTCAAAACGGTTGTAAACACAAATTCTAACCAATTTAATATATTTTACTTTAAAAATAACTAACTAGTGATAATTGCTGGATTTTACGATAGGGTGTTTACACAATATTACAATGTACTGTGTATAATCTCACAGTAATATGAAGCAGTCCTTGTGATTAGTTGTCTTCTAAGTTTAAAAACATAAATAGAAAAGTATTAGTAAAAATAACTTATTAACGTCTGTATGAAGACAATACATATCACTGATAATTGTTTTGACTGACATCCCGACATGCTATTAATCGTCACCTGATGACAAAACTATATAGATTCAAGATTCAAAAGATTCAGAAGACTTTATTATCCATTTAAAACATCACATTAAAAGCGAAAAAAATTCTTCAGTTGCACAGTAAAATTACAGTAATAAGATTGGTGAGCCATAATATAATATATACAGTTAATAAGACACATTAAAATTGTAATAATACTAATCAACATTAAAATTGGTAAAAGTAAATAAATTAAGTATATAAATAAGTACTCTAAATAATAAATAAATAAGCAAGTAATATTCATTAAAAGGTTCTTTGATAAGACACAATGTGGTAACATAAATAATAACATGTACTAAAATTGGTAAATAAATAAGATTAGATAAATCAGTACAATAAGTGTATGGAATAAAAGAAGTATACAGTACATAAAAATTTAGCATTAAAAAGTTCTTTTTAGCTAGTGGTACTTTTACACATCTCCTTGACGGAAGTTTCAGAGGATGGGTAGGATTGTATAAAATTGTCCTTAAAATGTCATTACATCACCTTCACATGAGGCAACTTTCCTTGTGTGTCCAATGTGGGCTTGTAGCATGTATAGCAGTAGTACTTGCGAGACTTGCCACATTTCTGACAAGTGCTGCGGGCTGTGATGTCATCAAGGAAGTCAAACGGTGTCAACTTCAGCTCAGGGAATGGCTGCTCCTCCATCTTGCACTGTGACAGTCAGCAACTATCTGGAAATGGTTGCAGTTTTAATAAAAACAAAGGAAAACATTCAATTTAAACCATCAGCCTCATAAGGAATAAACATCGGAACTAGATCTTAAGAACCTGGGAGACTTAGACCCAGATATTTATGGACCTGTTGGCAATTTGTAGTGTAGTTATTTTCATTTGGGGGCTCAAGTTTGGATTAGTCCTCCAATATCTAAGGAAGTGAGTACTTATTTAGTAGAAATAAAGAAATATACAGATATAATGGCAACATTGAGGTGGGTCCTGATTCTATCCTGATGTAGCTCTGACACTGTACCAATATTAATGTTGATCTGTTAGTGTAGGGTAATTGGTTTTTAACATAATTCCACCCCTTGAATCTTATTCACCATTAAATGACATGTTGTTGAATGCTACTTCAATACTTGTTGTTTGTACTTATTATATAGCCGGATAAATACAATTTTGCTTGGCCACAATTTAGATAGCTGCAGTTTAGTTGGCTGAATGTTGGTCTGCCTGGATTGGCAGTGCATTTGGTTGGGCAATACGTTACTTAGGCTTAGCCTTAGGCTTAGGGCTAGGCCGGTTCAATAAAACACTGACGTCCACTGCGCTCCTCGCTGAGCCACAGCGCACCACACTACTTAATTAAAGTTAAAAAACTAAATCAATGTCAGAACTAAAAACATAAATAAAAAGGACCTGTGCATCAGAATAATTAACATGATAACTGTGGGCGCCAAATGAATGAAGACGAAGAACCACCGGATTATTAATTAGTTATTTAATAATGTTGGGCGATAATAGGGCAGTGTATTGTAAGCCCGCAACGTAACGACAACTGTTATATCGTGTTTTTCTTAAAGAACTGTGACCAAAAAAAATTTACCACACATGATAATTCGATACATTAAAAATACGTGCATATCCTGTTTAGATCATATTTTACGATAAGAACATAACGATCAAACTTGTTACCGTAATAACGGGTATCCGAAAGTAATATTTTCATGCGGACTATAAAATGATCGGACCATGTTCGGGTGCGGAGGTATCAGGGTTGGGTGCGCATGCTTGTTGGTTTATTAGTCGTGTATCAAAGCTAGCTTGTCTAAATTCCGGTGGTTTTAATATTTATAATATTGCGTCTGGTAGGGCATTCCAGTATGAATGTAAGTTTAATTTTTCGTGGGAAATAGGAAACAGTTGGATAAATGACCATAGATGGAATTTGATTCGTGTCATCAAACATTGTTAAATTGTGGCTGAAATGCTTCAATTAATAAAACCATTGCCCAAACATAAGAATATACCAATTAGAGGATATGTGATCATGATTTTACGCCGAAGCTGCACTTTTCTTTTCTAGCTTATACATTTCTGTGTGAAAACAAAAATATGGAGTCACATTGTGTATGGTTAGCGTTATAAATAGATCAACACGTCAGTTATATTCGAAATAAACAATAAATTACGACGGTTTATAACAAACGAAAGCCTTTTAAAAGGACATGCATACAGCACTCCAAATCTGTCGAAGCCGCACGACAAAAATACATTCGAATTGACTATACATATTGTTTATTTGAGTTTGGTAGGAAATAAACTCCGTTTTGCAGATGAAGTGCGCACGAACTTGCGCGTCATTGCTTTATGAAGCAACGCTCAGTAGTCAATCACATCTACGTTTGGAAATGTATTTACACCTTGCCTTGCTCCGTGCTCATATACAAGTCATGGTCACCTATCCCGTAAATGGTGTAACCTTGTGTTATAATTATAATAATGAACTTTTTACACTGGTCTTCAAAAGTGTGTAAACGTGGCAATGATTGTATTATAGCAGTTATTGTTAATGGGTTTCAGCTTCGCTTTAAATACAGTAAAGACAATTACTGTTCTCTTGCTCAGAGGCTCGCCCGTCGCTGCAAAGAATAAAGTCAGCATGAAAAAGATTATCTTTGTTGAAATAAATTATTATCTTTGTTCGCAGAATGGTGAATGTGAAAATAATAACTACGCCAATAATAATTTTATAGGAGCCGATGTAGGAGCTAGGTTCGTGTGAAATTGAAGCGCTGGGGGTTCTGGATCTAAATACAAACACACAGTTTGCATCTATAACCGACAACGTAATATATTTGATTAGAGAAAACTTGTTGACCGCATAGCTAACACATTTTACGGACAACATCTTTTGGTTTGTAAATTCTTGTTCTATCAACAACATTTTATTGTTGTAAAAACGTGCATTATCTGTTTATATCCCCTTAATCTTGTCCAATTAACGAGGGTCATAAAACATACTGTACGGTTTCAAGATGTCGTATTATTCCTCAACATGAAATCTCAAATGAAATTTCTCTGTAAACATGCATATTTTAATTATATGTTTGTCGATAGTTGTTTTATTCCACTTTCTAAACTCTTTATTGTGAAGTATAGTTCTTTCAATTATATCATCCATTTCCCAACATATTTTGTTCACGAAACTTAGCTCAATATTAGCAAATTTATATTTCTGTAGATGTCAAAATCTGGAATACATTCTATATCATTATAATTTATATTAATCCGAAACCTTAGACATTTTAGCAAAAACCTTCAAGATATATTAAATACTCGAATTCCCACTCTAAGCTTTTTGCTTTAATTACGATGTTAAAGTTGAATACCTTTCACATTCCGGTATGTACTACGACAGTTTATTAAATATTGCTTCTAATTGTCAAAGCATGAGTTTAGTGATTTTATATGGTATTTTGGTGGCATTTATTATTTTTAATGGTGACACAGTTGTCGAATCACATCAATAACCCTTCCATTCGATTCCATGTACCTAAAAACCTAGGTATAGAGCCCAACATTACATCTCTAGCACAACTATTGACTGAGTAATAACCATTTTCATTATATCGCCCAGCGATGGCGGCCATCTTGGATTTGCAAAAATGCCACCGGACGAAATTTTACACACCCTCCGGAAGTTATGTCCTTAAGGCCATAATTAACTTATACCAACCGTCAAAAACAGTCTGTACAATATTTCCACGTGAACTCGAAATTCCTCCAGACTAACTCTAGGCTTTTTGCGGTACCGCGCTCCTACGGTGACTCTCCCCCTTCACGAGTAGGTTTACTGATTTGTGTATGATATGCGCCTGAGGGCGGATTCCCGACGGTAAACATCGGTGACATCGTTGCACGACATGGCTTGATGTCACACAAATATATGGTAGTGAAACATAACCAACCAATCACAGAAGCAATAATAATTACAAAGATATACAAGATACAAGAAGCTTTATTTAACGTCGGTTTATATGTAAATTGTTTGACGGAGGTGACTGACTGGTATGGAAAGAATCAACTTTTGTTGAACACTGAGAAGTCAGAGGCAGTCATCTTCCTAACATCAAAACAACCAAACGATTTGGTCTCAGATATTTCCGTGACAATTGGTGGACATCGAGTTGTGCCAAATCCATCTGTACGAAACCTAGGAGGAGCGGTGATCGCGCGGCAGAGCGCCGGACTGTCAATCGAGGGGACGGTGGTTCAATCACACCTACCGCCGTTTCGAAACTTAGGCAATTTCTTTACCACATTTGCCTGTGTCTTTCGGAAGAGACACTAAAAGCCGGTGGTCCCTTCTGTCTGGTGTCTATGCCAGGGGAAGTAAAAGATCCCACACAGGGACTCACAAATTGTAGTAGCCTCACAAATTCTAGAGAAGAACAACTCCTGCGTTAGCCCAAGTTTGGGCTGTTTGGAGGTAATCACCCGAGACCTGAGAGTCATACTCGACAGTGGACTGCTTATGCAAGCGCAGGTTGCTCACGTCTGCGAAACTGCGCAGTCCGGCTCGTATGCCGTACAAGAAAATACGACCACATCACGCCAGTGTTGCAGCATCTGCATTGGCCACCGATTTGTGTGCACCCGACATATAAAATGTTTCTATTTGCTTATTCGGTGATGCACGACCAAGAACCGTATTACCTCACGTCGTCAGCCAAATCGTTTGAGATCTGCGTCTTTGCCGCTATTGACATTACCTGCTTCGCAGACGGTCGGTGATCGCCGTTTTGCCATAGCAGCAGCCGCTCTGTGGAATGGACTGCTGGACAGTGTTAGGACGGCAAAGATACAGCCACAGTATAAAACACTTCTGAATACACACCTTTTTTTAGATTAGCACTTCTTTGACGTGATCATGTGGACATTAATTACATGTATTTACCCATAAGTTATACAATTTATATAACATAATTACTACGCAATTAATATCGTTATTAGCATTTTAATATTATGATAATTGTTATGATAACTAGCTATGTTATGTTTTTAATCATAATATACTTTTTATTTTATATTTTAGCATACTGAGGAATAATAAGTAATGTAACGACTGGGTTATTTTACTGTTTCTTGTATAGGCTTATATTTATAATGTTTATATATATATATATATATATATATATATATATATATATATATATATATATATATATATTTTTATAATAATTTATCATCCATATATACATATATCTATTTTAATAATAATTTATCATCCAATTTTAGCTACTATTTTTACATTTATGTAAAGCGCCTGAGAGCAATACTATTGATTCGGGCGCTATACAAATTAATTGTATTACTATTAAGGGCGTTATGACAGAGCATTGGGCTTATTTGTAGAAAACAAAAACTAGTAGTAGATGGCGAGTCGTCTGAGTGAGTGACAGTAGAACTGTTCTGGGTTCACGTCTTGTTCTATTATAATGCCAATGATTATAGACAAGAATTAGGCAAAACAGCACGCGAACAGGTCTCAAGTATTCAATAGTGCGCTCTTCCCCAGATGTCGCTACCGGTTGAAATTGACCTCGAATAAGTTTACGGCAGTTGACAGATGGAATTTTTATTGGGAGTTGTAATGCAACGTGTTTTATAGGCTGGTGTAACGGTAAGATTAAATTAAATATAATACATTTAGGTAAAATAAAAAAATCAGTAATGTAGTTACATCTTCCATAAAGCGTACATAGAGATCCACTATTTGTAAGACATTAACCTTATTTATCGCCCACCCATGAACCGCCATAAAATTATGAACATATTAAAACGTCGAATTGTAAATATATTTATAAACGTTATTATAGTAAAGACAATGTATTGTTGTAAATCCAAACGAAATTTATGAAGACAGATGTCTATATTTAAATTAGATGAAAAAATAAACACTGCACTGACGTTTGGAACAGTCTCCCATAGAGTGATAGACATCGTGTATGTCAGACACGGGGCTGAGTACATTTTCATGAGTACTGGTGGATGAATACGAGTACAAGTACATTGCTAAAACTTGAGTAAAAGACAAGTACGAGTGCATGAGGAATATTGTAAAAACTTGAATTTTTGTTTTTCTAATATTTCTAATACTAAAAGTCTGGGAGATGGAACAGTAATTTGATGGAAGAGACCGGTCACCCTTCTTAAAGATTGGGGTGATGTTGGCTTGCAACCATGAGAGGGGAAGTTCACCTGTGGTGATCAGGGCTGGGTCCAAATACACATGTTGAGATCAAATATAACTCGGCGAAATCAAATTCAAATACGTTGCTTTTCCATATTTCATTACAAATACACTGCCATTTTTATTCAAATACGATTCAGTTACATTGCAATTTTTGAGATTTTACTCAAATATGATTCAAATGTTTCCATTATAGTTACAGTGTATCATAGCTGGCTTGGTTTCAGTCATTTTATACGTCTATTTATCCATGGTGTTTAGTTACATTTTGTTATTATCTTAGTCAGTATGTGAGAGTTTTGGAATTCTGTATAATATTTCATCAACTGTTTTCAAGGACGTATCCTTGGTTACAAAATCATTGCTCCATTTGAGTAGGTCTTTTAGTGCTTGTATGTACAATATGGAAGTAAGCCATATTAAGAACAGTAATAATTATTTCAGGTAATTAAGCAGCAACAGCTATAAAATACATAATTGATACTGAGATATTTGAGAGTCCAAATAAATGAAATAAATTAGCTAAAATACTTTGAGGATGACTAAAATGTGCATCTTTATTGGTGAGGATGTTCCCTAATGCCAGCATAATCCAAAAGTTCTGCAGTGATGGTCTGACATAGTTGCAGTGCTTGCTGTGCTAACAGAATGATACGTGAGTCAATTTTATGGGTCGTATGTAGACAAGAGAAAAATATTTATTTACCTGGTAGGTATTTTGCCAGGAGCGTCATCAGTCACGGTCTTAAGACCAACACGAGGAAGGTGAAGGAGCTATGGTGAGATGGCACAACTAGTACACAAATCAGCTCTGCAACAACGCTTTGTAAATGTTTCTACTGACACAACATATCTGTGGATCGTTCAGGATAGATTAGTAGTAGGAATTGTAAGCAGCAGAAATATAAGAATGGTTGCCCCTTAGGCACAGTCTACTGCCATACTTTGGATATTGTTATCAGGACATTTACGTCAACAGCACAACGGCATAGGTCAATGTGTAAATGTATGCTTGATTGTTAAACAGGAAGTGCTGATCCATCACAACTTTCTGGCTGTTTTGGTTGTCTCTGTACAATACTTGCAATTATGATGCACTAACATTTTTCATATCTGATACAATTTGTCCACGTAGCTGCAGTGTGATCCAGCTAGTAAATTTTAGTTAGTTGTCAAGTTGGCTCAAATGATTTGTAATTGCCTCTAAATAAACTCAGTGATCTGTTGTAATTGTTAGTCACGCACACACTTATATGTTGTTGTTTTTGTTTGCTGTTTACAGAGTTGACTAGTTAGATATGTTATTCACCCGACTGGCATCTCGGACGACACAGATACAGGGCGCACACACCGAATGGAGAAGAGCCCAGTACACGCCGTGACGCGCGAGCCGGGCCCGAGTCTGTACCAGTACACGCTCAACCCGAGAGAGTTCGTGTGTGGCTGGGGCGCCTCATGCGTCAACGTCGTCCTCACGTTCCCCATCAACAAGGTCCAGTTCCGTCAGCAGCTGCATGGCATCACGGCCGGGGCGGCGACAAGGCAGCTGCGTAAGGAAGGCCTCGTGGCCCTCTACCGCGGCCTGCTGCCGCCGTTCCTCCAGAAGTCGGCCAACCTCGCCATCATGTTCGGCATGTACGACAACTTCACGCGGCTGTTCGAGCACAGCCTGCCGCACGCGCCGGTCGACTTCATCAGCGCTGTCGCGGCGATGTTGTCCGGGACGACCGAGTCGATCCTCACGCCGTTCGAGCGCGTGCAGACCGTGCTGCAGGACCGCGCGTACATGAAGAAGTTCCCGAACAGCGTGTCCGTGTTCAAGGCGCTGCACGAGTTCGGCGTCGGCGAGTACTACCGCGGCATGATGCCGATCCTCGTGCGCAACAGCTTCAGCAACGCCATGTTCTTCCTGTCGCGCAAGCGGCTCAAGGCGCTCTTCCCCGAGACAGAGTCGGGCGTCATCGACTCGCTCGAGGACTTCGCGAGCGGCGGTATCCTCGGTGCCACGATCAGCACGATTTTCTACCCGCTGAATGTCGTCAAGACGAAGATGCAGGTAAAGATCGGCGGAGAGTACCAGAGTATGCGCACTGTCTTCTGGCAGCTGTACCGCGAGCGCAATTCGAGCGTTCGTTCGTTGTGTAGAGGCGCCGACATCAACGTCGTGCGTTGTTTGATATCGTGGGGAATCATCAACGCGACATACGAACTTCTGGAGAAGTGGTTGCGCCCTGAATCAAATGAACACAGTCACACCCGCCGACGATAATATGAGTCTGGCATAGGACAATGGTTCATGCTTTCTGGATAAACACGTGTTCAGCAATGCTATCGAATATTTTGTCGTGACACTCCAATATGGCTGGGGAGATGTGATCAGTATTGCTCAAGCTGGGCCAGCCAACCCGGTCTGGTGCTTATTTTAAACAGTCGTACAGATGGACTATAAGTATTTTATTATGTTTTGATGTTATTCATGTTTCTATACATGAAGTTTTTGTTATGGAGATACACGGGAGAGTTACTAGAGTAACAACTGCCGAACAATAGGAGATACACAAATAAATGTTCACGTTGGTTGTGCACACATTCTTTGCAGTTCATTCTTTCAGTTTGAGAAAGCTTAGTTAACAAGTACCTTTCTAATTACCACCCTGTACACAACAACATTATGCTACACATATTTTAATTAATGTAATAGAAGTTCGAACATTATAATCATTTTGTGGGACTCGCGTCCAGTCTGTAGTTCTTTTTACTGGGCTGATAGCTTCAATGCGGGGACACAGCGACAATAAGAACGCAATGTAGAAGAATCTGGTGAGATCTTGTCCGATACCGTATTATGCGTGTTGCGTGGACGAAGAGGATAAACATATGCGTAAGTGCATGACTTAGTTATTTCAATAATCCCACCAAGCAAGGTAGGGCCTGTTGACATTTGCTGTCAACACATTTATGGCGATATTTAGACGAGCAAGTTAAACGAAATGGACAAAGTCGATCGGTAACACGATTTAGACAAATTGGTTAAACATGCAAGTACCAGCCATTGTAATCAATTTGTGGAACCATTGTTGCAGTTTTCTTCATAATGAAACATCACATCCACCACAATAACTCTCATGCTAGAATCTCGTCAATGCAAACAGTCAATATGATTCCATAATTTGTTTATGTTAAATTCCAGCAGTTACATCTCACAATAGCTAAAAAATAAATGTACACTTAATGTAAACAATCATGGCTAAACCAGTAATGTAATAAAACGTCTTTTAACTGTAGATGTATTATTTAGAAGTATAACATCATAATCAATTGCATTTAATCATGCAGCATTGTCTTTGAAATGCCTAAAGTAATTAAATGTACGCTCCGTATAACGTCTTATTGAGCAACCCTCTTTGCTTATGGTCGGACAGCCAAATACGTCCATCAACCTATAAAACATCGGTACCTCAAATTGATGTTAAATTTTTATAATCAATGGTTCTCAAAACATTGCCTCAAAACAGGCTTGCCACCTAGCGAGTAGTAGTCAGACAGTGGCGCCATGTCACGGAAATGCAATAATTGCGGCAGCCCAGTACAGTCTTGTCTAGAATTTCATTCTTAATAAGCCTCAAACATGTCTCTTTCCTCGTCGACCACAGATATTTTTGCAGCTTTCCAAGACCACATAAACAAGGATCAAGACGTCAGAGAGGTATAAATGCTGTTGCAATGAATAACTACTAATTTTATTATTCGCGCGTGCGTAACAATTTTATTTGGTTTACCCCCAATTATCACCCGCAAATATTGTCGGATTTCTGTAGAAGAGTGTGGTCATTTGTAGGAGATCCGTGCAGCGGTGAGAGAGCTAGAGCAGAAAGCACGGGCGCTACAGACGGTACTTCACGCCATACACCAGACAGAGGGAGTCGTACAGCGTGAGTCCAGAACCGAGGTTTTTTCGGCGGTAAACACCGGCGATAGGGGGCGACACTGTTCCTTTTATCACTAGACCCTAGGGTCGAACTTATGCATAACGATTGGAAGTGGAACCAATCAGGCGAAGGAAATCAATAGTTAGTCAATAGTGTGTGAACAATGTGATTAGTAATTAAAGTTAATTGCTGTCGTATACAAATTTATTACTAGTCGAGTTACACAGTGATGCCTTGGGAAAAGGTATTCCCAGCACTAAACCTTATGAAAATTGTGATATTTTTGGCCTATTTTTTTTCCAGGCATCTTTTACAAAATCTTGAATGTATTCTACTTAAGAGATTTACCACATAAATATTGTCTAGGTTTTTTTTAAAATAATGTAACAAATTAGTATGTACGATTATAGTGCCCTCAACAGTATACATATTGATAAATTAAGATATTTAAATTAAAGTATTTTAAATATGCAAAACATCACTATTTCTCTCATAATCTCATTTGCGGATAGATTAGCCAATGGAAATTGCTGTTGTATTCAGTTTAGCCTTTGGCTTAATGTCAGGAATACTAGTTGGTAATTGCTATATTTGCTTTGCTGTAGGTTTTCTTAGGGTCCTTTTTGTTTCAGTGTCAGCGATATGTGAAACAGCTGAAGGTAAGTTTGAGGGAATCCGTCAACAGATGAAGGAACTCAAGGAGAAAGTACCTGCTGACCAATATTATAGGTGAGCAAGATTACTATGTTGATTGTACTAGTCAAAGTGGTGAGAATGATTTCCTAGTTGTTGGATGCATTGTTTCATGAAGTAGTACATGTAATTTTCATGCACAAATAGGTTTTATTTTAAAACTAAGTGAAATTACCCTTTCCCCTCAATCTAATATAAATATACCTTAACATAATATACTGCTATACTCACAGTGTTCCTCTGGATAAAATGATGTAGGTAGGGTGGGCTGAGTGAGTTCTGTTAAAACGGGGTGGAGAAATGTATTAGTAATAAGACATACATTTTTACTACTCACTGCTGCTATAATTGGGCATTACTCAAGTAATTTTTTAAGCATCTCTGCCATAAATATATAGTTTAATTTTGTTATTTCAGATACAATGACCACTGGCGGTTTATGATGCAGAGACTGTGTTTCCTTGCTGCCCTCGTAGTTTATCTTAAGTCAGAGCGTCTCATTGACCAAGTTGAGGCAGCAGAACGTCTCGGAGGTACAATATATATATGCCAATGCCTTATATAAGATTTTGTCATTATCATATAGTATATATATATATATATATATATATATATATATATATATATATATATATATATATTATGTGATCATTGATGTGACAAAATCTTATATAAGGCATTGGTTTTCTTGGGAAGTGATGATTGTCAGATGTATGTGGCCAAGTCATAATATGGATATTAACTGGCAAAATACTGGAATGGGGTATTGTACGGTTTTGAATTCCGCATATCATGTGCTTTAAAATGAAATCTCCTTTTTTAAATAAATAAATGCGTTGAGTGGTGTTTAATTTATTATCACAATTGAAGCACACATTGTTAGAAACAAGACCATTTAAAATTTAATTTTGACTCGTGGTGTGTATTGTTTTTTATAATTGGATTTACAAATGCATGCATTTTATTAGCTTTCAGTCAGAATTAAAAAAATCTTTGGACACAACCTAGATAGCTATGTTTATATCTTATGCAGAATAGATCTGTGAGATGTAATTAAACAGTTCACTGTAGGTTCTGCGGCTAATTACAATTGGTTGAAGTCCATCTTGTCTTATAGTTGCCGTGAAACGGGAAGACGGCTTCCATCTCGACTTAGATGATTTCCTAATGGGTCTTCTTCAGTTGGCCAGCGAACTTGTACGTACCTTTCTCCATCATACATGGCGAGTTCTAGTCTTATACTTGTAAGATACTGGTGTAGAAATTTAAGTTATTGTATAGCGATTATGTGTTTGATGATACATGTCTTTTAACTTTTAAGTGCCTTTGAGCATGTTTTATATTTGGAAATATTGCTATATAAAATGTATTATTCTTATTATCGCCACAGCAGTTTCTGTTGTATCAGTGTTAATGTATAGGAATATGGTCAAAATAATTTTATCTTCATTTCGTGTGTACATTCAAAACCTTTGTAGTCCTATGAAAGCAGTTCCCTGCAAGTTTGTCCCTGGTATTCACATGTGTTGGTAAATCTCATGCAAAATATGACAGTGATAATGACTAGTTCAGTAATATCATACACTGTACCACCCTAGTAAACCACTGATGGAAGCGTTGTTGGTAATTTGACAGAGTTCACCCATAATTTTGTGTGTGACGTCATTTAAGGATCTATTAGTTAATCCATCCATCATGTGATCTGCTGCCAAGCACAAACTGCATTAGACATTGAATGCATATTACTTTCCCCATTGTTACGAGTAGTGATCGTGCCAATGTATTGTCACAACAACGCAACATGTAGCATCCCTATATGCCACGATTGTGTTTTCTCATGTATCTGTAACAGAATCGTTGCATATGCATCCACCTTTTCAGCTGCCACACTTCCAAATTATCCCGTTCCGGTCACATCAGCGATCAGTGATTTCACGTCAACAGTTGCAGCTAAATTGCAACATTTTTAGGATTGCATAAAAGTAATGCCTAAAATAACGTGACATATCATGCACGTGAATGTGCTTCGTATGGGGATCGGGTGTTCCAATACAGATGAAAAAATCAGTGTGGCAGTAATTTAAGTGTACTGGTCAATTAATCAATAATACTCGTACTGTGTCGTCTGGCTCGCAGTTATCTACATCTGTGTGTCAAGATCATAAAAACCATAAGACAAATGTCTTATGGTGGTTTTATTTTAATTTGCACTTCAGGGTTTCTATAGAATATGTTTTAAATATGATCAATATTGCTTTTCATAATGGTTGTAAATAAGCATTTTGTCATGTTCCTTTATATATGTGTCATGGACTTGGTTTGCAGTCGAGGCTGACAGTGAATGCAGTCACTGCTGGCGACTACGCTCGGCCAATGAGGATTGCCAAGTTTGTGGGAGATCTGGACGCAGGGTTCCGCCTGCTCAATCTAAAGAACGACTCACTGCGAAAACGTTTCGACGTCCTCAAATATGACTTAAAGAAAATCGAAGAGGTCGTGTATGATGTCACTATCAGGGGGCTAAGACCCAAGGTACCCGAGAAGGAGGAGGGACAGTGACCGGTGATAGATGTCCAGTGTCACCCTCAGAGCGAGGGACACACGGACGACTTGTAGCGTTCATATATGGCAGCTTGTTTGGTAGACGACGGTGGCGAAAATAAATCATCGAAAACTTGCATTGTTGTGGACTATCGCACATCGATCTGTGCTACAAAACGTATTCCTTGCATCGATTGTTGTTGTAATTCTAACATAGCTAACAGTGTGATGAGCTCACCATAAGAAGAAGCTGGTAGTTCTGTGACGTCCGGTCTTGTATAGCATCGGTCATTGCAGTTATACACATGACTTCCACTGGAAGACTAATTTTTTTTAGCTGACAGCGCAATTTAGCGATATTTCCATCTGATCTAACACAATAGGAAGCATATTCCAAAGAGTAGCTGCAGCTACAGAATAAGCCTATATGTATAATCGAAGCTGGACAGGTTTTCATACAGGACAATGCAATGCATATAATATGATGGATGTTTACAGGAAAGTTCCTGGTAAGTAATAGTACAGATTGATAAGGGACAGGAATCCAAAGCAGAGACCTTAGAAGTGAAAAGAAAAACGCGTATAAAAACAACTATGAACATGTGATGTTGTGATAGATGAGATGAGATGAGATGAGATGAGATGAGATGAGATGAGATGAGATGAGATGAGTGAGATGAGCTGAGCTGAGCTGAGCTGAGCTGAGCTGAGCTGAGCTGAGCTGAGCTGAGCTGAGCTGTGATGTGATGTGATGTGATGTGATGTGATGTGATGTGATGTGATTATGGTTAAAGGCAATAATTTGAAAACATGTAATTACAATAGATGACTGTTTCTGTGGAGTAATGTTTTACCGTGTCTTCTTGGGAAATTCCGTTTCAACAGCGATTGGAGACTTATGCTCATGGAGTGAAGCAACTGCGAGGGTAAGAGTTTAAAAAGTCAGAGAATGTAAAGGCCATATATTACGACTATATTAAATGTTACGTGTATCTCACATTAACTAGTCCTACAGGAGATGCAGTAACCAGTCTTCAGTCGACTTCTAGCAGCACCAGAAAGCAACCAGGTCCAACGAAGCGAAGACTGGCGACACACGTCAATTACTTGTCGATGAATGAAGTTTTGTTTCTCACGGAATAATGAGTACAACAACTTTTGTATTACGATATTTCTGGAATAACGCTTCAGAAAGGTCTTTCCACATCCTCTAGTATTCTTGAAATAGAAGGTCTCTATCCACTTATTTCTACTCGTTTTCTATTCTTCAAAATTGTATATATTCGCCGCGCGGCGCCAAACAAATTAAGCTTCTCGTCATATCGAATGACCCCACTGAGACAGACATCGGGAGACGGGCAGACAACTCCTTATGCTGGTGAAAAATGTTCGTTGCCGTCTCGTAACGTTTGCTCCGAATTTACGTGGGGGCGGGTGCGCGGGGCAAAACCAAAGGTAAAACAGTAAAGGTAAATTCTTATACACCGCTCATATATCCTCGGGATTACTCAGAGCGCTTTACAATTTACGCCCTGACAGACCTGTTCAATCGAACACCGTCTCGACGTCTCCGGGAAGCGTCCAGGCACGCCCAAGGTTGGTCCTCTTAGTCAAGAGTCCGAAGCTCTAGCCAGTGACCCACTGCGCCACTGCTATAGGGCGTGTAAGTCTCGCGCGCGAAAACGAGGCTAGCGGCAGGAAATCAATAATTATTCTCCATGTTAACATATAGGACTTTGTTTTGTTTGTAATAATCGAACTGTTCCCAAATAGCGTGTTTCAGTTATATTGTCCGAAGGATTATTACAAGCAGAAGCAGTGGAACCCTCTGCTGGTTACAATGATCACGGAAATCATGAATTGTAATCGATTATTATGGTGGTTGCCATGGCATTAGCGGCAAGTACTTGCGTTTGGCGATCTTGACTATATACACGTGTTATGATTATGTGCATTTAGACAACTTGTCATATATAAGTGCTTATCGAAACCACAACGTACAACAATGTAAAATGCAAATCCCGTAAAAGACACATACTGCCTAAAATCGTGTTTATTATCTGACGTAAATCGCTATATGTCTATAAAAGTGTGGTAAACTCAATTTTAAATCGGACATTTAAGATAAGAAACGTGTAACACAAGATATTTATGAACAGATTTTCCTAGTATTCATCAGTCGGAAGCTACAACTGTCATCCATCGTTAGAATATTATTCTTGTGTCCAGTCTCCAATCAGCTCCAGTCGCGCGGAGTCTCGCCATGTATCGTGACCCACTTACAGGCCCTATTGTCTGCATCCCACGCGTGCGTGTGTGAGTGTGTTGCTGACAACGTTTCTCAGTGGTTGCGCTATGAATTATGATTTACTAGTGGATACGTTGTCTGCGTTACACCGAAATTTCATTGGAGTAGCTGCGCACACGATATCGTTGTTCCCGCTTGTATGTTCACTAGTTTTGTATCAATAAATTTACATTCAACCATTTTCTTTTGACGCCACGACAAATTGTGTGGAGGCGCATGATCATTGTCCGAAAAACATACGATCGAGACGAATAGCATGTTTTTCGTCACTTCAACACATCCGATCACAATAAACACAACGCCAACGGCAGCCATTAATTGCTAAATAGTCAGAGACAATTGGTTTTAGGCCAGCGTTATAGAAAGTCAAAAAATTGCGCCTTTTTGACCCGCGAATAGGCCGTGACGTTTAATTTCAGCGTTCATGCATAGCGATGTTTGCGTTAAAGTCCCGACGAACAGAAATAGTCCGAGACAACGTCATTGTCTCGGTTCATGCATAACACCCGTGAAGTTGTTTAGTTCACGCATAACACCCGTGAAGTTGTATAGTGATGCGAGAGATGGCACGTCGGACGCGTCGTTATGACGTCACATTATCACAATTGTTTCCATAGTTTCCGCCATCACAAGTCTGCCTTGGTCAGAGCTACTAGATAGGACCTGATCGCGGCACTCCCCCCTCGATGGAACCAAACGCCCATAGATCTCGCTCAATCTCGGACGTCTCGTCGTTTAATACGGTATCTGTTTTCAGTTTGTATCCCATCCGCGTGACGGCGCTGTGTGTTGAAGAGCCCCAGCTCGGATGCACGTGCTCTGCCTTGGTACTAGTTTTCGTTGTTTCTGGCACTCGCCAGGGTTCTGGGCATCCATCTGGCTAAACGTTCTCCAGTCTGCATCACAACTTTGCTTTCCTTCGTTTTGCTCTCCTTCTTCCTCGTTATATGTGCAGTGTGTTCCTTTCAGAAACCACGTCTCCTACCATGCTTTCGTGTACGCAATGGCCGAGCTGTACCTGACGCATCAGAAGAAATCTCTTGAAATATGGATGAGAAAATATATAGACATGGCGCACCAGATTCACCTAGCTTAATGGCAGCCAATGCTATAAGCTCATATGCCTAGTGCAACTGTATGCCTGCAGTTGATTTCCTCAAAGTTAACCATTGTTAGCAACACTATTCCCATGGGTAGTTTTTGTGTGATTTACAACACTCCTTTGAGGTAATATGTCACATGTTTAATTTCTGTCTGATTGCGTTAATTATGATATTGCAGAATATTTAAATTGCATTAGTGTTTTCAGGGTCAATTAAATGTATACGATAGGGCACTGGGATCAGATTTCGTACAACTGGTAATGTAATAATCGCCTCTTAATGTAATAACTGCCTGATAATGTAATAAATACGCCTGATACTGTAATAACTGCCTGATAATGTAATGTAATAAACTGGCTGCCTGATAATGTAATACTATTTGCATGATAATATAAAAACTGCTCTTGCCTGATAATGTTATAACGTACATATTTAACGTAGGACATTTTCGTGGATTTCATGTCGATTTCTTACACTTAGTCCATTTTGTTTTATTATCGTCTATTTCGAAATACTGCAATCTGCTATTGTGATGGTTGTAGTATTTTTTAGATAAAATTCTGAAGTCAGAAATGTCCCAGCAGGTCAGGATTTTGAGTCATACATTCTCGCACAATTTACGAATGAAAGATTCCTTGTCTATGATATAATATCAGGGTATCTAATTAATGCCGCAGGCGTGGGGTTTGCCGGGCCAGTAAGCCACACGAAGAATTGCTTTTAAGGAATGTTTTATTAAGGTTTTATTACGAATGTTTTTGACGCTTTCGTGTCTGTAAATTATCGTATCATGTATGTATATATGAATTATATATATATATATATATATATATATATATATATATATATATATATATATATATATATATATATATATATATAATTCGATTAAGAATACATACACATGCACACATATATAGATATATTACAATTACAAACCGGTGTTTCTTTGGCAATGGACCCACGGCTACTCTGGGTGTAGTGACTGGCATTGTGCACGTGATATAGTTGGCCCAGGTGGATGGTTCGTAGACTAAACATTTTCAAGGCAATATAATAAGGGAAAAACTAACAACCGCACTAACAAAGATGGAAAGACTTACGTTGAACATTGCATATCCGGGCAGATATGGGTAATGGAAATGAAAAAGGTCGTAGACGTGATATCTTGCACTTTGTCCATTTTATCTATTTCGTTTATTTCGCATTTCTGTAAATTTTGCTAATGGAATTGACGTAGTGTTTTAGATTAATGAAATTGACGTAGTTTATATAGATAAACTAAACACATAATAAATCAACATAACAATAAAAAACAACACACACACACACACACACACACACACACACACACACACACACACACACACACACACACACACACACACACACACACACACACACACACACACACACACACACACACACACACACACACACACACACACACACACACACACACACACACACACACACACACACACACACACACACACACACACACACACACACACACACACACACACACACACACACACACACACACACACACACACACACACACACACACACACACACACACACACACACACACACACACACACACTACCACACACACACACACATGAATAATAAACATATGACAAACCAACACATAAACCTCACAGTACACTACAACAAACAACGATGAGACCAAGATACCAACTACACACACACACACACACACACACACACACACACACACACACACACACACACACACACACACACACACACACACACACACACACACACACACACACACACACACACACACACACACAGTAGCCCCATCTTCAGTGGAACCCTTGATGAATAATAAAGTGGCATATGAGTCTTGAAATCCGAACGTTTACTATAAAGCCTCACTAGTGACATCTGACGAACAAAGCAACGATGAGACCAAGATACCAACTACACAGGTCAACGCAGATTTTCATAACATAAGAGACATTTTAGCAACAAAAAACTATATCACTTGAAGTGAGAAAACCTGCAATGCTACTCAGAGCTCATGTTACAATATGGATAAAAATCCTGGACAGTAACTAGTAGTTCACATAAATATAGTAGCCACTGAAACCTAACTATTACAAAGAATGGCGGGAGTATCACCGACTAAAATGCAAAATGATTTTTTTTAACACGATTTATAGATAATATCCGCAAAACCCAAAGTTAAGACATACTTATAGTATCAATGACGTAATCGTAATAGCAACAGGGAAGATTGAAGGGAAACTATCCAGATGACGCAAATGGGAATACACATAACTGGAATGTTGTCATATGGTGAATAGCGGACATTTTTGAAAAAGTACAGAATATATAAATACACTGTTCTGAAAGTAGTACGATGTGGTAATTCAAATGTTTCACGTGCACATTCAAAATCCGGTTCTCGACCAGAATCTCGTCTTGATGACGTCATTCACGAAGGCGAGCGAAAGTTGAAGAAGTGAGATTAGACTTAAATCTAAAATAAAGAAAATAATATATTGATGATCTCACAGGATATGCGATTTTGCCGAATACAAGAACAGTTGTAAAGGAGAGAAATATATGCTATACTTAAAATGCCCATATATAGTTTTTACATACTGTTTCTTCCGGAAGAAATGGGTAGAAACGGTTTCTTCCGGGAAGGAAAAAATATGGAAACCAAGCATAGAAAAAGCCGCCCTTCGGAAGAAAATACAAAACTTTGTGTAGTCATACTTTTTTATTTTTCATTGCGCACACTAAGCTTACCCGTTGCGACCAGTTTAAGCCATCTAGACTAGCTACGTTACATGAATATGGATACTTATAAGTATAAGTTCTTACATATGACGGTATCTCTTCTCTTGAATAGCCCAAAGCGCTATGCATTTCACACCTGGCTTACATATTCTTCATCTTGATTCTCCGAGCCACATTCAGTGATATCAGTGACGCTGCCATCAGTGCGCCAAGACTACGTGTCCACAATTTCTTATACGTATCCACCAGTGATTGTAGCCAGGTGTTACGTTTGAAGCTGAGTGACAAGGAGCAACGTGGAAAGAACACACATGCTTCGAAACGACGACAAGATGGTTCGACTGTTCGTTCTATTGACCGGCATTCAGATGTTCTGAACACTACGCCACCGCGTCCAAGTCAGATCACAACACATGTACGTCATTTTCGATCATATTATCTTTCGAGCAACAGTCAAAGTAGCGTCATAACATTGTTATAGGTACAATGCTTGCTTATTATTAACGCGTATTTGGGAAAGGCATATGCAAAATTAAGCTGTTGATATATTAAACGAGGAAGACACAAAGCGAAATCAATGATTGTCTTACCTTGAATATAGTTTTCCCGCTTCTGCATATTACAGAACATAAAGTAATAAGTGAATGAATATATCGGAATGGTTCATCCTAATCTACCCGCAGTTGTACTGAACGTCCATAATGCCTAACAGTTGACACCGAATGTCATAATACCTTCATCGAAATACAACAGTCGTCGTAGCAACTCCTCTATGGTATATTTTAAATATATTTGTACAAGAACACGCACGTTGTGCGTAACTACAATATAAATATACTCGTTCCCGTAGCTGCTTTAAGCAGATAATAATAAATAACAGTGCATACTGCCTTCAACAGTGGGTCATTTTGTTGACAGACCTCAAGAAACCACATATGCTGCATCGATATTAAATACCTGGCGGCCCAGCACATCGCATATGTCGCAAAACTTTTTCACCGCCTTAACGGGATTAGAAGAATGTTTGTTATTTCACTACCAAATATAACACCTAAACCGCAGTGCAACTACGCGTCACTACTAATAAGTATTAGCTGAACGTAGAGTGAAGCGATTCCAAAACATAATGCGTTTTGTTTAGACCTTATGTCTACAACCTCTTCAACCTTGCCATAATGCCGTTGCATCATTTTTATTCAACTGACATGACACGCGCGTCCATACATAAACACATCAAGGTGCTTGGTCTTGATAAGTACTACAGCACCGATGTGCATTATTACGTTTCACGCACCAGGTGGCGCTTGTATATCCCACGTGATTAATGCTAAAAACTAATCTACAACCAGTGCTTAGTTAACGATTTCTTTTACTTGAAGCGACTGTGTTTGACGGTGAACGGGAACGAGGAATGTCTCAGTCCCAGCGAAAATATTTGATTATACCAAACGACGTTTGGTACTCTCCAAGATTCTGTTCACCAAATCCAGTCGGCGATAGCACAGTTAACTATTGATATGTTAACGACAGTTTGCCAGATACATCAGTCGGTTTACTTTGTGGTGTATAATAACCATTCACAGGCTTGATTTCTTTTAAATTCTTAATATAACGTTTACTGATCGGACTGCTTTTATGACTATTTGGACATCGAGTAAAGTTGGATCGTAAGAATGTTTAACTTCCAGGACGCTGTCACGGTGGTAGTAATTACAGTTAAATGAAACAATGGATTTGATTTGATAACATCATATGTTCCCCAGCGAACATATGATGCGTTTACGTGTTACACCGATACATGCACAGTGAACGTGTAGCATTGAGTGACGTCATTTATACCATAGGGATCGGAACGGAAGGAGAGACGGCGGGGTTTAAGCCAAAATACTTAAAATGTCGGAGAATTATAGCCCGTGACATTTATTAAACTCTGAAAACGTTACGGTGAATGGGATCCGCGTTTCAACCACCGCTTAAACTGGTTTTCAACCGTCAATGCTCGTCTCGTCCCAATGCCTACGTATACAATTATCCAAGTCATAGTGTAATATACATACCATTTACAGCTACAGTTAGACAGATGTATTGTTACAGAGAGTCAACAAATATTTACTCTAACACGTTTCGTTAAGCTTTGAAATCTCAAATTAACCGAAGAAGAATGACACACCGAAAATGGTCAGAACAATTAATTAAGTTTTAGTACACGTGAAAAGATCATGGTCGTCCCGAATACTATTTGCGGAATCACATGTTGGGATTATTCGCAGTTATTCCTCCGTTGCGTCTGGCGAATTTGTGCATCATGGACGAATCCTACAAAACAAATAGTACGAATAGTTTCCACAATATCACACACTAATTAACATATTTACCCATGAGTCTTTAGCCAACGCGAGCATGCTAATTACATATCAAAAACGTTTTGTTTTATCTGCTGACTACTGTATTCCAATTATTGCACTGTGTTCAGGATTTCCGCACGAGCACGTTGGCACTGAGCACTACTTACACCTACGTTGACGTTATTGTGTAATTCCTCGTAGTTATGTTGTTGCGCACGATGTATTAATTATTAGTTTGGAATTATGTTGTTGAATGTTAACGTGTATAGTGTACGCCATATATTCACGTTCACCGTGACGTACAGTGTCGCTACGTCACGCACACAGACCACTGACGTTGTTTGCCTCTATAACACAGATCAGTGATCTGGTTGGGTGGGGGGAAACAGCTTCATGACATATTGTGTATGCTCCATGGTTAGAAAGCGTATATATATAACACACACACACACACACACACACACACACACACACACACACATATATATATATATATATATATATATATATATATATATATATATATAGACGCTTCATAACCATGGAGCATACATAACATGTACACACACGCACGCACGCACGCACGCACGCACGCACGCACGCACGCACGCACGCACGCACGCACGCACGCATATATTACATGCTATTTTTATATTTGGCTTGTTCTGGTCTGGTCTGTCTGGTCGGGTACTTTGTTTATCCCATATTAATTGTTGTAAATTATGAATTAAAATAATATTATACTTTACTCTTGTTTTTATGTGACGCGTACGTGACGTAATCTACTATTCGCCAAAAGAGTAAAGGAATATGCTTTGAAATGGAAACGTACGACCGCAGGTTCCTTCGCAACGGCATCTTTGATCACTTCCGCCCTCTGTTGATCGTACGACGTGAGGTCACTTCCGCGGCGGCCCAGACTGCGCGTTGACTCGCTCTCGTCGAACCACAGTCTCGACTTGCTGGAGAACGGACGATCGTAGGAGGTTACTTCGCTGCCCGACAGTGTCCCCGTCAGGGTGGGAGGTCTGCGCGGACGACGAATGCGTAACAGGAAGACGACGAGGATGGCCGTCAACGCGATCAAGACGACAGCAATCGTGCAACCGAAGACGATGAACAGAGTTGTCGAGAGGCCTGCAAAACACGGACAACGAGAACAGTCTTTGTTTGTTGCATCTCTTAAAAAGACTGACTGCTACTTCACTGCCCATTGGTTACTAGCCTACATCCAGCATGCGTCAATGAACACAAAGACAACACGATATGATGACAATTTGTGTTTAAAATTACTCAACTTATATATTATGATTTATGGATTTATTTAGTAACAACATATTATTAATTATTTATGTAGAAGTTATTCTAAATCACATAGAAAAACGAAGAAGATGAACAAGAATGAGGATATATATTATAATTTATACATATATTATATACATATATATGTATATATAATATTGATATACATAATATATATATATATATATATATATATATATTGATATATATATATTGATATATATATATATATTATATATATATATATATATATAATTATATTAATATATATATATATATATATATATATATAATATATATATATATATAAAATATAATGATATAATATAATAAATTTACAACTGTAAGCAACGTGGGTGATGCATACGTGTTTAGAAATGGTACAAACCAATAAAAACAAACGGACGCAACTTCAAAAGTTCCGTAACTCACCAGATTTTGATATGGTCTCTTTAGACTCTTCAGGGATGTCTGTAACGTCAGATGTTGATACGAGCTTTTTAGACTCTTCAGGGATGTCTGTAACGTCAGATGTTGATACGGTCTTTTTAGACTCTTCAGGGATGTCTGTAACGTCAGATGTTGATAGGGTCTGTTTAGATTCTTTAGGGATGTCTGTAACGTCAGATATTGATGTCGTTCCCGATGTTGTTGTCGCGTCTGACACTGCTTTAAAACAGAACAGAGAATGTATAACATTATTAGAGATCAACACGCCAATGCGTTGTAGTACCATTTCCATTAAGTCATGTGTGCTGGATATTCGTGTCTCAATCAATCACTCAGTTTAGGAGTAGCAAAAGACAAACAAAACCAACACAACTTTGCCACTCATGGTGAACTTCTAGAGATCCTGTATGTGCTTGGCGTTTCTCAAAGGGAACAAGTATAGACGTCAAGAGATGACACAACACGTACCATAGCAACTTCTGCCATCAGGTGCGAGCGAGAACCCATCATGACAATCGCAAATGTATCCAGGTATGCGGTTGTAACAAACGTGTTGGCAGATGGTGTTGTCGCTACATTCATCCACATCTGTAC